>OX451217.1:94588649-94824859 GCA_949628195.1 Phasia obesa
TGGTCTTGTACACATTTTTTTGCATAATTTATTTATTGTATCTTCAATATTTTTGAACTAACAATAATTACTCGTATCTTAAGTCTAAAATAAAATATTCTTTTTAAGTCCAGCCAGTGCTAGACAAAAATAATGTTTGTTTCACGCAATTTGCAATCATTTGCGGGTCATCCCTCTAATGCATGGCCAAGAAAAGCAGTATCTCTTCTTTTTAGTCGAATGTAACCAGGTTCATTCAGCATGTTACGCTCCAAAGGGTTTGGATGAGATTCGCTGTTTCGCTATTTCTGCTTTAACTGATGGCATATTTAGGTCTTTGTGGATGTTCGAATTTTTTATATTCCAGGGAGCAGATGTAATCATACGTAGTATTTTGGCGCCTTTGAATTTTTTCTACATTGCTAGCTGAGGCAGTGCCCCATAATTGAATGCCATAACACCAAATTGGTTTTAGAATTGATAGGTGCAATAGAAGTTTGCAATCTAAGCTAAGAGTAGAGTTTCTGTCAATAAGCCAATTTAGTTGTACTGCTTTTAGTTTCATTTGTGTTAACTTGAAATCTATGTGGCTTTTCCAAGTAAGGTGACGGTCAAGATGTATACCCAGGTATTTCACGTCTGAAAGCTGTGGTATCATTTGGTTATTAAAGCGAATAGGAGGGCATGAGTCCCTACGCAGTGTGAAAGTTATGAGTATTTCTCCATTCACTTTTATTCTCCATTTTTCCAAATTGAGTACATGGTCTTGTAAAAGTTGAGATGCTACTTGGGCACTTTCATGAATACTCAAAAAAGCTGTGTCATCTGCAAATGTTGATGTGTGGACTAGGGTGCTAATTGGCATATCTGACAGTGTTGGGATCTGCCAATGTTTAAATTGTACCACCCCAATGATAAAATTGTACCAAATCAGCATCAATTGTACCAATTAAGAAAAAAAAACAAGCAAAACATAAATAGAGTAGCTCGATATTAAAAACTTTTATACTAGGGATATTTAAATTAATGATTATTGACCTTAATTCCTTGAATTTATATTCTGTGGATATGTAATTAGTGAACGAAAATCAAAGCGTATACAAATTTTCATCATTAAGGTAAAAGAAATCCCACAACTTCCAAAATAAATACCAAAAATCCCAAAATTGACATTTTTATCCTTTTGCCATATGAACTAGGTAGGGTAAAATAATTTCAGCAATAATTAAGGATATATATAGAATATATATATATATATATATATATATATATATATATATATAAAATATATATAAAATACACAAAAAAATGCAATAATTTTGGAGTTTTTAAATTGAAAATCCTCTAGTTGTTAACTCGGAAAAGATATCATTTTGTTAGCTAACTACGAATACAAAACTAAAAAAATTACTAATTAGATCTTTAAGACCAGTAATTATGAAAAATCGAACAAAAATTGAAGAAATGCTAAGCCCTAGAAAAATTTGAAGGTGCGAGGTTCTCAACTTTGAAGCCACATAGCGCCGCCACTAGTAAGTGAATGATGCCCAGCTTCAAAACTTAAACTAAGTACTCCTCTGTTATCTCCATGTCAATTTGACAATTGGCAGCTATTTGGAAGAACAATTAAGAAACATTCCAATTAGCAAAAATACCTTATGATTTCTCACTAAAAAGAATAAAATGGATTAAGGCGATGCAAAACTTTCAAATGCTGTAGTTCAGCAAAAACGCCTTGTAACTAAATTATCACCACTTAATAATAAAAATCATAGGTAAATCAAGAATGTTGCAATTTAGTTAGTTCTAAACAGGGTTGGAAAACTATGAAGTTAGAAATGTACAAACAAATTTTTTTTGATTACTTATAAAATAAATGTTGTATGTGTGTGTCGGATGTAGCTACCCAAAAAATGGATTACATTCTGCTAATGTCTAAAAATAAAATTTTCCAATTTTTTAATTAATTAATCACCTAATTTGTACTTAATATTCTTATTTGTATTTTAAAAAATTGATTGAATAAATTTTATATAAAATTGTACCAAAAAAGCATGAAGTGTACCAGTGTACCACAGATGTGTCAATTGTAAAAAATTTGGTACAATTGTACCAAATTTGGTACATATGTAGCACAAATCCCAACACTGATATCTGATGTGTACAGTAAATACAAAATTGGTCCCAAAATACTACCTTGGGGAACTCCGGCTTCAATGAGCTATGAGTTGAGGAGATCTCTGTAATTGCCATTCTCTACGAATTTTTCTTTTTTCAGCCAAAAGCCGCTCGACATCTACAGAATAAATTTGATTGTATCTAGATGATTGTCGGGTTACTGTTGCATGTTGGGCAGCTGATTTAATAAGACTTTGATCCACGTCTTTTGGTGTTCTTAGCGGTACAGTGAGTACTGAGATACTTTCTATATTTCCACCAATTAATGCTTGTGCTAGTTGTTGGTGACACAATATTTTGCTGGTTCCATAAATAGACAAGAGTGGGTGAATGATCAGAGGATAATTCAAATGACTCTTCAACTTTAAGCATTTCTCTCGGAATACCCTACTCAAGCCAAAATCAATAACATCCGGTATTTTTTGCCCATCAGTAGGCCAATAGGTGGGTTGTCCCCTCGATATCACATTCAAACGCATTTTTGAAACTGTATCAAACAAAACACGACCTTTTTGAGTTATTAGGCGTGATCCCCAAAATGTATGTTTAGCGTTGTAGTCGCCTGATGCTATGAAACAGGGACCTAGTGATTTGAAGAAGTCGCTATACTGACTATCTGATACTTGAAATCTAGGAGGCGAATAAATTGAAGAAATAACAAGGTTTTGATGAAATTCAAGGAAGATATTTATTGCTTGAAGGTAATCCTCACAAAGATCACACAGTAAATAATGTTTGATTCTGGCCTTTTTAAGTATTGCCGATCCACCACATGCTCTTCCGCGAGGGTCCTTCATATATAAAGCCATTAATTTTAAAAAAGCTATTTGTTGTTAAGTGAGTCTCTGAAATCAGCATGACATCAATTTGTTGATTATTTAGAAAGTATTCGAGTTCATTTGTATGTTGGCGTATGCCGTTGGCATTCCAGAAACATATTTTTAAACAGTTAATGGTTTGTTTAGTACCGCCTGCAACATCATAGATTGCATGCGTACCATTTCTTGCATCATACTGCTCATAGAGCTCATAAAACTGTTTAACGAATGCACTAATGTCTCGATACTTGCTTCGAGACGATTGTAGTTTCCAGATGGAGTTTGTTCTTTAGCTTCTGGATGCATATTTGGGGTAGAATTGTTTGTAGGTGTCGCTTTGTGTGCTAAAACATAATTGGATTTTAATATATCCGCGTATGAAACATGTTTGGTTGTGGGTTGAGCTAACTGAGGGTAATGAGCATTTGCTTGGTATTGTGGCTGCCTAGCAGGAGTATTTATTTTCTGAGTTGACTTCCTTACCTCAGAAAAAACTGGACAGCCTCTGTAGTTAGCAGTGTGATTTCCACCGCAATTGCTACATTTTTTAACCTTCGAGTCATCCCTCGATTTGTCGCATTGAGCGGAACAAAGTAGCTCGTCACACACAACGCAAACCGGAGGCAACTTGCAGTAAGCCCTAGTATGACCATATTCTTGGCAATTTAGACACTGGACGGGTCCTGATTGCTTATGGGGTTCCTCTACGCTTATTTTTCGGTGTAATAAATATTTCAGATTATAAATAGGGTGCGTTTCATTTTTCTTTAATCTCATATCTCCAGGCTCAAGTTCAACGCGAAATAGAGGTCGATTTCTGAGATTATCTAAACTTCTAGCCTTAAATCCCGCTTTTTGAAGGCCAGCTTTTATTTCAGCTGGATCAACGTATGAATCTTCACCTTTAATTACTACTTGTAGGCCTTTGCTACTCTTCTTTTTACAGCTTTCAAACTCGTTTACTGCTTTACGATACACTATCCAAATAAGTTTTGGTAATACTGTGTTCAGAAGGCGACTTGTTTGTAGTTATTTTATTGTCATCGCTTAACAGCAGCGAGGAACAAGATTGAGCACGTAATACTGGTGTGGCATTTATACACAAATTGTCACTAGTTTTTTTATTTTTATTTATTTCAATATTGTCAACATTTTTTTTTTTTACTTAAATTAAAGAGGCTAATTAGCCCCTATTGTTTTTGTTTTATTTTCAAAGTAGCAATTCAATATGCCGTTGTATAAAATAAAGAGAAAAAAAGCTTTTACAGACAACTTTGTTGTTGTATTAAAACTGGTTTGTTTTTTGTTTCTGTTTGAAGTTATTCACACAATCTATGTTTTGTTTTTTGTTAATGCGAGCTTAAAAAAAATCGCGTCCGCACTTATCAACGCCAAAAACAGGACTGGATTTTTGCTTGTACATATATATGCAGTTAAAAAGTTTGGCTTTAATTCCATAACACATAAGTACCTCATTAAGGGTCACACACAAAATTAAGGTGATTCCTGTCATGCACTCATAGAAAAAGAAGTCAGACAAATGCTGAAGTGCACCCATATACTCTCCTGAATCTATTATCTCTATTGTCAAGTAAGCAAAAACGAAAGTAAAACCTTTTCAAATGAAATGAAATGTCTTACGAAGATTTTTTAAATATAAAACAACTTGCCTCCGATTTCACAAACTTAAAACAAATGAAAATATCTGAGTTAAAAATAATAAAAATTTTGCCAACTGCTCCAAGATCTACATATATTCATTAAAACATCATATAAGGAGAGCAGGATTCAGGAGATCGTTTTGACTAAAAATAAAAACAAATGCGAGATACAACTAAACAAGGCCTACCGAAAAAGAGCAGGAATTTCTTATAAAAAGAATCTGATCTTATGGACTTAAATAAAAATTTAATACCATCATTTTATAAGATATTTTACTCAAATTTGTAGTTTTTCTGTAAATCTTTTTTTTCGCTTTTAATTTTTAGATAATGAATTAGAAATTTGTTTTAATTTCTTATATCTTTTAAAACTATGCACTATACCCTTCACCACGGTGATTTTATTTATACAGACATGTACAGCATTATCCATATTGTTGACTCTTTACATAAATTAAAATAAGTCATATGAGAAAAAACTCATTATTCATACTTTAAAGAAATAGAAGACAGCGGCGACTCAGCTAAATAAAAACAAATTCTGTTGGCTACAATTGTCGCCATGCGTCACCTACTTAATAATATTGAAGACGACAGCTACATCGTAAACTCTGACATTGTTGTAGAAATGATTATTTTGCTTTTATAAAATTAAATAACTTTTTTAAAAAATTATAAATATTTCCTTCAAAGTTTTTTGTTTATTTATAAATTTGTAATTTGCAATTTTCTGACATTTTCTTTTGAAGAATAAAATAGAAATTAGCCTAAGTTTACGACAGCCAGAACGGTGCACAGTGGTCAATATTTTGAGATAGCGGCCAAAACTCCTTTTGGTTTTTGTTCTCCGATTTTAAAGTTATTAGACTTATATGAAAGTAGACCGTAGTAAACCTCGGGAGCCAAAAAATTAGAACTCTATTTCAACTATTTCACTGAGAACAGAGTGGTCCAAAATGGGCTTTTTAAGAATTTAGTAAATTTATGATATTTTTAGTTAATTTTTAAAGTTTAAATGATCATAACTTTTTTGCTTTTCAAGATTTTTGGACGAAATAAATTTTGTGTTTTAACTTAACTTATTTCCTATTACTGGTAAAAAATTGAAGCTCTACTGTTTTCAGAACAATTTAAATATTTTTTTTATTAAAGGTCAAATTTCTCGGAAATTTCCTACTTCATAGAGCACAACTCCTGTGAGTCAAGCTGAGTCAAAACACAAATTTACTATTTTGTAGTCCAAACTCTCCCCTACATTCCTATGTATACATGTCCATGCATCGGGACTGCACTTTTTGAGCTACAGCAATTTTTCTGACCCAAGGTAAGATATTCGGTACAAATGCACGTCATATTTTTTGAGAAGTTATTTGTATGTGAAAGTGGCTATTATGCATATATTTTGATGAAATTTTGTACAAGAGTTCTCATTCTGTTGAAATTAGGAGAAGTTGACCCATATTTGGACCTACTCCACATAGAAGGGTGTTTCAAAATTTTGACAAAAATGACAATACAACTCTCAAATTATGTGGTATCTGGCAATTCATTTGGAAAAGGTAAAAAATGATTTTATTACCATCTAATATTACATAACTTAAATACCTGAAAATTGCAAATAAATTTAAAACCAATGGAAATAACTGGTAAAACTAAGTACCTGTTATATTATGTTTCAAAGATGTAAAAAAGATCATGTTGAAACTTCGAGCAATAGTATATTAATCCATGCATTCATTTTTTTTTCTTCATTTTTGTTTAAACAATGGCTAAATTCAGTTATAGTGTTCTATCTGATATATATTTTGAACGGAAAAATGAAAACGACATTATTTTACATATAATGAATAATCCATTCTTCAAAATATGCGACAAACAAGAAATTAAAATTCATAACTTAAAAATAAAAAACTTTTTAAATACTTTAAGAAAACGGTACAATCAATGTTCCAGAAACAAGAAATTGTTTTACTCACGCAACCAAGAATGGCTAAGAAATAAACTTATTTTTAAAAAGCCATCAGTAACTACCACGGAAACTGGAAAAGGTGGTCGACCAGCAAAGCCAATTGATAATTGTAGTGAAAGATCACGAAGACGCAAGCTTAAACATATCAATGAAGAAGTTTCTTGTAGCATCATAAAGGATTCATTTCTGCATCAAATTCAACCATCGAAAACTAAAAAGAGTAAAATTGCTATCATTGAAAAAATAGTGGAAGCAAACCCCAGACGCACAAAAAGGATTTTAGAAAGTATGCCGACACCAACTGAAGAAAATAAATTTACTCCAGAAGAAGCATTTGCACTATTTTTGGATTTGAAAATGACTAAAAACCAATATACAGAATTGCGGAAGCGAAGCAATGAAAAAAATTGTGGAATTTTTCCATCATATCGAGATATAGTTTCTGTCAAAAAAGATTGCTTACCTTCACCAACTGTTATTAGTGTAACTTCAAATTCAGCAGAAATAAAATTGCAGGATCTTCTTGAACACACTGCAGAACGATTATTAAAGACATTTGATGCTGACTATTAAAAGAAGTTTAAAAATTGCAGCATGACTTTAATTTCTAAATGGGGATGTGATGGGTCCTCTGGCCAGAAACAATACAAACAATGTAATGCGGAAAATTCATCAGATGCCAATTTATTCATGATTTCTTTCGTTCCATTACGTTTAATAAAAACTTATATTGGTTCAGAGCCGTCAACTAGTAGAGCTGCAGAGATAGATGTATGGAAGAATGAAATTCCCTCGTCAACAAAATTTTGTAGACCAATAAAGTTTCCGTACAAAAAAGAAACTAAAGATGTCATAACTGAAGAAGTTGGAAAAATAACAGATGAAATTAAAGAACTTCAACCAGTGATATTTAAATTTAATGACCAATGCATCGAAGTTAACTTTAAAATGTCACTTACAATGATCGATGGAAAAGTTGCACAAGCTTTAACCGAAACAAAGTCTTCGTCAAGCTGCACCATATGCCAAAAAACATCAAGTCAATTGAGCCAACCACCAACACAAGACGATAGTTTTAATGAAGCATATGAATTTGGAATGTCACCTCTTCATGCTAGAATTCGTTTTATGGAGCATATTCTTAAATTGGAATACGATTTGGAATTTGGCTCGTTAGGCGAAACAGTGAGAAACAAAGAAAATTTGGAAAAAAGAAAGCAAAAAAAAAGACATTCAAGAAAAATACCATGAGATAGGCCTTATAATTGACCAGCCAAAGCAAGGAGAAGGAAATTCTAATGATGGAAACACTGCAAGGAGATTTTTTTCCGATCCAGAAATTGCAGCTTCTATAACTGGAGTAGATTATGATTTAATGCGACGATTCCAAATCATATTAGAAGTTATAGCATGTAGAAAAAAGATAGATGAAAAAAAATTTGGTCAGTATGCTAATGAGACAGCAACCCTTTATAACCAAAAATATTCTTGGAGACATATGCCAACCACAGTTCACAAAATTTTGTTCCATGGGGAACAAATATTTCAGCACAATATGCTTCCAATTGGAGATCTCTCAGAAGAAGCGCAAGAAAAAAGGAACAAATACTACAGATTATTTCGCGAGCACAATACAAGAAAAATTTCCAGATATTGTACTAATGAAGATCTTATTAATATTTTGTTGTGCACATCAGACCCATATATGTCCAGTATTCGACAAAAATGGAAATCAACCTCATTAGAGTTAGATGAAGAAGCTAAATTGCAAAATGAAAATCAAAGCTATTTGGAAGAAATTTTTACTAATATTGTTTAATTAATACTAGTTTAAAGATTATAATTTGTTTCTAATTTTAGTATAAATTTTTATTAATACATTTAAATAAAATATATGTGCACTTTAAATCAATAGTAAAAGTTTACTTAAAATTTTATCGATGTTGTGTTCTGTATATAATATATCCAAATGGTATTGATATTGTTGGCAATTTCAGTGTTATTTTTCAGTTTAATCCTCACAAGAATTAGCTTTCTTCCAAAAAACCAACCTTTGGCCCCTGTGAATATTGAGACTAAATAAATGTCAGGTGCCAAATGTTGGCATTTTCTGACCAAAATTAAGTTTAGGAATAATAAATAAGTATTGGTTGTAAAATACCATTAAAGAAAATAAGAAATTATAAAAAAATACCTATTTAAAATGTCAAAATATTCAACTTTTACATGGAAACTCAACAAAAAATTAAAATGCATTTTTAACTCCACATTACTTACGTTCCTATCAGTCGATTTTTACATTTGAACACGCAAATTGAAGCTTAAAGTCCCTCCTATTGAACAAAACAAATTGCGTAAAAAAATACCAATCCGGTCAAAAGTTATAGAGTTTTGACCGCTATCTCGCGAAATTGACCACTGTGCGGTGGTCGTGTAGCCATGTAGCTATCTATACTGGCTTTAAAATAATCGTTTACTTTTAAACGTGTGTATTTTATTTTTGACAGTTTTTAGTCGGTATCTTGATGTTGACTATGTGTTAAATGCATCTAAGTTTTAAAACAGAGATCTCATCTATTTAAAAATCAAACGCATTTAAAAAATATGTTACTATATACATATTCTTAATATCAAAATATATTATGTTACAGTCATAATTTTCATTTTTACAGAAATATTGAAATTTTGTTTTTGATTTTTCTGTGGAAATATCGTTTTGGAAGCGGTTTGTAAAGTTTTTTGTAAACGTTAAAAAAAATTTATTTTTTTTTTAAATTTAATTTTTTTATTTAAAAATTTAATTTTTTTTAAATTTAATATTTTTTTTTTAAATTTTATTGAATTTTTTTACCAGTGGGTACCCTGTGGGTCAATTGACTACATATATGTTAATTGCTTTCTATAAAGGTCTTTAATACAAATCAAAGCAGAAAACCCCTGCCAATCTAAAAACAAACCAAAGTCGCCCCTCGCAGGGGGTTATTGACCCCCCGAGATCTGTATGCACTCCTTGCGATCTACCTATTGCGGTCTAATATTTTAAGCTGAAAAAATTAAAAAAAATGTGAAAAAAATATAGGTGGGCGTGGTTTTTGGCCTGCAGCCTCCAAAGTAACAATCCGATGTTTAAATTTTTTCTATCTCTTCTAGTGCCTGGGCAAATGATATTTCAACCCGAACACGGACAGACGGACATCGCTTAATCAACTTCTCTATGTATAAGGATCCAGAATATATATATATATATATATATATATATATATATATATATATATATATATATATACTTTATCGGGTCGGAAATGAATATTGTAGAAATTACACACGAAATGACAAACTTATATATACCCTTTCCACTTGTGGTGAAGGGTATAATAAGACTGAAAAATTTATAAAAATCCAAAAATCTATATTGTCTTCTTTTTATTTTATAATTTATAATTTATTGAGGATAATACTCATTAGTATAACTTGTCCTTAAAGGACGTGATAGTTAAAGGTTGTTTTTAGTTTAAATATAATAGGGAAAAAATATAGCTATTGGCAAGTTATATAAATGGGCCTTAGTATATTAAAGTATTTATGGTGAATAGGTGGTATATCTCTTGTTTTGTTCCTTAAAGTCTTATAAGTTTTGTTCCTTAAAGCATACTAATTTTGCTGAGGTTTTTTGGTCTTCCATTTTTCCAAATTGATTTTTCATTTTATTTGAAGTGTGATCACAGCAATTCTCATTTGATTTCTTTTTTACAAAATTCAATGCAAATCCTAATACTCAGTATTGTAGTGTGAAACGGGCTTCAGTAATATTTGCAGAAGCGTGCTCTGAAGTAGCAATAATCAATAATAATTGTTGCCCCATTACGGTTTACAACTCAGTTGAGTTGTCTAAAAGACAACTGCTACTGATGAGTTGTAATTTGAAACAACTGCTACTGATGAGTTGTATCTTTTTTAAACTTTTGTTAACCGAACTAACACAGGCTTGTTAACGGTGAAACTACAACAGAGTTTTAACACAATTTAAATTCAATTTAAAAATTTTTGACAAGTTGAGTTGTAATTGATTATACCAAATTGTAAAATTTCAACTGAAATAGAGTTGAGTTGTAAACCGTAATAGGGGCCTGTAATACGAAAGTTGTTTTCATTATTAGGAATGGACTTATTCCCCTATCAAGAGAAATATTTATGCAATAGCATTATACACCAAAACTGTTTTTATTTTAATTTCAAAATAGAACTCTAATGAAATTGTGTTTGTAATAATGGAGAGAAGGGGTCTATAGCTCATTAAAATTGCCGTTAACTTAGTTTTTTGAGATAGTGAACTTATACCACTTTCAAAACAGCAGCTCATATGTAGATACATACTTATATAACATATTATTTAAGTAGGTATGTACTTTTTTTCTTATTCTTAAACTGTAATTAAGAACATTTTTGACATCATTTTGGAATATTCTGATGTACATATAAACTAAACATTTCGATTATACATACAAACTTTGAATAAGATGACTTTTTTCCACCTTTATTTTATCACCTTTTTGTTCACGGGTTTGTTCTTTCGCGCAGTTACGTTTAAAACAAAAACAACATTAGTAAATTTGTTTTTGTTTGAGATGTGATTGTGCGAGGGAACGAATTCCTGTGAAATTGGCAGCTAGTTTTCCAGAAAACATCCGAATGATTTGAAAAAGTCTGTTCATTTCTTGAACTGTAGGAGGCATACACTTGAAATTTGGACACACTAATTAAAACTTTGTTCACTATGTATAAAAAAGTACAAACAAAATAACCTAGAAAGGGTGTTCCGACGTGACGTGATTTGCACCTATGTATATGACCTGAGTTTTGAACTATAATAGGTAGACTTTGAAAATTTTCACAGGTGCATTACTATGGCCGCTATAAAAATATGCATTTATATATGTATTTATTACTTGAGCTGTAGGAGGCGACCACTTAGTAATTAAAACTATGTTGGCTACATAAACAAGTATAAAAAATTGAACCTAAAAATTAAAGGGTCTACTGACAGTGAAGTGAGTTGCATAAATAAGGCCTAATTTTTGAACCATAATAGATATACTCTTAAAACTTTTTACAGCAGATCTACTAATAAGGCTTATATAACAAATACTAAAAATTACAGGGTATTCCGACAGTGTCGTATATGGCGTTATTTTTTAACCATACGCTCTTGAAATTTATGCAGAAGATGCGTTATGCCATGTTCGTTGTAACAAAAAGTACTAACATTTAAAGAGTGTTCCGATAGTGATGCATTTTTCACTAATATGACATGAATTCTACAAAAATGCCTAATAGAATCAAAAAGATTTTCTCTATGAAATGTTTTTAGGCTAAAGGGTATGCCAGCAGAAAGAAAAGAATATATTTTTAAAGGGATTCCTTATTATTTTCATGTGGTAAATCGTTTTAATTTTATCAAGAAGGAAATCCCATTAAATCAATAAAAAAACTAGTTATTTACATTTTTTTTTTACTCATTTTTGACACACAAAAAAAAACAATCCATAGAGAAAAACTTTTTGATTCTATTAGGTTTTCTTCTGAATTATATAAAAAATGGATTTCTTATGGATTTCATTAGCCTACCTAATTGATTTTTTCAAAAAGGTATTCCTTATTGATGTCATTAGGCCGCCTAATTGATTTTTTCAAAAAGGTTTTCCTGATTGATTTCATTAGGTTCCTATATGATCATGTGTAAATTTACACAGATTATATTTTACAATGTCTTATGTAATATAATATCTTATGTAATAAAAATAAATTTAATAAAAATGAAAGCGTGTTCCCTAGAAGTGGCGAATTCGAGGAATTTGGTCTTCTGTTCTAATCGTTGTAGGTAGCCACTTGATATTAACACGGTGTTTAGTGCTATACTCTAGTATAAAAAATAGTTAAAAATTAAAGGGTGTCCCATAAGACGTGGAAGAATTAACAACTTGTATTTTTAAGGTTGTATTGAACATAGTACGAAACTCTGCATGTGTGAGTCTGACTCGCACTTGACTGATTTATTTATATTTTGCTCACATTTTTTTTAATACGCGCTGCTTTAGTAATGATATTATTAAATGATTTTTTATTACTGTTATACAAGTATCGTTAGAATTTTAGTACTCATATTTTTTGCACTTATACTCGGAATAAATTTAAAAACTAGTTATGGTTGACAACCTTGGAACTTTGGTAAAAAGTTGTTTCAATGTTTGCCTTTTTAATGCTCAAAGTTTAGAAATGCGCTATAGGACTACCAAATTTCAAGAGATTAAAAATATTTTGAACATTAAGTCGAAAGTGGTTTGTGATTTTATGGAAGAAGGTAAAATCGAGAATCCTTTTGTAGAGATATCTTTGAATGACACAATAAAGTATTAGTTGAAATTAGTTATTTTCCGCATGGCCATTTTAGAGATTCTGAGGACTTATTAATGGGCTAAACAACAAGGTATGCTAATGCAGTCATAATGGGCGATTTTAATACAGATTTATTTACTAACTAGCAGTGCCCGCAACTTCGTCAGCATCCTTGCAATATTTTATTCAATTTTGCTTTGAAAGCAATCCACACCAAATACCCTTACGTTTTTAGTTTTTGCTCTTTAAAGAACAAAACTTTTACTTACTTCCTTTAGAAAGGGATAATAATAGATAAGATAGGTGGATAGTGTGGTAGTAAAGCTTCGCTTATGGCAACACTACAATTTCACGTTGTGATTATTTTTAGAATAGTGTTGCAAGCGCCTCTGGTGTTATTTAGGCGAATTAGTTTTTATCTAGCATAGCCAATTTATAATTATTTTACTTCGCCGGCGATTTAGTGCTATGTGGTAATACCGGCGTTTTTAGTTCCGCCTTAAACTATGCTGCATATCAGTTTATATATTTTTTATTTTATAAAAAATAAAGTATGCATAACCGGTTAGTTCAACTGCGTACTTTCTCTGCTTTTTTTCCACTTTCTCTTGGAAATAAGATAAAAAAGTATCCTATATTGGGACCAGGATACTTAGGTATCTTCTCACAAAATTTTGTTAAAATCCATCCAGTAGTTTTTACGTGATGCGAACGTAAAAGATAAGCAGACAGACAGACAGACAGATGGAAATGAGTTACTATTTTATGTATTTTGTGTATGGATTCTTTAATGGTAAGATATATCTGTTCACGGTCTAATATATCGTTGGTACATAATCGTGCTTAAACACATTTTTGTCCTATTTATACTAGGTGTTCCTTACTTGATTTTTTCTTCGTGACGGATGTAAATTGTCTTTATCAAAAGGGTCAATACCAGATAAAGACATTTAATTCTGGCCATGCCCTGATTTTTAACCAGTATATAATGTAATTATTCAGCGTCAATGTCCATTTAAGATGGCCATTTTAGATTTAGCTTGGCGAGCGTATTGTGACTGAGAATAGCCGAATCATTTTTCAATAAATATCGTAATAAGGTGAAGGCTGCAATCAGACGTTTTAGAAGAAAATATTGTATTAATAATTTTGAGTGTTGTACGCATTAGCAAATATAGATTAGGCTAAGGTCCAATGGCGTTGACTGATTTTGATAATGAAGAATTCAATAGCAGTTCTATTATGTCACCTATACTACATTCTAACGATATTCCTGCATTGAACAATTCAAATACCGATGCGTTTATATATCGTAATGTGAACGAATTTGAAGAGTAATGCGATTGTAACGAGAGTAACTCCAATTCAAACTCGTACTATATCGGATTATAGGCCAATCAGTGTTTTAAATGTCACTTAAAAAATTCTAGAAGTTTTATTAAAGAATCAGTTACAAGCAGTGTTGCCGTTGGAAATTTGTTTTTTGACCAAAATTTTCCCAAAAATGGACCAAAACCGTTTGCATCGGACCAAATTTTAAAACTCAATTAATGTACCAATTAATGCTTTTTAAAAACATTTTATTAAGTAAAATAAAGGTTTGAAACATAATTTATTTGATTTAAATAATTCAGGTATGAAAAAATTATATAATGAAATTTATAAATAACTACATTTAAAATGCCGAGAACTAAAATAATCTTATTCAGTCTTTTTGTATGTATTTTACATTTACTGTTAAAAAAGAATAATGAAACATACCACATTTTATATAATTATTTGCATTTACTAAATACATTTGTAGGACAAAGAATGTTAATTATAAAAAATTATTTAGGTAAAATATTTCATTAGCACTTAAAATTAAATTATTTTTTATTTGATTAGGTATGTCTCTTTTTGCTGACCATTAATATTTAAATTAACGGAAATTTTTATTTCGCTGAGCCGCAGCATATTCCATTTTGCTACTATTAAATCAGGATCACATTCAATTAGTTTAGGAAACTTTTAAAACGTCGTTAATAATTAATTTGTGAAAGTATATCGGTGTGTAAAAATTATCTTGAATATAAGAGATGTTTGCCGTACATTAAAAATAAAAAGAAAATAGAATGAAATATAATAAATGACAAAACGGACCAATATGAAATTGGTCCGACCATCGGAGCAATTTAAAAATATTGAAATTTTTCGGACCAAATTTGGTCCAATTGGACCAAAACGGAAACGCTGGTTACAAGGACATATTGAAACCGGAAGTTAACATTAATTGTTACCAGTCCGGATTTAGAAAACACGATAATACTACGGGCTTAGTTTTAGATTATGTTGAACAATTAGGATATAATTTAAACAGAAAATTAAATTCTGTGCTTGTGTTCCTAGATTTTAGCAAAGCTTTTGATTTCCTGGACCATAACATATTATGCGGAAAGTTGTGTAACCAACCTAGTTTAGGATACTCAGCATGGATCAAATCTAGTGTCACTAAAGACAAAAAAAGCACTAAAAGAAGCATTAACTCACAAAAGCACAGACACTAAAATTTTCCGCGTCGAAAGTTTAAAAAAGCACTAACTCAGAAAAGCACAGACACTAAGAGCCCCCACGCAAACCACTAAGAGTCTGTGAGAACATACACAATCTCAACAAGAATCTCACAGAGAACAAAACATGTAAAACTTTTAAATCAGTAGCATACCTGCTAACATACCAGCTTTCAAAAAGAGAGGTTTGTGTCACTTTGCTAAATATTTAGCAAACCAATGCATAAAAAATATAATGGAAAAATGGGAAACACTAAAAACCTATACAACAATATCTAAACCAAAGTTTTTGAAGATTCTTCAATTCTGTCTACTAGAAAACAATTATTTTACATATGACGGCAAAATTTATCATCAATTGCTTGGTATGTCCATGGGGAACCCCCTATCACCAACAATTGCAGATATTGTATTAGACGATGTAATTGAACAATTAAAAGCAAAAAATATTGAAATGAAATTTATGACGAAATATGTAGACGACATCTTTGCAATAATTAAAAAATCGGACGATAAAATAATATTAGAAACACTCAACGCTAAAATAATAATAATAAATTAAATTTCAACTCCACACAGCCAATGAACATGAAACTAAACACTGCAACAAACGTAAACAAAACCTAAAAAAGTTTTACAAATAAGTGAGAGAATATATGAGAAAAATAACATTGAAAAAAATAGAAAAATACTCACAATGAACAATTATCCAACATATGTAATAAACAATTTGATAAACGAATCCTTAAGAGACAGAAATTACAACAAAGAGCCATCTGAAAATGCAAAAGCTTTCTACAGTGTACCTTTTATACCAAAATTAAATGGAGCCAAAACATTCAGTAACATGATCAAAGGAAAAACAACAACAATAGCCTATAAATCAAACAAAACACTGAGACATATTTTTACAAACAACAAAACAAAACACGACATATTAAAAACTGACAACGTTGTGTATGAAATAAAATGCGATGGTAACGAGAATGAAAAATGCAATTTAGTTTATATTGGTACAACTAAGAGAATGTTGGCAACACGTATAAAAGAGCATAAGGCAGACATCAAAAAAGGGAGAGAATCAAGAGCATTATCACAACATGCAAAAGAGCACAATCACATAGTAAACTTTGACAACATTAAGATATTAGACAGAGAACAAAAGGATAACGATACGATACACACTCGATACTCTGAGAATACAACAAAAAATAACCACCACCATGAACACGAAAGAGGACAAAGATAAAACCAAACTACAATACGGCACCGCATTAATGTAGTTATTACAAATTAGGTAAAGTTCTGTGATATTAGCTTTAAGATTGACTTGAGATACTGTGGTTGTGTTGTGAAAGATTTTTAATTATTTTATTTATTTATTACTTAATTCTAAGCGATTTTTGCAATGTTGACCTAATAATCGTAAGTAAATCTGTGATAATATCCTACTTTATAAGCGAATACAAAGTAAAAAAATGTATGTAATTATTTATTGCTAGATATCTAAATAAAACGTACCCCTAAAGAAGTTTGAAAAAAGCAAACGAAACGTTGGAAGAAAAAATGAAATGATTTGATTATTTGTTTATATTTGGAAACAAAAAACTGACCACAACAGCCCAAAGAGATGACAAAAATCTCCAAACAACAGTTACAATGCATTTTCATTTTAACCACTTTTTTTGGTTGGGGGCCTTTGCTTTAGACAAATAATAAACGCATTTCGCATGTAAATAATTGAAATTCATCGTATAATTGGTTGTTGTTATTCTTTATTCGTCGTAATACTGACTTTTGACCTTTTTCGCTAGAGAAGTTTTATAACTACGAAAATGTAGGAGGTTTTGACAGGAAGTAAACATTTAATTGTTTAAAGGTATAAAGCTATAAGCTTTTGTTGAGGTTGTAATCACTCGGTTGCATTAAAACGTGGCATGACATGTATGGCTTAGAAAAATATAATCGTACTTATATACCGGTTAGTTTGAGAGCACAACAAATTTCGAATAACTATAGGGTTCTAAATAGTTCCTTTTTAGGGTTCCGTACCCAAAGGTAAAAACGAAACCCGTCCGTCTGTCAGCGCCTCTTACCTCTGGAACCGTAATAGGTAGACTCTTGAAATTTTCACAGATGATGTATAGCTGCTGCCGCAATTGCAACAAATACTAAAACTTATTGGGTGTTCCAATAGAGAGGTGTTATTTACGAAAATGTGTTTATTTCTTGAACTGTAGGAGGCATACACTAAAAGTTTGCAAACAGTAATTAAAACTTAGTTCGCTTTATAAACAAGTCAAAAAAAAATAAACCTAAAATTTAAAGGGTGTTCCGATAGTGGTGGGATTTGCATGTATAAGGCCTATGTTTTTAACCATAATAGGTAGACTCTTAAAATTTTCACAGATGATGTATAGCTGTTGTCGCTATAGCAACAAATAGTAAAACTTATAGGTTGTTCTGATAGAGACTTGTTATTCACGAATATGTGTTTATTTCTTGAACGAACCGTAGTAGGCACAGACTAAAGATTAACAAACAGTATTTAAAACATCGTTCCCTATATAAACAAGTACAAAAAAATAAATCTAAAAATTAAAGGGTGTCCGATAGTGGTGTAATTTGCATGTATAAGGCCTAAGTTTTGAACCATAATAGGAGACTCCTGAAATTTTCACTGTGGCCACTAAGCAACAAATACTAAAACTTATAGGGTGTTCCGAAAGTGTTCATCTATCCGAATTACTGGTATACCGTACTACGAAGATGAAAACCTACAAACCATTTTCAATAATATTTGTAACAATATAAACATTCAAACGCCTAGAATAGAAAATATCTACAGGTTAAAAAAAAATTATAAAAACAATAAAACATATAACCCAAAAGAAGAAACCGTCGTTGTCAAGCTACATTCCCCATTTGAAAAAAAACTTTGTACTTAAATCTGTTGCGAAATACCGCAAGGAAAATCATACCAACCTAAATCTCAGACATGCCGGATACGAAAGCAACGAACGTATTTACATAAATGAGGATTTAACCCCTCATAACCACAAAATTTTTAAAGCAGCTTTGAAATTAAAGAAAACAATTAAAATAAAATCTGCCTTCACCCTACGTGGCCTTTTGTACGTCAGAAAGACTTTTACTGACGACCCCATTCTTTTGGAATTTTTGGAAGACCTGGTTAAGCTTTTTCGCTAATCTCAGCTGCTCATTTTAATTTTTAATTTTATTTATGTTTTTAAATTTTTTTTTCTATTTTGATTTTATTCTTTTATGTTAAAACTCAAATACGTATTAACATTATTTCTAAAACTTTTCTAAATATTTTAAACTCAAAAAATTTTAGGTCTCCTTCTTTTTATTGCGTTGTATTAAAATTCCTTTCAGATCATAAGCATGACAAGTTCTTCTTTTAGTCAACTTGATTCTAGAGATGGTAACTTTAATTTGATTAGAATATTGTCAAATCGTCATAACTCTTTTAGTATGTTTCATATCAATGCACAGAGTTTACTTCCAAAAATTGACGTGTTTCGTTACTTGTTTGAAAAGTCTGGCATCGATGTCATATGTGTATCGGAAACTTGGTTTAACAAGGAATTAGATGATGGTATAGTTGGTGTAGAAGGCTATCGTCTCTTTAGGTGTGATAGATCTGGAAATGGAGGGGGTGTCGCGATTTACATTAAGAGCCATATTTCCAGTAGAATCGTAATGAGTTCATCTGAAAATAATCAGATTGAATACATTTTCATAGAACTTTATTGTCGTAATAACAAAAATCCTTCTTGGATGTGTTTATAGGCCGAACAAAAATATAAAATATGACTTTTTAATTGAAAAATTAGAAATTTTGTCAGTAAAATTCCCAGATATTATTATAGCTGGTGATTTCAATAGTAATTTGCTTGTTATAAATGACTTAGCTGATATTATGTCAACAACAGGACTGTCACCCGTTAATACCTCTAGACCCACACATTTTACAACAACATCATCAACACTGTATTTTGCTCTTGTCAGCAAAATACATAGTGTTCTACATTATGAACAATTGTCAGCATCAACTTTGTATCATATCATGTTTTGTTAGATAAATCAATCCAAACTTTTTGTTATCGAAATTTCAGAAATATTGATTATGAGCGCTTATATTGTGACATTGAAAATGCTGATTGGAATTCAATATATTATATACAAGGCGTTGATGATAAAGTAACATTTTTAAATGATACTATTGTTAAAATATACAATGATAGGATACCAATAACAACAATAAAACTGTTAGAACGAGTTAGACCGTGGTTTACAAACGAGACGACAGTACTAATAGCTCAACGTGATCATATGTATAAATTATGGATACAAAATTCCTGAATTCTTTACCAGGTTTCGACAAGCTAGAAAAGCTGTAGTTAAAAAAATAATACATGATAAAACCACATATTATTTTACCACATTTTGTTCAGCTACAGACAGCAAAAAAACGTGGAAATTTATTCGGGATATTGGAATCGGAAAAACTGTTCGTAAATCGGTTGATATCGATGTAAATACATTGAATGAAAACTTTATAAACATACCTCAACCAAACGTATGTAATGAATTCTATAATCAAAACACTAGTGGTCCTCTCTCCATCGTGGAATTTAGCTTTGAAACCGTCCAGACCTTCGATATAATTAAAGCCTTTTATAAAACAAAATCCAACTCGATAGGCTTAGATGGCGTAGATCCTAGATTTGTTAAAATTATCCTACCATGGATAATTCAATATATAACTCATATCTTTAACATTATAATTATGACCGATGCTTTTCCTAAGATTTGGAAGTATGCCAAATTTGTCCCTGGGCCAAAATCTGGAAACGAGTATCGACCTATAGCTATTTTGCCATATTTTTCCAAAGTATTTGAACACCTTCTGTACTCAAATATTTACACTCATGTAAATGAAAATAATATGTTAACCAGTCGTCAATCAGGCTTCAGACCAAAACGTAGCTGTGTTATAGCTCTGACAGATGTAGTAGAGGATATTAGAGGTAATTTGGATGATCGAAATTTTTCAATTTTGGTGCTTTTGGATCACTCAAAGGCGTTTGACACCGTTCATCACGATATTCTCAGTGCGAAATTACGCAATCAATTCGGTTTTTCTATACAAGCGGTAAGATTGATTCAGTCCTATCTTTCTGATAGGACTCAATCAGTAGTAAATAAAGATCTGATCTCTCGTCCATTACCTGTCACTAGAGGAGTACCCCAAGGTTCGATCTTTGGACCTCTTTTGTACTAAATCGTGATTTAGAAAATATTTTTGTCTGGGCTTTGGCCAATGGCTTAAAAATTAACCCCAAAATCAGTTTTCCTTATTATTTCTAAAAATAATATAATATTAGACAATGAGATGAATATTTCCATTGGTGGTTCGAAGATCCGACTTGTGAACACAGCAAAAAACTTAGGTGTAACATTTAACAGTACTTTAACTTGGTCAGATCACATAAATCAAGCTTGTGGAAGAGTTTACAGTAAGCTACGTAGCTTGTGGGCCACACAATATGTCACACCATTGAATATAAGAACTTTAATAGCTAAAGCGTATCTTCTTCCAACACTCCTATATGGTGTTGAAATTTTTTCTGGATGTTCTTATCGTGACATGAGAAAACTAAACATAACATATAATAACATAGTTCGCTATGTCTATGGTTTAAAAAAATTTGACAGAATAACACAATTCTCGCGAAGTTTCATGAGCTTGTCTTTTGATAATTTTTTAAAATTTAAATGTCTAGTTTTTCTCCATAAAATTATTGTTTCAAAGGAGCCAGAGTATTTATTTAACCGTCGTAGATTTGCTAGATCGCAAAGAGGTCGATACATTATTCAGCTACGCCATCGAAATCATGCATCTGAATGCCAATTTTTCATCTTGAGCATACGTCTCTGGAATCAACTTCCGAATTATATTCAAAACACAAACAACGCAATAGTTTTTAGGAAATTACTTAACAACTACTTAAATGACTAATTTTTCTCTTTTTCAATTTGAATTTTTTATTCAAGTTTAATATTATTATTATTTTTATTTTATGTTTTTTTTCATCATATTTAATCAATTATTAATTATGTATTTGTGTAAATTTTGATAACTTGTCTAAATTTTGTATTAAATTATTCTGACTATTCTGATTCTAATACTATAATTTATAAGATAATTTGTCTTGTTGTATTAGAAAATCAATAATAAATAAATAAATTTGCCTTTATGTCTATATTTCTTGAGCTATAGGAGGCAACCATTTAAAATTTGCAGACAGTAATTAACCCTATGTTCGCTTTCTAAACATGTATATAAAATTAAACCTTAAAATTAAAGGGTGTTCCTAGAGTGACGTGATTTGCGTGTATATGGCCTAAGTTTTGAACGATAATAAGAAGACTCTTGAAGTTTTTACATGAGGTTTATTACTATGGCCACTATAACAAATAATAAAAATTTAAATATTTTTTGAACCCTAGTAGGTAGACTCTTGAATTGTTTACAGTAGATGTTGTACTTCGGCCGCTGTAATAATTACTAACTACTAAAGGGTGTTCCATCAGTGACATCTGTTTTATGTATATTACTTTATGTATATTATTATTATTTTATGTATATTATTATTTTTTAACCGCAATGGAAATTCTTTCTATGAATATATCAAGAGTCTACCTATTAAAAAAACAAGTTGCTATATGTGAAAAACTCGTCACTGTCGGAACACCCTTTAATTTTTAGTAATTGTCACAACATATAGCATCTTCTGTGTTAATTATAAGAGTCTACCTATTATGTTTCAAAAAATAAGACGTTAAACATGAAAATCACGTCACTGTCGGAAACCTCTTTTTTTACTGTTTTTATAGAGGCCATAGTAATACATAATTTGTGAAAACTTCAAGAGTCTAACTATTATGTTTCAAAACTTAGGCCTTATGAATGCAAATCACACCACTGTCGGAACACCCTGTAATTTTTAGGTTTATTTTGTAGACTTGTTTATAAAGCGAACTAAGTTTTAGTTACTGTTTGTAAATTTTTAGTGTAGCCTCCTACAGTTCAAGAAATAAACACATATTCGTGAATAGCACCTCTCTAACAGAACACCCTATAAATTTCCATATTTGTTCCCATTGCGGCTACAGATATACACCTTCTGTGAAAATTTCCAGAGTCTACCTATTATGGTTTAAAACTTAGGCCTTATACATGCAAATAAAACCACTATCCAAACACCCTTTAATTTTTAAGTTTATTTTTTTAGACTTGTTTATAAACCGAACTAAGTTTTAATTACTGTTTGTAAATTTTAAGTGTATCCCTCCTACAGTTCAAGAAATAAACACATTTTCGTGAATAACACCTCTCTAACGGAACACCCTATTAGTTTTAGTATTTGTTGCTATAGCGGCAACAGCTATACAACTTCCGCGAAAATTTCAAGAGTCTACCTATTACGGTTCCAGAGATAAAAGGCGCTGACAGACGGACAGACATTGTAGCGAAAACAATAGGGTTTCGTTTTTACCTTTTGGTTACGGAACCCTAAAAAGCATACATCGTCAAAGTATTATATGAAAACAAATACCTATATGGACAGAAAAAAAAATTATTTGACTATATTTGAAAATGACTAATTTTAAGTCTTCTCTATTCAGCCCTGATCTGTAAATGGACTGTATTACATCGCACATTTGAAGTTAAGTTTGAATAACACTGGATTACAAATTGTCTTTATAATATTTAAAATTGTTTAATTATTTTCGATAATACTAGTCTGTAAAACATCAGTCATAGTCATAGCCTATTAAATTAAGCGTGAGTAGTATAGATGTGGGCATACTAACGCAAGGTATTTTGTATGGGATACTGTCCCAAGGTATTTTGTATGGGATACTAACCCAATGTATTTTTTTTTGTCATATAATTTTTAAAAATTGTGGTATAAGCGGCATTAAAGAGCAATAAATTAGTGTGAGTGTAATAAAAGTCAAGAATAAGGGTCATTAAAAAGCGATAAAATGTGTAAATTGTTTAAAAGAAGAAAGTAAAAAAAAGGGATTGACAAGTTGAGTAAGAATTTATGAGTGTAATGATCTTATGTGTGTGGAAAGAATGTAGGTCATTTGGTGTTAAAAGCATAATCACTATTTCTAATAATGCACTGTGTAGATAGAGACTAAGAAGTGGACGGATATATGTGTGTGAGATAAGGAAATTTTTTTAAGGGTAATAAATTCTTGGAGTGGGGAGATTGGTTGTGTTTTTAAGTATGTGGTAATGTTCTTAATTATGAAAATAAAAAAAATTCTTAAATTTAGTGGAAAACAAACTAAAAAAGTATTTGTGTGAGATAAGGCATTTTTTAAGGGTAAATTCTTGCAACTAATTGCTTAAATGTGAAGTGTTAGTTGATATGGGTTGACATATTGATGAGCGTGATATTCTGATTAAGGTTTAGTGCAATGTACAAGCTCATGTACATATATGAAAGAAATAGACAATCTGAACACAGCAGACACACATATTGATAAGTGTTAAAACATGCTAACAAGTGGAGTTACAGATAGAAATAGAAATATTTTACTCATTAGAAAAAATAAACAATCTAGGAAAAGATCATTAAATTTAGATTTTTGGTTTTTGTTAAACAGAAGCGATATGTGATAAGAATGCTAAAGAAGAATTTTGGTTTTTATTTTTATTTAAATGTTTTACATTAGAGTGGTTCTCATGCTATAAATACTTTATTGGTATTTTTATTCATTATAATTATTCAATAATTTAGAGTTATCATAAATTTTAAATCATGAATTTATATTTGTAAAATGTTTTTAAGATTTTTAAGAAGAATAAAGTGCAGTTGCAGTCAAATACTTAAATTTCAAACTTGGTTTGTATATATTTGGGAGCGTTAAGATAATTTTTATGTGGGGCAAATATATATGTTGATAAGGAGTCTTTAGCGTTTGGGTTTAATGCAATGGGTTTAATGCAATAACATTTCCAATGTTATGATTGATTTTATAGTCAAATTGTTTATTAAAATTTTATTTTGAAAAATTCTAGTGTTCGGAAATTTTCTTTTTTTATAAAAAATTTATTTGTGTTTAGTCGTTCTTTTATTCTTAAAGGAAGAAGTTATATCGAATATTTAATATACAAAAGTATTAAATAAAAATAATGCAAAACTCCAGGATGATAAGAAAATTAATTTCGGATCCCATTTTAATTTTCTCGGACGATGTGGATGAACAAGGATCATCAATAAGCCCCTTTTCTTTCCAAGTAGAGGAAGGAGACATCTGTGTCTCGTTGAGCTTTAATAGTGAAAGCAGTGAGGCGAATTTTGATATCCCCAACAACCAGCTGGGATATCATAAAAACTACTTCGATGACGAAGTTTTCGAATTCCTCTATGATGATGAAGGGGACAATATTACATTATCTGTAACGGATGAAGAATGCGATAAAATAATGAGGGAAATTAATTTTTAAATTAGATTTAATTAGAAATAATTTATGAATTGATGAGAAAAATATATATGTATAAAATAAAAAAAAATCGTCTTTCCTTACTTTAGTGAAATAAAATTAGGGTTATAATAATCTTTTCTTTTATAGTTTTATAATAAAGCATTACCTATATATGTAAATATTATAACACATACGACTATATATCGATTTATTACGCAAATTTTATATAAATACTCAATAAATCAACAAAGTTCTATAGTCTACTATAAATTATACAACGATGAACACCAACACGGAACTAATTGCTTCTTTTAACAAATTAAACGTAAGGCAGAGGCTTAGCATCAAGGATATGATGGAATTAGAAGACTATCATATAACAGGAGCAGAGCGTATAACAACAAAATATGAAGAATCTGTTGTGCTAGAGTTGGGGACGAATATACTATACCTTCCTAAGAGATTTAATTCGCTGAGTGATAAGGATGTTGAAATCTTATCGACGGGTGCATATATGATAGCGAAATTTCCCTTGAGCGATGATAAGGATAGCTCATTCTGCAGGTTGGAGTTAAAGCCAGTTCCTCCAATGAAAGACTATTATCCTTATAATACATTTAAATAAAAAAATTTAAATAAAGGAAATTAAAATGAAATCAAAAAGTATTATTTTTTTATTTACAATTTTAATAAAATTCTGACTATAAGAGTTGACTATGATTAATCTTTTTATTCAGTATTAAATGAAATAAACTAGAAGGATGAATACTATTGAAGAGTTTCTACAAAAATTTGGAAATGAAATTTTCGAAGAACATTTACAAGAAATAGAAGAATTTAAAAATAAATATGTAGATTTTAGTAATTACATTATACCTTGTGGCCATGATAATTCAAATGGAGATGTTGTTGGAATGTGTGGATGTTATTTCTTTCATAAGAGCAAACTAAAAGTGATGCAAATTATTGAGCAGTATAAAAAATTATTTAACCTATTGTCATCAACATCCGAAAATCATAAAGAATAATAATAAAGATAAAAAAGAATTTTATAGTTAATAAAAAACCATTCTTACATATTTAAAAAAATTATTTATTACACTATTCTTACTTATTAATACGGGTACACAAATACATACATACGATTATTGTATTTTGATTAGTTTAGTTCTTATATACTTATTAACAAGGGTTCTAAATCTTCTTTAAAAAGGCGACTTTCGAACTGAAAAATCAATAGTCAACAATTGAGCTTCGAAGAGAATGAATAAAATAATAAAAAATACTCTGCAATTTACTCAAGAACGTCAGTCTAAAATATATGACGTGGTTTTTGAGATGGAATATTTTATAAATTTAAAATTAAAAGTTGTTTGCGGATTTTCAACTATTCATGGATTTAAGCCGATGATATGGCTTCACTATAATGATAAACATTTTATCAGATTCAGCCGAGAAGATTGGCTCCACCTAATGAGCTATAAGGAGTACATCACCAACAAGCTTTCTCAGCGTGAATTTTTATATTCAATTAACTTAATTGAAAATACAAGCGAAGAAGCTACGCGGTATACCTTCAAATATAAAAAGGGTGTATGTTATTTGATAGTCCGGCAAGGACAATTCAGAATAAAAATTTATCCTGAAACGTGGAAATCAATAATTCGGATAGGAGTATTTTTAACATCAATACTATGTTGGAATGGAATTCTAAGGAAACAATTATTACATTTTTATTACAATTACTTCATACCAACGTGCTCCACAATGAGAAAGACTGAAATCCTATTGGGTGACATTAAAGGAATCCATGAAAGCGATATAGCAATAGATTTTACCCGCCTCTGTTATGAGATCAGAAAAAAATGCAGAGAAAAAAAATTACTGATATAAAAATTCATAGATTATATTTAAGAATGGAAAATAAATGAGAAAAAATTATAAAAAAAAATTGAATTTTTTACTTTTATCATTTCTTTATTTGAAAATTAATTAGAAACTGCAAACATAAGTGTCCACAAATACAAGATTTACTTTTCTGATATCTTTTATAGTTGTATTTTATATTATATCCTAAATATCTTAAAACTTCTAGAGGTGGTTGAAGATTTCCAAAACTGTCAAAATATTCCACATAATCATTATTTTTGTAGTAGGCTACCCAATGTGTACCATCTCCTCTATGAGAGTCTAAATTGATTATTCCACATTCAGTTTTGAATGGAGTTTTAGGTAGTGTATCTCTCATATAAACTCCTCTAAAACAATGAATATGCTTCTTTCCAAACGTTATCAAATCCACATCGGTGAGATGACTATTGGGTAGCTGCTGTATTAGTTTCTTGATTTTTTCGTTTTATTATAAAATATTCCATATCCCTTCTTATAAGGTTTGAGATAGAGACCTTTATCCATAGCTATTGCCTCTAATGTTCTATTATGACGCTTATTCTCATCGAGCAGCTGCTTACCGTTTTTAGCTGTAGTAATAAACTTAGCAATTGACGAGCCACCTGAAGCTAAAGCACCTAATGCTCCAAGTGCTGTAAATATAGGCACAAGGGGTAGAATACCTCCAATCTTAGGAACGGTAATAACTCTTGGAATTTTAACTTCTGATTTTTTCCCAAGAAATGATTCATCAATAACTTTTTTTGCAGTTTTTATTGCCTTTTTAACATTTAATGGTTTTCCTTTTTTAAGATCATAGTTGCTGATTTATTTGCATTATTGTAAGCGAAAAGGTTTTGCTTACAATAAATAAGCGAATTAATAAGCTTATTTACTAGTCCTTCTCCTCTAACTACCTGTTTACCAATAACTTTTTTCTTTGTATACACCTTCATTTATAACAATTTATATCTGAAAATATGTCATTTATAACAATTTATATCTGAAAATATGTAAGTTGGGGAATACTAGTTAATATAAAGATAAAGATGTTTATTTTATTTTTCTCCTCATTTGCAAAGATGCGTTTGATAAAACAACATTCAAACATTTTAGTGAGAAATTTGGATTTTAATGAAAAAAATAATGTAACTAAACATAGCTGTCTTTTACCAAACTCTATAAGAGCATTAATAGTGGGGCCATCTAGTTGCGGAAAAACTAACGTTATGCTTAGTTTGATTGAAAGCCCTAATGGATTAAAATTCAGAAACATTTACATTTATTCTAAATCACTAAATCAACCTAAATATCAATATCTAAGAAAACTAATTTCATCGGTAAAGGGTATGGGCTTATATACATTTTCGGAAAATGAAGATGTTTTATCACCTGATGATGCTAAAGTAAATTCAGTAATGATATTTGATGATGTTGCATGTGAAAAGCAAAATAATATTAGATCATATTTTTGTGTGGGGAGACACAAAGATATCGATTCATTTTATTTATGTCAAACATATACACACATTCCAAAACATTTAATACGTGATAATTGTAACGACACGTTCTCGCTGGTTGCTGGGGTGATGCTCAGCGGAGTCCAGGGTCGTTTATATAATAATAAAACACCAGATTAAAACGTTGTAATCTTTATTGTGCGTCTAGGGTCGTGCTCTTGCTCCCAATGCACTCTTCTCGCACGTTACGATGATGCCCTCGTGTGGTTGTGTCATCGACTTATAAACGGCGATTAAAATACTGTGGTCGGTTTCTCGCTTGTTATTTTGGAGAGCAGGATAGTCTCTTGCTGATGTGTACAACGACAAGAGCTGTTCCTGTTACTCCAACAACGAGTTGCTCTAAGATCCTCCACTGATAATGTGTCCAAAACCAGTTTTAGATCTCGCTAGGTTAAGAGTATTAGCTGATGTGTCCAACGACTAATATTGTTCTTACCGTCGCACGAGCTGCCGGCCAACTAAATTTTATTATGTGATCATTCGCCTTTTATACCTTTTAGTTGTACACATACGGGCATACATTCACACGTACTTCTGCTTGTGTACACACAATCATACACACAATCAATACATATCCCAAAAGAATGAATGGTTGTAAACAAGCAGAGTTGTATTAATGAGCAATGCACGATGTGATTACATTTCTTCCGTTAAGTTTAAATTTCAAATTAACGCATCAATATGAAAAATATAAATGTTATTATAAAATAAAAATAATTCAAATGTTTAATTAATTTTATGGGGAAATTACATAAACACAACTAATTCAAAAAATTCACATATATAAAAGTTATTATAATAAACAAGAATAATATTTTTGTGTGTGAGCCTAAAACAAGTTGGCGACTTTGGCCGTCACATAATGCAAACTTAATTATAATGTTTAAGCAAGATTAACTAAATCTTAAGCATATATATAAAGATCACGTTGGAAGTGATATGAGCCTCAAAATGTTTCGAAACATATGTACAGAATGTTGGCAGAATAAATATGGATTTTTGGTAATAAACAAAGATGATGAAATATGTAATGGACGTTATAGAAAAGACTTCGATGTCTTCATTGAAGCTTAGTCATAATTAATCGTTAAACTACTTCAGACATATAAAATTATAATTAATAGTATTGATGCTATTTGTTTAACACAAATCAATAGCTATTTTACTGTTAGTAATAATCTGTTTAAGTGTTTAGCTATACAAAGCGACTGTTTAATTGTTTGAATAAGCTGTTTAAAGAAGCTGTTTGAAGAAGCTGTTATAAGATCTAATACAATTTTTGAATATTTATTCATATTAATTAATTCTCTTATACACAAACATGGAAGAAAATGTATTAAAAGAATTGGTAATATCTAGAAAAATTAAAAAAAAGAAATTTGAAGCTATTAAACGCGGGGAAGAAGAAACAATCAACAAGTTAGAAAATACATTTAAACCCCTAACAGAACCTTTACAAAAACTAGTTAAATTATCTAGTGAAAGGGTATTGAAACCAATAGAAATTCGAGATGTAAAAACTAATTTTAAACATGATACTATAACTAAAAACAAAGATAGTATTGTGGCTAGCACCCCGATGAAAAAAGACTATTTTGATTCGTTATCAAAAACAAGTGATGTTAAAGAAGAATAAGAAGAAGATGTTGATTTAGATAATGAATCCTTTTATTCACAATCCGATGATTGGCAATTTGATTTAACAGACTTATATGAAAACAAGAAGCTTGATACTATATTTGGTCCTCATAAAAATCAAAATGGTGACTGGAAATTTGGAAATTCAGATGTGAAGCTAAGTCATGAAAAAATAATGATAGGAAATAAATCTTGGGCGCTAACTCCTGGTCTCTACTCATTGCTCTTTCATAAAAGACCAGAACAGTATGACTCATCAGAATTAGATATATAAAAACGAATTTTGCTTGATACAAATGCACACAGAAGAAACTTCGATCCTAATAATCAACTAAAAGGAAATAGAGGTTATAAATATAAGGAAATAATTAAAAAGATATACATATACTACTCACATTGGTAAAGGTTTAATGAAAGTAAATCTTAATGAATCAAACTATATATACTGGGATGATCCTAATGAAATAGTAGATCGATTAAAGTTCTTGATGGCATCACAACAAGCTGTTAACGAAAACCATACTAATGAAATAATATCAATTATTGAGGAACTAAAGGAATCAAACATAATAGAATAGTAGTAATAATAATGACTGTTGATAAATTTGGTCATTACTTTAAAAATCATAGTAATGAGTTAAAAACGAAAACACTTTTAAAAAAATTTGGTTTCATTCTGGATGGAAACAATATAAACGTAGAGAATAGAAGAATTATAAATATAGCTTCACCGTTGGACGAATTTGATGCTGTTAATAAAACTTATATGAATTTAGAAATCAAACATATACAAGAAGATTTAAAAAATTATATAAGCGAAGAGATATGCTTGTCAAATAGGAACTTCATAAAAAAGTTTGAAGATAGAATTAATAAAATTGAACAATATATTTCCAAAAATATTGAAGAAGAAAAACTTAATATAGAATAAGATTATCAATTGAATATAATTAAAAGTAACATAAAAGTATTACAAGATTCGTTTACAAAGGATGTTGATAAAGATATTAAAATTATTGAAAAAGCTGTGAAGGATCAGATGTATAGTACAAATAAAGTTTTTATAAACAGTATCGAAGAGAGATTTAATAGGATTGAGAATTATATTTTCCAGTGGATGGATAAAAACTCTAAAGCGGATGATATAAAAAAAACAAAAGCTGGAACCACCACCTACAATTAAGTTATCATAATATAAGTAATAAAATTAATATTTAAGGATAACACAACGCTTATATAATCTATATAGAAATGAATACGGATAAGAGAGAAATAGTAAATGAACTTCATTCACGAGCGCGGAAAAAGTTTTTACGGCGTCGAGTTATAATGAAGGGGATTGACGATCTCTGGCATGCTGATTTGGTAGAAATGGGCAATTACTCAACTAGCAATAATGGATATAAATATATGCTAACAGTCATTGATACATTTTCAAAATATGCGTGGGCCGAATCACTTAAGTCAAAAACTGCATCAGAAGTTCGTAAAGCAATTCACAAAATATTTCGTATGGGGCGTATACCTAAGAATTTACAGACAGATGACGGCAAAGAATTTTTTAATACGGAGTTTAGAGCATTAATGAGAAAACATTCAATTAATCATTACTCTACATATAGCGTTGGATGGATTAACATCTATAAAGGCTTGATTAATCAATATAATAAAAAATACATAGAAATATCAAAATGGCTCCTATCCATGTAACTCATGAACACGAAAAATTACTGAATACTGTATACAATCATTTAAAATTATTTAGAGCTTCACGGTTTAAAGTTGGAGACTATGTACGTATTAGTAAATATAAAAACGTATTTGAAAAGGGGTATACACCAAATTGGACACCAAATTGGATTGGAAAAAGAACTATGAAGGAAATGAAATAAAAGGTGGATTTTACAAAGAGGAGTTACTGCGCACTCGTTTTCCTAATATATTCTTAGTTGAAAAAATATTAAAAACCAAGAATGATAAAGCATATGTAAAATGGTTAGGATTTCCAAATCAGCATAATTCTTGGATAAGTAAAACTGAAATATTGTAAAAACTAGCAATAAGTAAGCAAATAAAATAAATGTTTAAAATAAAAAAAACTATACATTGCGTTTTTTACTTTATTTACATTCAATCATTCGTTATGTCAATAACATTAGCACTGAGCGGAAAATCTTCAATTTTAACGGCAAATTTCTTTCCACCAATAGAATTAGATGTTGATTACGAATGTTCTCTAATTGATTTTCATTCATATAATTCCATTCCTAACGTAGATGATGACAACAATCTTTTCCATATTGGAGATAAAGTAATTGAAATTCCTATATGTTCTTATGAATTGCAAGACATAGCTGATTATATAATCGCACAATATAAAGATAAAAATGTTAATAAATAAGTTTCGATTGAAGCCAACAATAACACTCTACAAATTGAAATAACATCCTCGCATGATACAATTATCTTTAATCGAAAAGGTCTATTGGTAGATCACTTGGTTTTAATGGTGGTTCTTTAGATCCTAGTATAAAACATTTATTGAATCAACCAGTAAATATTTTAAAAGTTAATGCCATACAAGTTAAATGTAATATAATAAGGGCAGCATATATGAACAATTTTCCCGCACATATACTTCATGAGTTTGCGGTGAACGTTCCTCCAGGTTATAAATTAGACGTTATTCCTAATAATCTAATCTATTTACCAGTAGTAGTATAGATGTGGGGATACTACTCCAAGGTATTTGGTATGGGATACTGTCCCAAGGTATTTTGTATGGGATACTAATAAGCGGCATTAAAGATCAATAAATTAGTGTTGGTGTAATAAAAGTCAAGGTCAAAAAGGTCATTAAAGTAATAAATTAGTGTGAGTGTAATAAAAGTCAAAGATAATGATCATTAAAAAGTCATAAAAAAAGGGATTGACAAGTTGAGTAAGAATTTATGAGTGTAATGATCTTATGTGTGTGGAAAGAAATGTAGGTCATTTGGTTTTAAAATCATAATCACTATTTCTAATAATGCACTGTGTAGATAGAGACTAAGAAGTGGACGGATATATGTGTGTGAGATGAAATTTTTTTAAGGGTAATAAATTTTTGAAGTGTGGAGATCGGTTGTGTTTTTAAGCATGTGGTAATATTCTTAATTATGAAAATTAAAATGTGAAGTGTTAGTTGATATGGGTTGACATATTGATGAGCGTGATATTCAGATTAAGGTTTAGTGCAATGTACTTAAAAAGCCATAAAAAAAGGGATTGACAAGTTGAGTAAGAATTTATGAGTGCAATGAGTGTAAGTGTGTGGAAAGAATGTAGGTCACTTGGTGTTAAAAACATAATCACTATTTCTAATAATGCATAATCACTATTTCTAATAATGCACTGTGTAGATAGAGACTAAGAAGTGGACGGATATATGTGTGTGTGTGTGTGTGAGATGAAATTTTTTTAAGGGTAATAAATTTTTGAAGTGTGGAGATCGGTTGTGTTTTTAAGCATGTGGTAATATTCTTAATTATGAAAATTAAAGAAAATTTTTAAATTTAGTGGAAAAAAAAAAACTAAAAAAGTATTTGTGTGAGATAAGGAATTTTTAAGGGTAACAAATTCTTGCAACTAATTGCTTAAATGTGAAGTGTTAGTTGATATGGGTTGACATATTGATGAGCGTGATATTCAGATTAAGGTTTAGTGCAATGTACAAGCTCATGTAGATATATGAAAGAAATAGACAAGCTGAAAACAGCAGACACACATATTGATAAATGTTAAAACATGCTAACAAGTGGAGTTACGGATAGAAATATAAATATTTGATACATTAGGAAAAATAAACAATCTAGGAGAAGATCATTAAATTTAGATTTTTAGTTTTTGTTAAAAAGAAGCGATATGTGATAAGAATGCTAAAGAAGAATTTTGGTTTTTATTTTTATTTAATACTTTTGCAATGTATTTTTTCCATAAGGAGTATTTTTTTGTTCCCAATGTATTTTTGTGATAAGAAATTTTTTACTCCCAATGAATTTTTTCTGTTATAGAGACGTTTTTTTTTCTTTTTTTAAATTGTAGTTTAAGCGGCATTACAGAGCGATAAAATTTGTAAATCAATTAAAAGAAGAAAGTGTTAGAAAAGAGGGTTGACATAGATAGTCTTTATTTTTCTATGTTTTTTTGTTATAGTTTTATGCGATTTAAATGATCTTGTATATTTTAAAAAGGGTGAATAATCATATTGGATTATTTATTACATAGATTATCTATTACATAGATAGTTTTATTTTGGTAAATTCTAGTGTTCGAAAATTTTCTTTTTTATAAAAAATTTATATGTAATTAGTCTTTATATTGATGCTGAAGGAAAAACTTTAAAATTTTTAACATACAAAATTTAAAAAATACTCCTATATACAAAAAACAAAAAAATGGAAAGTATGATCAGCAAATTAACTTCATGTCCAATTTTGAGTCCCTTGGAAGATGCAGAAGAAGAAGCGCCAATAAGCCCCTTCTCCTTCGAAGTTGAGGAAGGCGATATATATATATCGATGGGCACACTATTAAGCTTTAATACTGATAGCAGTGAGGTTAATATAGATATTCCCAACAATCAGCTGGGATATCATTTAAACTACTTTGACGATGAAGTTTTTGAATTTCTTTATGATGAAGAAGGGGATGCTATTATGCTTGGTGTGAAAGACGACTGGTTTGATGAAGAAGGAGATACAATTTTGAGGGATATAAATTGTTAATAAAAGAAAAAATAAATTTAAGTTTAAATATAAAAAATATAAATAATGGAATTATGAATCTCATATTGTTATAAAAAATAAATAAATATAAAATAAAATGAAAAAAAGTTTGTCTTTTCTTACTTTAGTTGGGTCATAATGGTTTTCCTTGGATTTTGTTTTTATATTAAAATATTACTTATTAGTATTGAAAAATTATCACGTTGTTGTTTTGTAGATTATTTAGTTATTAATTTTTTGATATTTATTACGCAAATTTTGTATAAATTCTGAATAAATTCAATAAAGTTCTATAGTTTATTGTAAATTTTACAACGATGAACAGCAACGCGGAACTAATTGCATCTTTTAACAAGTTAAATGTAAGGCAAAGGCTAAGCATCAAGGATATGATGGAATTAGAAGACTATCATATAACTGGAGCAGAGCGTATAACAACAAAATATGGAGAATCTGTTGTGCTAGAGTTGGGGACGAATATACTATACCTTCCTAAGAGATTTAATTCGCTGAGTGATAAGGATGTTGAAATCTTATCGACGGGTGCATATATGATAGCGAAATTTCCCTTGAATGATGATAAGGATAGCTCATTCTGCAGGTTGGAGTTAAAGCCAGTTCCTCCAATGAGAGACTATTATCCTTATAATACATTTAAATAAAAAAATTAAATAAAGGAAATTAAAATGAAATCAAAAAGTATTGTTTTTTATTTACAATTTGAATTAAATTCTAACTATAAGAGTTGACTATGATTAATCTATTTATTCAGTATTAAATGAAATTTTAAACTACAAGGATGAATACTATTGAAGAGTTTTTGCAAAAATTTGGAAATGAAATTTTCGAAGAACATTTACAAGAAATAGAAGAGTTTAAAAATAAATATGTAGATTTTAGTAATTACATTATACCTTGTGACCATGATAATTCAAATGGAGATGTAGTTGGAATGTGTGGATGTTATTTCTTTCATAAGAACAAACTAAAAGTGATGAAAATTATTGAGCAGTATAAAAAATTATTTAACCTATTGACATCAACATCCGAAAATCATAAAGAATAATAAAGATGAAGTTACTATATTTTAGAATTTTATAGTTAATAAAACAACATTCTTATATACTTAAAAAAAAAATATTTATTGCATTATTTTTATTTATTAATACGAGTACATAAATACATACATACGATTATTCTATTTTGATAAGTTTAGTTCTTATATACTTATTAACAAGGGTTCTAAATCTACTTTAAAAGACGACTTCCGAACTGAAAAAATCAATAGTCAACAATTGAGCTTCATAGAGAATGAATAAAATAATAAAAAATACTCTGCAATTTACTCAAGAACGTCAGCCTAAAATATATGACGTGGTTTTTGAGATGGAATATTTTATAAATCTAAAATTAAAAGTTGTTTGCGGGTTTTCAACTATTCATGGATTTCAGCCGATGATATGGCTTCACTACAATGATAAACATTTTATCGGATTCAGCCGAGAAGATTGGCTCCACCTAATGAGCTATAAGGACTACATCACCAACACGCTTTCTCAGCGAGAATTTTTACATTCAATTAACTTAATTGAAAATACAAGCGAAGAAGCTACGCAGTACACCTTCAAATATAAAAAGGGTGTATGCTATTTAATAGTCCGGCAAGGACAATTCAGAATAAAAATTGATCCTGAAACGTGGAAATCAATAATCCGGATAGGAGTATTTTTAACATCAATACTATGTTGGAATGGAATTCTAAGGAAACAGTTATTACATTTTTATTACAATTACTTCATACCAACATGCTCCACAATGAGAAAGACTGAAATCCTATTGGGTGACATTAAAGGAATAAAAATTCATAGATTATATTTAAGAATGAAAAATAAATGAGAAAAAATTATTAAAAAAAAATTTTATTTTTTATTTTTATCATTTCTTTATTTCAAAATTTATTAGAAACTGCAAACATAAGAGTCCACAAATAAAAGAATTACTTTTCTGATATCTTTTATAGTTGTATTTTATATTATATCCTAAATATCTTAATACTTCTAGAGGTGGTTGAAGATTTCCAAAACTATCAAAATATTCCACATAATCATTATTTTTGTAGTAGGCTACCCAATGTGTACCATCTCCTCTATGAGAGTCTAAATTGATTATTCCACATTCAGTTTTGCGTGGAGTTTTAGGAAGTGTATCTCTCATATAAACTCCTCTAAAACAAGGAATATGCTTCTTTCCAAACGTTTTCAAATCCACATCGGTGAGAGGTCTATTGGGTAGCTGCTGTATTAGTTTTTTGATGCTTTCGTTTTATTATAAAATATTCCATATCCCTTCTTATAAGGTTTGAGATAGAGACCTTTACCCATAGCTATTGCCTCTAATGTTCTATTATGACGCTTATTCTCATCGAGCTGCTGCTTACCGTTTTTAGCTGTAGTAATAAGCTTAGCAATTGACGAGCCACCTGAAGCTAAAGCACCTAATGCTCCAAGTGCTGTAAATATAGGCACAAGGGGTAGAATACCTCCAATCTTAGGAACGGTAATAACTCTTGGAATTTTAACTTCTGATTTTTTCCCAAGAAATGATTCATCAATAACTTTTTTTGCAGTTTTTATTGCCTTTTTAACATTTAATGGTTTTTCCTTTTTTAAGATCATAGTTGCTGATTTAATTGCATTGCGAAAAAGGTTTCGCTTGCAAGTTTTTTTTAAGATTATTCATTTTAACACCTAAACCAAATTTTACTTTAGACTTCATTGCGTTAGTAACAAAATAAGCATTTATTTTTTCTCCAAGTGTGCTATCTTTAGCTTTTACTCGTTTCCAAGCCCTCTCGGCTAGTTCTCTATCCGCTTGATGTCGCTTACTAATATCAGTGTTTTTTGAATAGGTAATATCATGAATTTTACAAGCAGCATCTAAAGGATTGATTCCTTTATCTCCCCGTTGGATACGTTTATCCAGTTTCGTTCCAGGTCCACAAAATTGATAACCGGGTAGATGAAGCTCAATTGGCAGCGAATTAATAAGCTTATTTACTAGTCCTTCTCCATTAACTACCTGTTTACCAATAACATTTTTCTTTGTATACACCTTCATTTATAACAATTTATATCTGAAAATATGTAAGTTGGCGAATACTAGTTAATGTAAAGATAAAGATGATTATTTTTTTTTTACAGCTCATTTACAAAGATGCGTTTGATAAAACAACATTCAAACATTTTAGTGAGAAATTTGGATTTTAATGAAAAAAATAATGTAACTAAACATAGCTGTCTTTTGCCAAACTCTATAAGAGCATTAATAGTGGGGCCATCTAGTTGCGGAAAAACTAACGTTATGCTTAGTTTGATTGAAAGCCCTAATGGATTAAAATTCAGAAACATTTACATTTATTCTAAATCACTAAATCAACCTAAATATCAATATCTAAGGAAACTAATTTCATCGGTAAAGGGTATGGGCTTATATACATTTTCGGAAAATGAAGATGTTTTATCACCTGATGATGCTAAAGTAAATTCAGTAATGATATTTGATGATGTTGCATGTGAAAAGCAAAATAATATTAGATCATATTTTTGTATGGGGAGACACAATGATATCGATTCATTTTATTTATGTCAAACATATACACACATTCCAAAACATTTAATACGTGATAATGCAAACTTAATTATAATGTTTAAGCAAGATGAACTAAATCTTAAGCATATATATAAAGATCACGTTGGAAGTGATATGAGCTTCAAAATGTTTCAAAACATATGTAAAGAATGTTGGCAGAATAAATATGGATTTTTGGTAATAAACAAAGATGATGAAATATGTAATGGACGTTATAGAAAAGGCTTCGATGTCTTCATTGAAGCTTAGTCATAATTAATCGTTAAACTACTTCAGACCTATAAAATTAATATTGATGTTTTGCTATACATAGCGACTGTTTAATTGTTTAAATAAGCTGTTTGAAGAAGCTGTTTAGCTGTTTGAAGAACCTGTTTAGCTGTTTGAAGAATCTGTTTAGCTGTTTGAAGAAGCTGTTTAAAGATCTAATAAAATTTTTGATAATTTATTCATATTAATTAAGTCTCTTATACACAAACATGGAAGAAAATGTATTGAAAGAATTGGTAAAATCTAGAAAAATTTTAAAAAAGAAATTTGAAGCTATTAAACGCGGGGAAGAAGAAACAATCAACAAGTTAGAAAATACATTTAAACCCCTAACAGAACCTTTACAAAAACTAGTTAAATTATCTAGTGAAAGGGTATTGAAACCAATAGAAATTCGAGATGTAAAAAACAAAGATAGTATTGTGGCTAGCACCCCGATGAAAAAAGACCATTTTGATACGTTATCAAAAACAAGTGATGTTAAAGAAGAAGATGTTGATTTAGATAATGAATCCTTTTATTCACAATCCGATGATTGGCAATTTGATTTAACAGACTTATATGAAAATAAGAAGCTTGATACTATATTTGGACCTCATAAAAATCAAAATGGTGACTGGAAATTCGGAAATTCAGATTTGAAGCTAAGTAATGAAAAAATAACGATTGGAAATAAATCTTGGGCGTTAACTCCTGGTCTATACTCATTGCTCTTTCATAAAAGGCCAGAGCAGTATGACTCATCAGAATTAGATATATATAAACGAATTTTGATTGATACAAATGCACACAGAAGAAACTTTGATCCTAATAATCAACTAAAAGGAAATAGAGGTTATAAATATAAGGAAATAATTAATAAGCTATTTGCTACTACTCACATTGGTAAAGGTTTAATGAGAGTAAACCTTAGTAAACCCAACTATATATACTGGGATGATCCCAATGAAATAGTAGACCGGTTAAAGCTCTTGATGGCATCACAACAAGCTGGTAACAAAAACCATACTAATGAAATAATTTCAATAATTGAGGAACTGAAGGAATCAAATATAATTGAGTAGTTGAAGTAATAATAATGACTGTTGATAAATTTGGACACTACTTTCAAAAGCAAAGTAATGAGTTAAAAACTAAAACGCTTTTAAAAAAATTTGGTTTCATTCTGGATGGAAACAATATAAACGTAGAAAATAGAAGAATTATAAATATAGGCTCACCGTTGGACGAATTTGATGCTGTTAATAAAACATACATGAATTTAGAAATCAAACATATACAAGAAGATCTAAAAAACTATATAAGCGAAGAGATTGAAGAAAGAATTGATAAAATTGAACAATATATTTCCAAAAATATTGAAATAGAAAAATTTAAAATTGAATATGAGTATCAATTAAATATAATTAAAAGTAATATAAAATTATTGCAAGATTCGTTTAAAAAGGATGTTGATAAAGATGCTAAAATTATTGAAGCAGCTGTGAAGGATCAGTTATATAGTACAAATAAAGTTTTTATAAACAGTATCGAAGAAAGATTTAATAAGATTGAGGACTATATTTTCACGTGGATGGCTAACAGCACTAAAGTGGATGTTATAAAAAAACAGAAGCTAGAACCACCACCTCCAATTAAGTTATCATAATATAAGCAACCTAATTTAAAAAATTTCACGTAATCTATAAAGACATGACAACTGACAAGAGAGAAATAGTAAATGAACTTCATTCACGAGCGCGTAAAAAGTTTTTACGCCGTCGAGTTATAATGAAGGGGATTGACGATCTCTGGCAAGCTGATTTGGTCGAAATGGGGAATTATTCAACAAGCAATAATGGATATAAATATATGCTAACGGTTATTGATACATTTTCAAAGTATGCGTGGGCCGAATCACTTAAGTCAAAAACTGCGTTAGAAGTTCGTAAAGCATTTGAAAAGATATTTCGTATGGGACGTATACCTAAAAATTTACAGACAGATGATGGCAAAGAATTTTTTAATAAGGAGTTTGGATCATTAATGAGAAAACATTCAATAAATCATTACTCTACATATAGTGTTATGAAAGCTTCAATTGTAGAACGTTTCAATAGGACATTAAAAGAAATGATGTGGAAAGAGTTTAGTAACAATGGATCTTACAGATGGATTAGTATCTATAAAGGTTTGATTAATCAATATAATAAAAAAATACATGGAACTATCAAAATGGCTCCTATCCATGTAACTCATGAACACGAAAAACAATTACTGAATACTGCATACAATCATTTAAAACTATTTAAATCTTCACGGTTTAAAGTTGGAGACTATGTACGCATTAGTAAATACAAGCATGTATTTGAAAAGGGATATACACCAAATTGGACCACAGAAATATTTAAAATAAGGTCGATACAAAATACTTATCCAATCACTTTTATACTAGAAGACTATAAAGGAAATGAAATAAAAGGTGGATTTTACAAGGAGGAGTTGTTACGCACCCGTTTTCCTAATACATTCTTGGTTGAAAAAATATCAAAAACCAAGAATGATAGAGCATATGTTAAATGGTTAGGATTTCCAAGTCAGCAAAATTCTTTGATAAACAAAACTGAAATATTGTAATAAGAAGTAATATGTAATTTAATTATTAAAATAAATATGTTAAATAAAAAAACTACACATTGCATTTTTGTTTTATTTACATTCCATCATTCGCTATGTCAATAACATTAGCACTAAGCGGAAAATCTTCAATTTTAACGGCAAATTTCTTTCCACCAATAGAATTGGCATCGGAATATGAATGTTCTCTAATTGATTTTCATTCATACAATTCCATTCCCAACGTAGACTATGATAACAATCTTTTTCATATTGGAGATAAAGTAATTGAAATTCCTATAGGTTCTTATGAGTTGCAAGATATAGCTGATTATATAATCACACAATATAATGAAAAAAATGTTAAAAAATCAATAGTGATTGAAGCCAATAATAACACTCTACAAATTGAAATAACATCCTCGCATGATACAATTTTCTTTGATCGTAAAAGATATATCGGTAGATTACTTGGTTTTAATGGTGGTTCTTTAAATCCTAGTATAAAACATTTATCGAATCAACCAGTAAATATTTTAAAAGTTAATGCCATACAAGTTAAATGTAATATAATAAGGGGAGCATATATGAATAGTTTTCCAGCACATATACTTCATGAGTTTGCAGTGGACGTTCCTCCAGGTTATAAATTAGATGTTATCCCCAGTAATCTAATCTATTTACCAGTGAATGTGAAAGAAATAACATAATGGGTGATTTTTTTGAGGTTAGGATTTTCATGCATTAGTATTTGACAGATCACGTGAGATTTCAGACATGGTGCCAAAGAGAAAGATGCTCAGTATGCTTTGACATTTCATCATGAATAGACTTACTAACGAGCAACGCTTGCAAATCATTGAATTTTATTACCAAAATCAGTGTTCGGTTCGAAATGTTCAAATGTGACAAATTTTGTTCAGCGATGAGGCTCATTTCTGGTTGAATGGCTACGTAAATAAGCAAAATTGCCGCATTTGGAGTGAAGAGCAACCAGAAGCCGTTCAAGAACTGCCCATGCATCCCGAAAAATGCACTGTTTGGTGTGGTTTGTACGCTGGTGGAATCATTGGACCGTATTTTTTCAAAGATGCTGTTGGACGCAACGTTACGGTGAATGGCGATCGCTATCGTTCGATGCTAACAAACTTTTTGTTGCCAAAAATGGAACAACTGAACTTGGTTGACATGTGGTTTCAACAAGATGGCGCTACATGCCACACAGCTCGCGATTCTATGGCCATTTTGAGGGAAAACTTCGGAGAACAATTCATCTCAAGAAATGGACCGGTAAGTTGGCCACCAAGATCATGCGATTTGACGCCTTTAGACTATTTTTTGTGGGGCTACGTCAAGTCTAAAGTCTACAGAAATAAGCCAGCAACTATTCCAGCTTTGGAAGACAACATTTCCGAAGAAATTCGGGCTATTCCGGCCGAAATGCTCGAAAAAGTTGCCCAAAATTGGACTTTCCGAATGGACCACCTAAGACGCAGCCGCGGTCAACATTTAAATGAAATTATCTTCAAAAAGTAAATGTCATGGACCAATCTAACGTTTCAAATAAAGAACCGATGAGATTTTGCAAATTTTATGCGTTTTTTTAAAAAAAAAAGTTCTCAAGCTCTTAAAAAATCACTCGTTATATCAAAGTTTGGATTGTTGATCAAGAGGATCGTTTAATAAACTTTAGAGGTGAAGAAATAACACTTAGATTACATTTGAGACCAAGGGAAATATGATAATTTACAATAAAACCGAACTAAAAAACGTTAACGAAAACATTCCTTTGGAAACTGTTAAAGCTAAAAGACCTAAATTAACAGAAGAAAATAAAGCATTTTTAAGATTACTTCAGTTAAAAGTAAAGAAAAATGTCTGATATACTAAATGTTATGGAAACCCCTATTACAGATGAGAATATAATAAAAAAGGATTATCATAGTTATGTACCCTACATTCAATCATTTAAAAATAATGATGAGATTCGAATTACTCTACAAAATCAAGACTTATATGTTCTTCCTAGTGAAAGCTATTTATATTTGGAGGGAAATATATGAAAGCTCTCCAAATATCAGACTAAGGAATAACTGCGTTGCCTACTTATTTGATGAAATACGTTATGAAATTAATGGTGTTGAAATTGATCGTACCCGATACTTGGGGATGTCTAGCACTATTAAAAACTATTGTTCACTTAATGAATTTGAAAGCAATATGATGAGAAATGCCGGTTGGAATGTTTCTGGAGATTTAACTATGCAAGCATTTAATTTTTGTTTACCCCTAAGATCACTGTTGGGATTTGCCGAGGACTTCAATAAAATAATATTAAATAGTAAACATGAACTCATTCTTTTACGGAGTTCAAATGATGAGAACGTGTATTACTCAACAGATGAAAATGAAAATCTTACTTTATCAATTACAAATATAACATGGAGAATTCCACACGTACAACTTTCAGACTCTAAGAAACTACAAATAATGAAGATTATTAAAGATGGTACGACTTTACCCATTGCATTTCGGAGTTGGGACTGTTATTTTAATCCTACATTCTCTGGTGGAAGAAACCACATTTGGAATGTAAAGCTATCAGTAAACAGAGAGAGGCCTAGATTTATATTATTTGCTTTAGAAAACAACAAGAAATATATTCATTCTGACTTAAAAAATATAAAAGTACATTTAAATTCAGATTCTTATCCGTACGATGATTTAAACTTGAAGATTGCAGAGAACCGCTATGCTATTTTGTATGATATGTATGCAAAATTTCAACAAAATTACTATATGAAGTCTGCACAACCACTTCTTTCCTGTGAAAAATTTAAGGACAACCCAACTGTCGTTATTGATCTAAGCTATCAAAATGAAATGGTTAAGAGCGGGCCTATTGATGTAAAAATTGAATTTGAGACTACGATTCCGATTCCAGCAAACACAAATGCTTATTGTTTAATTCTTTATGATCGGTTGATGAAGTACACCCCATTAACTGGAATTGTTCAGAAAGTTATTTAATGAATTTTTATATGATTTTATTACTTACATTATTTTTTTTTCCAATTTAATGTAAAATTAAAGACATAATAAAGTTTTGTTTTAACTTAATTTTTTTTCTTCTTTTTTTTAACAAAATAAGTTACAAAAATCTTAAAACTAGCATTCTATTTCCATTAAATATACATCATCATCTTTCATAAATTGATCTTTATAATTAAAATCTAGGTTATCAATATTATCGAGATCCATTAAACAATCATCATCATTATTGCTATTAAAAAATTTTTCTTTATAATGACCCCAAGCTAGGGTATTAACGTTGTCCTTACATATAAATCTCTTTTCATCTTTATAACTTAATGATATTTTATTAGCTAAGGTTGTATATAAAGTATGTAACTTAGACCTAAACATATACATTTTTCCATAATAAATTTTTCTATTATATAAACAATTTTTATAATCTGATAAACTTAGCTTTCTACAAATATTACTTTTTACTCCTTTTGCCTTTTTTATTTCTTCCATATTTTCATTAATGAAGGAGTACATCTTAGATCTCAAACCAATGAATTCTCTCATTATAACACCATTGTTCTCATCTTTCATCATTCCCAAAATTTTTTTATTTTTTTGAGGAATATTAAATTTGTTATTTAAATTATATTCAGATGTATCAAACCTATCATCAATATCGTTAAGGATATCTTTATAAAAGTCATCAGTGTGAATTGTATAAATGTAGGAATCCGTATCCATATAATTAAGTTCTAAGTTGGATTTATATTTTGGAAGCATGTAATCATAGTGAAAATCATACATTTTCCACTTTGAAAGCTCTAAAATGCAAAGTCCAAGATATATAGGTTTAGTATAAACCGAATAGGTTCTATTTAACTCAACTGCAATCATGTTTTCATCAAATATGCTTACTGAGTTAAATTCTGGTTTGGCAATAAGAGCGCGAGCGCCTAATTTTTTACCAATATTTTCCCAAGAGTTAGCAATTTTTATATTCTTTCGTTTGTCAACATTTTCCATAGTTTTGCCATAAACAGCATTGTTTAAAAGTTTAAAGAAATTTTTTTCAAAACAATTTTTTGCGTTGGTTCTATGTGAATTATTTAGAGAAATGTATTTTTTTTTTTAACCAATCCGATTGCTTAAATTTCAATATTCTATGAATTTTTGTTAGCTTTAAACCATACACTGCTGTAAATTTTTATAATAAATAATATATTTGGTTTTGTCAGTTAAATCAACAATAAGCTTTTTATCTTTAGCATTCGGAGGGACTTTGTTTTCACAACAAAATGGCAAATCATTATGAGAGTCATGAATTGCTTCCGGATATGTTAAATCAACCTCAAGAATATAACCATTACTTGAATCATCAGAAATAGAGTTTAGGGAAAAATTATTAATATCCGTCACCCATTCAAATACACTTTTGGGAAGATATTGCGACATTGCCCAACCATATAAATTGTTTGCATCTAGATACATTAAATATTTAGATGGTACTTGATTATTATAATCTGACATATATTTATTATTTGCTACTGAATGCCTTTTGGAACATTGGACAATTCCCCCTCTTATACCTTTTTGAATAAACATAATCATGTTAATGTCCGTCAGAAGTTCCAATTCAATGTTTGTTATCTTCAGCATAGCATCCCATGAAAGCCCTGGGGCAGTATAATAATGACATGGATCTAAGTTGTATATATTTTTACATAGCAATCTGAAGTTTTCAAAAACATCAGTTAGAATAAGAACATCTGATTTAAGGTAAAGCATTAAGTAATCTTCTAATGTTTTACAACCGAATACGTTCCATACTTCTTTAGCATGATTATAATCATCATCAGAGCATTCAGACTCAGTCAGTATATTAAAAAAATCCTCTTTCTTGGGTAAATGGCATTCTTTAAGCTTTTCAAATGAATCCAAGTAATTATATGGAAAGACTCCTTTTCTTATGAGCAGTGAAAACTCTTTCTCATTTTTAAAAATTGAATTTACTGTTTTAAAATCGTTTTTAGATAAATTATTTGCTAGTGAGTCTAGACTTGATGACATAAATCTAAAGGAATCTAAGAATCGAATTTCTACATTTTCATCCTCCACTCTAATAACCTTTGATAAAGATATATAGAGCTCTTTGTTTAGTGGGATAATATTTATGGGACCATTATCAATATAATTTAGTTCTTTAATAAACAAATGGCAATCATACGAGGAAAAGTTATGAAATATTACTGGAAAAAAGTGAGGAATTTTAAAATTTAAATTACATCTATTGTGCGCAGGTCCACTTAAATGACAGTGATCCTTTACCTTAACTTCACCAATGATAGGTTTTCCACAAATATGGCATTCATTAGTTCTATTAAACTGGTTAAATTCCTCATCATTTAATGGAATCATTGGTTTGATTTCTTTTATATAATGCTTATAAAAATATATTATGTCATCTACTAGTTCTCTAATAAACAATTTAGGAGAATCTACACCCTTAAATATTTTAAATTTATCTAAACTACTATCAAAACTAGACTTAATATAATATGAAAAAGCATAAGGTATATGTTTGTTTATCAACGTTGTTGATGATTTATTAGGATCTGGAATGCATGTCTCGATATTTTGAAATATGCATTCTGTGTCCGCATAAATCACAAACGGTATATCTAATGCTCTTTCATGTTTTGTAAATTTTAAAATATTTTTTTCCTTACTTGGTATATATGTTATACTCTTACTGCATGCTGGTATGTGGTCCTTGAGTTTAGCCTCACAAGTAAAGTGAAGCAAGCAATAGTTGCAAATATAATTTTTACCCTTATGTTTGCTGGTTTGTCTTCTTATTAATCTAAAAATAAAAAAATTATTTTTTAAATATATTTTTTAAATATTTTTTAAAATTCCAATTATCTTACCTTGATATATTTTTTATCCATATATAATGAGCAGTGGTCGTGGTATGAATTTGTTTTTGAAGAAACATCAAGTTAATGTGACAATCCTTAACTTCTTTGGTCTTGTAATATGGACCAATAGCAATGTTTTGATCCTCGTCGTATCCAAAGACATTTATGCTAACCCATGCATTGTGTTTTTCAAATATCTCAATGTCTCTTATTTGCATTGGGAAGCATAAGTCTTTGAAGTTTAAAATTCTGTTATTAACGACTATTTCTGTGGATCTAATGTCTACACGGTAGGATGATGTTCGCTCACCCTGTGTCTTCAAATTAGAAACAGCAGAAACCACTGCCCATTTGAAACAAAACTCATCCGTGTTTCTCACGTTTATGCATGCTTTTCTTACCGCTAACTTTTTTGGTGTAGGAATATAGGTTGAACCCTTTAGCGGCTGGTATTTATTTAAATTTATATTAACCCTTAATAATTGTATTAGGGTCCAACCACTATCTCTTTCCTGAAACTCCTCCATTTTTTTAATTATAACTTTTGCTTTGAGAGGGAAGGCATGAGCGAAGTCGTCATCATTAAAAATGATTTCCATTTTCGTCTGAAACATCTTCACCTTTAAAGGAGTATTTTCCAAATCTTCTGTGTTCAGCTTGGCATACAATGCAAAAAGTTCCATATTGAACTTCATTGCATTATATTCAGCAATCCATATGCTGACTTCATTTTTTAATGCGAACCAAGCTCGATTTATAAATTCCTCAGGAAATAAGCAAGCTTCATCCTTATTTTCCACTGAAATCGTTTGCATGTGCCTTTTGAACGCTGAGTTACTTTTCGTTACCTCAATATTTCCATTGACTGCGGGATTAACCATCACATTTGATGTGCTTGCATGCGAGCTTTCATGAGCAGCCAAATCTTCTTGATTTCCGAATTTGTTTCCGCATTCTACACAGATGAATAAGTTTTCCATTTTTGTTTAATATTTTTTAAGTTAACAGCGAACCGAACACGATATACTAATTTTAGATTCTTAGCACACATACTTTATATAATGTTTAGGACTATCCATGTTTGTGTTCGCGTGTGTATGCTTCAACGTATAATTAGAATTACAAATAAAGATTATCTATGTAATAAATAATCCGATATGATTACTCACCCTTTTTTTCAAATATACAAGATCATTTAAATCACATGAAACTATAACAAAAAACATAGAAAAATAAAGACTATCTATGTCAACCCTCTTTTCTAACACTTTCTTCTTTTAATTGATTTACAAATTTTATCGCTCTGTAATGCCGCTTAAACTACAATTTAAAAAAAGAAAAAAAAACGTCTCTATAACAGAAAAAATTCATTGGGAGTAAAAACATTTCTTATCACAAAAATACATTGGGAACAAAAAAATACTCCTTATGGAAAAAATACATTGCAAAAGTATTAAATAAAAATAAAAACCAAAATTCTTCTTTAGCATTCTTATCACATATCGCTTCTTTTTAACAAAAACTAAAAATCTAAATTTAATGATCTTCTCCTAGATTGTTTATTTTTCCTAATGTATCAAATATTTATATTTCTATCCGTAACTCCACTTGTTAGCATGTTTTAACATTTATCAATATGTGTGTCTGCTGTTTTCAGCTTGTCTATTTCTTTCATATATCTACATGAGCTTGTACATTGCACTAAACCTTAATCTGAATATCACGCTCATCAATATGTCAACCCATATCAACTAACACTTCACATTTAAGCAATTAGTTGCAAGAATTTGTTACCCTTAAAAATTCCTTATCTCACACAAATACTTTTTTAGTTTTTTTTTCCACTAAATTTAAAAATTTTCTTTAATTTTCATAATTAAGAATATTACCACATGCTTAAAAACACAACCGATCTCCACACTTCAAAAATTTATTACCCTTAAAAAAATTTCATCTCACACTCACACACACACATATATCCGTCCACTTCTTAGTCTCTATCTACACAGTGCATTATTAGAAATAGTGATTATGCATTATTAGAAATAGTGATTATGTTTTTAACACCAAGTGACCTACATTCTTTCCACACACTTACACTCATTGCACTCATAAATTCTTACTCAACTTGTCAATCCCTTTTTTTATGGCTTTTTAAGTACATTGCACTAAACCTTAATCTGAATATCACGCTCATCAATATGTCAACCCATATCAACTAACACTTCACATTTTAATTTTCATAATTAAGAATATTACCACATGCTTAAAAACACAACCGATCTCCACACTTCAAAAATTTATTACCCTTAAAAAAATTTCATCTCACACACATATATCCGTCCACTTCTTAGTCTCTATCTACACAGTGCATTATTAGAAATAGTGATTATGATTTTAAAACCAAATGACCTACATTTCTTTCCACACACATAAGATCATTACGCTCATAAATTCTTACTCAACTTGTCAATCCCTTTTTTTATGACTTTTTAATGATCATTATCTTTGACTTTTATTACACTCACACTAATTTATTACTTTAATGACCTTTTTGACCTTGACTTTTATTACACCAACACTAATTTATTGATCTTTAATGCCGCTTATTAGTATCCCATACAAAATACCTTGGGACAGTATCCCATACCAAATACCTTGGAGTAGTATCCCCACATCTATACTACTACTGGTAAATAGATTAGATTATTAGGAATAACGTCTAATTTATAACCTGGAGGAACGTTCACCGCAAACTCATGAAGTATATGTGCGGGAAAATTGTTCATATATGCTGCCCTTATTATATTACATTTAACTTGTATGGCATTAACTTTTAAAATATTTACTGGTTGATTCAATAAATGTTTTATACTAGGATCTAAAGAACCACCATTAAAACCAAGTGATCTACCAATAGACCTTTTCGATTAAAGATAATTGTATCATGCGAGGATGTTATTTCAATTTGTAGAGTGTTATTGTTGGCTTCAATCGAAACTTATTTATTAACATTTTTATCTTTATATTGTGCGATTATATAATCAGCTATGTCTTGCAATTCATAAGAACATATAGGAATTTCAATTACTTTATCTCCAATATGGAAAAGATTGTTGTCATCATCTACGTTAGGAATGGAATTATATGAATGAAAATCAATTAGAGAACATTCGTAATCAACATCTAATTCTATTGGTGGAAAGAAATTTGCCGTTAAAATTGAAGATTTTCCGCTCAGTGCTAATGTTATTGACATAACGAATGATTGAATGTAAATAAAGTAAAAAACGCAATGTATAGTTTTTTTATTTTAAACATTTATTTTATTTGCTTACTTATTGCTAGTTTTTACAATATTTCAGTTTTACTTATCCAAGAATTATGCTGATTTGGAAATCCTAACCATTTTACATATGCTTTATCATTCTTGGTTTTTAATATTTTTTCAACTAAGAATATATTAGGAAAACGAGTGCGCAGTAACTCCTCTTTGTAAAATCCACCTTTTATTTCATTTCCTTCATAGTTCTTTTTCCAATCCAATTTGGTGTCCAATTTGGTGTATACCCCTTTTCAAATACGTTTTTATATTTACTAATACGTACATAGTCTCCAACTTTAAACCGTGAAGCTCTAAATAATTTTAAATGATTGTATACAGTATTCAGTAATTTTTCGTGTTCATGAGTTACATGGATAGGAGCCATTTTGATATTTCTATGTATTTTTTTATTATATTGATTAATCAAGCCTTTATAGATGTTAATCCATCCAACGCTATATGTAGAGTAATGATTAATTGAATGTTTTCTCATTAATGCTCTAAACTCCGTATTAAAAAATTCTTTGCCGTCATCTGTCTGTAAATTCTTAGGTATACGCCCCATACGAAATATTTTGTGAATTGCTTTACGAACTTCTGATGCAGTTTTTGACTTAAGTGATTCGGCCCACGCATATTTTGAAAATGTATCAATGACTGTTAGCATATATTTATATCCATTATTGCTAGTTGAGTAATTGCCCATTTCTACCAAATCAGCATGCCAGAGATCGTCAATCCCCTTCATTATAACTCGACGCCGTAAAAACTTTTTCCGCGCTCGTGAATGAAGTTCATTTACTATTTCTCTCTTATCCGTATTCATTTCTATATAGATTATATAAGCGTTGTGTTATCCTTAAATATTAATTTTATTACTTATATTATGATAACTTAATTGTAGGTGGTGGTTCCAGCTTTTGTTTTTTTATATCATCCGCTTTAGAGTTTTTATCCATCCACTGGAAAATATAATTCTCAATCCTATTAAATCTCTCTTCGATACTGTTTATAAAAACTTTATTTGTACTATACATCTGATCCTTCACAGCTTTTTCAATAATTTTAATATCTTTATCAACATCCTTTGTAAACGAATCTTGTAATACTTTTATGTTACTTTTAATTATATTCAATTGATAATCTTATTCTATATTAAGTTTTTCTTCTTCAATATTTTTGGAAATATATTGATCAATTTTATTAATTCTATCTTCAAACTTTTTTATAAAGTTCCTATTTGACAAGCATATCTCTTCGCTTATATAATTTTTTAAATCTTCTTGTATATGTTTGATTTCTAAATTCATATAAGTTTTATTAACAGCATCAAATTCGTCCAACGGTGAAGCTATATTTATAATTCTTCTATTCTCTACGTTTATATTGTTTCCATCCAGAATGAAACCAAATTTTTTTAAAAGTGTTTTCGTTTTTAACTCATTACTATGATTTTTAAAGTAATGACCAAATTTATCAACAGTCATTATTATTACTACTATTCTATTATGTTTGATTCCTTTAGTTCCTCAATAATTGATATTATTTCATTAGTATGGTTTTCGTTACCAGCTTGTTGTGATGCCATCAAGAACTTTAATCGATCTACTATTTCATTAGGATCATCCCAGTATATATAGTTTGATTCATTAAGATTTACTTTCATTAAACCTTTACCAATGTGAGTAGTATATGTATATCTTTTTAATTATTTCCTTATATTTATAACCTCTATTTCCTTTTAGTTGATTATTAGGATCGAAGTTTCTTCTGTGTGCATTTGTATCAAGCAAAATTCGTTTTTATATATCTAATTCTGATGAGTCATACTGTTCTGGTCTTTTATGAAAGAGCAATGAGTAGAGACCAGGAGTTAGCGCCCAAGATTTATTTCCTATCATTATTTTTTCATCACTTAGCTTCACATCTGAATTTCCAAATTTCCAGTCACCATTTTGATTTTTATGAGGTCCAAATATAGTATCAAGCTTCTTGTTTTCATATAAGTCTGTTAAATCAAATTGCCAATCATCGGATTGTGAATAAAAGGATTCATTATCTAAATCAACATCTTCTTCTTCTTCTTCTTTAACATCACTTGTTTTTGATAACGAATCAAAATAGTCTTTTTTCATCGGGGTGCTAGCCACAATACTATCTTTGTTTTTAGTTATAGTATCATGTTTAAAATTAGTTTTTACATCTCGAATTTCTATTGGTTTCAATACCCTTTCACTAGATAATTTAACTAGTTTTTGTAAAGGTTCTGTTAGGGGTTTAAATGTATTTTCTAACTTGTTGATTGTTTCTTCTTCCCCGCGTTTAATAGCTTCAAATTTCTTTTTTTTAATTTTTCTAGATATTACCAATTCTTTTAATACATTTTCTTCCATGTTTGTGTATAAGAGAATTAATTAATATGAATAAATATTCAAAAATTGTATTAGATCTTATAACAGCTTCTTCAAACAGCTTCTTTAAACAGCTTATTCAAACAATTAAACAGTCGCTTTGTATAGCTAAACACTTAAACAGATTATTACTAACAGTAAAATAGCTATTGATTTGTGTTAAACAAATAGCATCAATACTAATTTTATATGTCTGAAGTAGTTTAACGATTAATTATGACTAAGCTTCAATGAAGACATCGAAGTCTTTTCTATAACGTCCATTACATATTTCATCATCTTTGTTTATTACCAAAAATCCATATTTATTCTGCCAACATTCTGTACATATGTTTCGAAACATTTTGAGGCTCATATCACTTCCAACGTGATCTTTATATATATGCTTAAGATTTAGTTAATCTTGCTTAAACATTATAATTAAGTTTGCATTATGTGACGGCCAAAGTCGCCAACTTGTTTTAGGCTCACACACAAAAATATTATTCTTGTTTATTATAATAACTTTTATATATGTGAATTTTTTGAATTAGTTGTGTTTATGTAATTTCCCCATAAAATTAATTAAACATTTGAATTATTTTTATTTTATAATAACATTTATATTTTTCATATTGATGCGTTAATTTGAAATTTAAACTTAACGGAAGAAATGTAATCACATCGTGCATTGCTCATTAATACAACTCTGCTTGTTTACAACCATTCATTCTTTTGGGATATGTATTGATTGTGTGTATGATTGTGTGTACACAAGCAGAAGTACGTGTGAATGTATGCCCGTATGTGTACAACTAAAAGGTATAAAAGGCGAATGATCACATAATAAAATTTAGTTGGCCGGCAGCTCGTGCGACGGTAAGAACAATATTAGTCGTTGGACACATCAGCTAATACTCTTAACCTAGCGAGATCTAAAACTGGTTTTTAGAGCAACTCGTTGTTGGAGTAACAGGAACAGCTCTTGTCGTTGTACACATCAGCAAGAGACTATCCTGCTCTCCAAAATAACAAGCGAGAAACCGACCACAGTATTTTAATCGCCGTTTATAAGTCGATGACACAACCACACGAGGGCATCATCGTAACGTGCGAGAAGAGTGCATTGGGAGCAAGAGCACGACCCTAGACGCACAATAAAGATTACAACGTTTTAATCTGGTGTTTTATTATTATATAAACGACCCTGGACTCCGCAGAGCATCACCCCAGCAACCAGCGAGAACGTGTCGTTACAATTATCACGTATTAAATGTTTTGGAATGTGTGTATATGTTTGACATAAATAAAATGAATCGATATCTTTGTGTCTCCCCACACAAAAATATGATCTAATATTATTTTGCTTTTCACATGCAACATCATCAAATATCATTACTGAATTTACTTTAGCATCATCAGGTGATAAAACATCTTCATTTTCCGAAAATGTATATAAGCCCATACCCTTTACCGATGAAATTAGTTTTCTTAGATATTGATATTTAGGTTGATTTAGTGATTTAGAATAAATGTAAATGTTTCTGAATTTTAATCCATTAGGGCTTTCAATCAAACTAAGCATAACGTTAGTTTTTCCGCAACTAGATGGCCCCACTATTAATGCTCTTATAGAGTTTGGTAAAAGACAGCTATGTTTAGTTACATTATTTTTTTCATTAAAATCCAAATTTCTCACTAAAATGTTTGAATGTTGTTTTATCAAACGCATCTTTGCAAATGAGGAGTAAAATAAAATAAACATCTTTATCTTTATATTAACTAGTATTCCCCAACTTACATATTTTCAGATATAAATTGTTATAAATGACATATTTTCAGATATAAATTGTTATAAATGAAGGTGTATACAAAGAAAAAAGTTATTGGTAAACAGGTAGTTAGAGGAGAAGGACTAGTAAATAAGCTTATTAATTCGCTTATTTATTGTAAGCAAAACCTTTTCGCTTACAATAATGCAAATAAATCAGCAACTATGATCTTAAAAAAGGAAAACCATTAAATGTTAAAAAGGCAATAAAAACTGCAAAAAAAGTTATTGATGAATCATTTCTTGGGAAAAAATCAGAAGTTAAAATTCCAAGAGTTATTACCGTTCCTAAGATTGGAGGTATTCTACCCCTTGTGCCTATATTTACAGCACTTGGAGCATTAGGTGCTTTAGCTTCAGGTGGCTCGTCAATTGCTAAGTTTATTACTACAGCTAAAAACGGTAAGCAGCTGCTCGATGAGAATAAGCGTCATAATAGAACATTAGAGGCAATAGCTATGGATAAAGGTCTCTATCTCAAACCTTATAAGAAGGGATATGGAATATTTTATAATAAAACGAAAAAATCAAGAAACTAATACAGCAGCTACCCAATAGTCATCTCACCGATGTGGATTTGATAACGTTTGGAAAGAAGCATATTCATTGTTTTAGAGGAGTTTATATGAGAGATACACTACCTAAAACTCCATTCAAAACTGAATGTGGAATAATCAATTTAGACTCTCATAGAGGAGATGGTACACATTGGGTAGCCTACTACAAAAATAATGATTATGTGGAATATTTTGACAGTTTTGGAAATCTTCAACCACCTCTAGAAGTTTTAAGATATTTAGGATATAATATAAAATACAACTATAAAAGATATCAGAAAAGTAAATCTTGTATTTGTGGACACTTATGTTTGCAGTTTCTAATTAATTTTCAAATAAAGAAATGATAAAAGTAAAAAATTCAATTTTTTTTTATAATTTTTTCTCATTTATTTTCCATTCTTAAATATAATCTATGAATTTTTATATCAGTAATTTTTTTTCTCTGCATTTTTTTCTGATCTCATAACAGAGGCGGGTAAAATCTATTGCTATATCGCTTTCATGGATTCCTTTAATGTCACCCAATAGGATTTCAGTCTTTCTCATTGTGGAGCACGTTGGTATGAAGTAATTGTAATAAAAATGTAATAATTGTTTCCTTAGAATTCCATTCCAACATAGTATTGATGTTAAAAATACTCCTATCCGAATTATTGATTTCCACGTTTCAGGATAAATTTTTATTCTGAATTGTCCTTGCCGGACTATCAAATAACATACACCCTTTTTATATTTGAAGGTATACCGCGTAGCTTCTTCGCTTGTATTTTCAATTAAGTTAATTGAATATAAAAATTCACGCTGAGAAAGCTTGTTGGTGATGTACTCCTTATAGCTCATTAGGTGGAGCCAATCTTCTCGGCTGAATCTGATAAAATGTTTATCATTATAGTGAAGCCATATCATCGGCTTAAATCCATGAATAGTTGAAAATCCGCAAACAACTTTTAATTTTAAATTTATAAAATATTCCATCTCAAAAACCACGTCATATATTTTAGACTGACGTTCTTGAGTAAATTGCAGAGTATTTTTTATTATTTTATTCATTCTCTTCGAAGCTCAATTGTTGACTATTGATTTTTCAGTTCGAAAGTCGCCTTTTTAAAGAAGATTTAGAACCCTTGTTAATAAGTATATAAGAACTAAACTAATCAAAATACAATAATCGTATGTATGTATTTGTGTACCCGTATTAATAAGTAAGAATAGTGTAATAAATAATTTTTTTAAATATGTAAGAATGGTTTTTTATTAACTATAAAATTCTTTTTTATCTTTATTATTATTCTTTATGATTTTCGGATGTTGATGACAATAGGTTAAATAATTTTTTATACTGCTCAATAATTTGCATCACTTTTAGTTTGCTCTTATGAAAGAAATAACATCCACACATTCCAACAACATCTCCATTTGAATTATCATGGCCACAAGGTATAATGTAATTACTAAAATCTACATATTTATTTTTAAATTCTTCTATTTCTTGTAAATGTTCTTCGAAAATTTCATTTCCAAATTTTTGTAGAAACTCTTCAATAGTATTCATCCTTCTAGTTTATTTCATTTAATACTGAATAAAAAGATTAATCATAGTCAACTCTTATAGTCAGAATTTTATTAAAATTGTAAATAAAAAAATAATACTTTTTGATTTCATTTTAATTTCCTTTATTTAAATTTTTTTATTTAAATGTATTATAAGGATAATAGTCTTTCATTGGAGGAACTGGCTTTAACTCCAACCTGCAGAATGAGCTATCCTTATCATCGCTCAAGGGAAATTTCGCTATCATATATGCACCCGTCGATAAGATTTCAACATCCTTATCACTCAGCGAATTAAATCTCTTAGGAAGGTATAGTATATTCGTCCCCAACTCTAGCACAACAGATTCTTCATATTTTGTTGTTATACGCTCTGCTCCTGTTATATGATAGTCTTCTAATTCCATCATATCCTTGATGCTAAGCCTCTGCCTTACGTTTAATTTGTTAAAAGAAGCAATTAGTTCCGTGTTGGTGTTCATCGTTGTATAATTTATAGTAGACTATAGAACTTTGTTGATTTATTGAGTATTTATATAAAATTTGCGTAATAAATCGATATATAGTCGTATGTGTTATAATATTTACATATATAGGTAATGCTTTATTATAAAACTATAAAAGAAAAGATTATTATAACCCTAATTTTATTTCACTAAAGTAAGGAAAGACGATTTTTTTTTATTTTATACATATATATTTTTCTCATCAATTCATAAATTATTTCTAATTAAATCTAATTTAAAAATTAATTTCCCTCATTATTTTATCGCATTCTTCATCCGTTACAGATAATGTAATATTGTCCCCTTCATCATCATAGAGGAATTCGAAAACTTCGTCATCGAAGTAGTTTTTATGATATCCCAGCTGGTTGTTGGGGATATCAAAATTCGCCTCACTGCTTTCACTATTAAAGCTCAACGAGACACAGATGTCTCCTTCCTCTACTTGGAAAGAAAAGGGGCTTATTGATGATCCTTGTTCATCCACATCGTCCGAGAAAATTAAAATGGGATCCGAAATTAATTTTCTTATCATCCTGGAGTTTTGCATTATTTTTATTTAATACTTTTGTATATTAAATATTCGATATAACTTCTTCCTTTAAGAATAAAAGAACGACTAAACACAAATAAATTTTTTATAAAAAAAGAAAATTTCCGAACACTAGAATTTTTCAAAATAAAATTTTAATAAACAATTTGACTCATAACATTGGAAATGTTATTGCATTAAACCCATTGCATTAAACCCAAACGCTAAAGACTCCTTAATTATAATAATTATAATGAATAAAAATACCAATAAAGTATTTATAGCATGAGAACCACTCTAATGTAAAACATTTAAATAAAAATAAAAACCAAAATTCTTCTTTAGCATTCTTATCACATATCGCTTCTGTTTAACAAAAACCAAAAATCTAAATTTAATGATCTTTTCCTAGATTGTTTATTTTTTCTAATGAGTAAAATATTTCTATTTCTATCTGTAACTCCACTTGTTAGCATGTTTTAACACTTATCAATATGTGTGTCTGCTGTGTTCAGCTTGTCTATTTCTTTCATATATGTACATGAGCTTGTACATTGCACTAAACCTTAATCAGAATATCACGCTCATCAATATGTCAACCCATATCAACTAACACTTCACATTTAAGCAATTAGTTGCAAGAATTTATTACCCTTAAAAAATGCCTTATCTCACACAAATACTTTTTTAGTTTTTTTTTCCACTAAATTTAAGAATTTTTTTTATTTTCATAATTAAGAACATTACCACATACTTAAAAACACAACCAATCTCCCCACTCCAAGAATTTATTACCCTTAAAAAAATTTCCTTATCTCACACACATATATCCGTCCACTTCTTAGTCTCTATCTACACAGTGCATTATTAGAAATAGTGATTATGCTTTTAACACCAAATGACCTACATTCTTTCCACACACATAAGATCATTACACTCATAAATTCTTACTCAACTTGTCAATCCCTTTTTTACACTTTCTTCTTTTAAACGATTTACAAATTTTATCGCTTTTTAATGACCCTTATTCTTGACTTTTATTACACTCACACTAATTTATTGCTCTTTAATGCCGCTTATACCACAATTTTTAAAAATTATATGACAAAAAAAATACATTGGGTTAGTATCCCATACAAAATACTTTGGGACAGTATCCCATACAAAATACCTTGGGTTAGTATGCCCACATCTATACTACTAGCGTGAAATGATGCCTAATTTGGTTATAGACTGAATTGTAGTGGATATAATTTAAATTTACAAAAAGTATTTAAGGATTTTCAAAAATTTGTGATATTTTAGAAGCTGCTTTTATCACAAATAATAACAATAACTATAGTTTTATAATTTTAATATTTGGTTTAAATAAATTTAAGACACAATCGGCCGATATCGATATCTTTATTATTCAAGCATTTTTTTTATTTTAATTTCATATTACATTGAGAAACACCAATGTACCAATATATTGGCAATGAACGAAATATAAAAACACTCTTCTTTTGGGATCAGCATTGCCTAATTAATCTAGAAAACATGCAATAAAAAGTTTAACAAGTTTCACTGTAAAGCAGTATTTATAATTTAAAAGTCAATAAATTAAAAACACCTGCAAATATTAGAAAAATATTACATAAATATTTAATGAAACAAATGAAAATTCTACTCGATTTACTTTCGAAATGAAGTAATAATGGATTCCTTTTTATAGAACACTAAGAAAAGTAAATTCGTGTCATAATAGAAAAACTTCGGATTCCGTTTATAGAACATGGGTGAGGGTGATTATAATTTAAATATGCAATTATGAAAATATTAGTATACAAGCTGTGCCCGCCACCTCGTCAGCGTCCTTCAATATTTTGTTCCATTTTGCTTTGAAAGCAATCCACCAAAGACCCTTACATTTTTAGTTTTTGCTCTTTAAAGAGAAGTAACACTCAGGTAATTAATGCCTACGTTAACTGTGTAACTTCATTTAGAAAGGGATAGAAGTAGATAAGACATACGGTTAGTGCGATAGTAAAGCTTCGCAAGCGCTTCTGGTGTTCTTTAGGCGAATTAGTTTGTAGCTAGCATAGCGTATTTATAATTATTTTACTTCGCCGGCGATTTAGTGCTATGTGGTATACCGGCGTTTTTAGTTCCACTTTAAACTATGCTGCATATCAGTTTATGTATTTTTTACTTTATAAAAAATAAAGTATGCATAACCGGTTAGTTCAACTGCGTACTTTCACTGCTTTTTTCCACTTTCTCTTGGAAATAAGATAAAAAAGTATTCTATATTGGGACCAGGATACTTAGGTATCTCCTCCCAAAATTTTGTTAAAATCCGTCTAGTAGTTTTTACGTGATTCGAACGTAAAGGAAAACAGACAGACAAATAAAACAATAAAATATACAGAAAAAAAAAATTCTTTTAAAATAGCGCTTTTTAGCTCTCTTTGACCGCTGGGTCGACGCGTTTGGTCTTTGAAAAGTTGGCATTCCTCTTGGTTTGATCCATCGAGCAAGCTTTGAGCTTACAACTTCTGTATGTAATCTCTGTTCTGTTTTAGGAATCGCTCTCTATTAAATAAAAGAAAACACCTGTGAAAAAAAGAAAAAATAATTAGGGTATAAATAGTCTACTGTTATGAGGTTAAATGTTTAATTATTGTGAACGATTTTTGATTTGTGATTTGTTCAATTCACAAGACCCTGTTATCATGTTTTAGGGTTTATCGTCAACTTATTTTACAATAGTTTATGTTTTTTGTTGGTAATTTTATTTGAAAAATTTGTTATAAACATACAATTTCATTTCCTGCTCCGGCGAACTCGAAGATTCTAATCAGTTAAGTTTTAGTTTTTATACGCTATTCTATTTTCTTTATGTTGTACAAATAGTAGTTTTTTCTCAATCTTACGAAAATTAGCCTACTATTTTAAAACTCCCAAAAAGATCTACCAAATTTGAGAGGAAAAATCCAAAAATGGTAACGTTGGTTCTGAAAATATTTATTATATTTTGAGTATTATTATTTTTTGATTAAACACGATACAATTCTACAACTTCAAAGCCTGCTCACAAGCTGTTTAAGTTAAAGTGTATTTTAATAAACTTTAAATGGCACAAGGGAGCTTGTGAAATGAGCATATATTTTGAGTACTAATATTTTTGAGTAAAAAACGATACAATTCTACAATTGCAAAGACTGCTCACAAGCTGTTTGAGTTAAAGAGTATTTTAATAAACTTTAAACGATACAAGGGATCTTGTGAAATGAGCAAATATTTCAGCTCATAAAAATATATTATTTAAACAACATTTCTGAATGAAGATATCAATATGCTCAATATAGAAGCAATGTGTCATCTTTATTGAGAACCTATTTAGGAGTGGCACAGGAGTCAATTTTGAATCCAACTCTGTTTATGATTTATTTAAATGACTTGTACCGACAGGTGAAATTTTTTAAATGTATTCATACGCTGATGACTTTCAATTACTGGCAGATGAACGAATGAAGGTCACGGATTGAGATACCTTCAGGACAATGTTAACATGGAATTACAAAGAATCATGGATTCGTCAGTATCCAATCTTCTTAACTTAAATCCTGTGAAAACTGGAGCGATGTGGTTTTCTCTGAATGCTGTGGCTCCTTGGTTAACTTTAGACAATAGTAGAAGAGAGTTTGTGTCGCATTATAAAACGTTGGGAGTGTACATTGACAATTCTCTTAATTTTTATATCCACGTGAATCTCATTATCTCAAAAGTAAATTTTGTTTTAAGGCAATTATATAATATTGCAATGTATTTGACGGATTCTGTTAGGAGACAAGTCGCTTTATTATTATGTTTATGCTACAACAGATGACTATTCGCTCTACTTATATTTGTGCCACAAAATATCAAAAACTTTTTTATGTTTACAATTTTTTGTTTGTTTTTTTATTATTTTATTATTATTTTAGTTTTTTTCTTTATTTTATGTCAAATGTTTTATGATATAGTCTGGCACATTACGCAAACATAACTGCATGTAGTTGTTATATTGTGGCGCTGCCACTCGAAAATCGAAAATTCACAAAACTCCATTCTATACGATTAAAATCCAACCTAACAATCGACATTTTGTAAAAATATCAAAATTTTACCGAAGCTTTAACGAAGAGATTTCTCTTCTCTGTATGTTGAAAAGCACTTCATTTCTAACACTCAGTTTTAGTTTGTGCGTTGATAAGTGCGGTCGCGAATTTTTTTTAAGCTCGCATTAACAAAAAACAAAACATACATTGTGTGAATAATTTAAAACAAAAATAAAAAAAAACAATCCTGTTTTTATACAACAACAAAGTTGTTTGTAAAATATTTTTTTCTTTTTCTTTCGTCTTTTTTTTTTATACAACGGCATATTGAATTGCTACTTTAAAAATAAAACAAAAACAATAAAGGCTAATGAGCCTCTTTAATTTAAGCAACAAAAATGTTGACAATGTTGAAATAAATAAAAACAAAAAAACTAGTGACAATTTGTGTATAAATGCTAAGCAAGTTACACGTGCCCAATCTTGTTCATCGCTTTTGCTAAGCGATGACAATAAAATAACTACAAATAAATCCCCTTCTGAACATAGTGTTACCAAAACTAATATGGATAGTGTAGAAAAACCTAAGACTCAAGTAGGAATGGACAGATACATAACTGTACTGAAAAGAGGTCGAAGTCCTAAATCTTCCCAGATTGCACCAATGGCTAAAATACAAGACAAGGACTCTAACGGAATAACTTCCCATAATCGTTTTGCTATTTTAGATAGCGAAACAAGTGAAAAAAACGGCACCCAGGTCGTTCAAACCACCTCCAATTTATTTAAGGGAGAAAAACTCCAGCGACTTAATAAAGAAGTTAATTTCAACTATTGGTGAGAACACATCTCATGTAATTCCAATCAAGCGTGGCAACATTGATGAAACAAAAATACAATTTATTGATGAAAACAGTTATCGTAAAGTAGTAAACGAGTTTGAAAGCTGCAAAAAGAACTATTATACATATCAGCTGAAGAGTAGTAAAGGTCTACAGGTAATTATAAAAGGTGTAGACTCATATGTTGATCCAGTCGAAATTAGAGATGGCCTCCAAAAAGCGGGATTCAAGGTAAAAAGTGTAGACAACCTCAGAAATCGAGAACGTGTCCCTCAACCACTATTTCGAGTTGAACTGGAACCTGGAGATATGCGATTGAAAAAGAACGAAACGCACCCTATCTATAATTTAAGATATCTGTTGCACCGCAAAATAAGCGTAGAGGAACCGCATAAGCGATCAGGACCCGTACAGTGTCTAAATTGCCAAGAATATGGTCATACTAGGGCTTACTGCAAATTGCCTTCGGTTTGCGTTGTGTGTGGAGAGCTACATTGTTCCGCCCAATGCGACAAAGCAAGGGATGACTTGAAAGTTAAAAAATGTAGCAATTGCGGTGGAAACCACACTGCTAACTACAGAGGCTGTCCAGTTTTTTCCATGGTAAGGAAAACCACTCAAAAATCAAATACTACTGCTAAGCACCCACAATATCGAGCAAATGCTCATTACCCTCAGTTAGCCCAACCAACAACCCAACATGTTTCATACGCGGATATGGTAAAAACCAATCATACTGCAGTACATAAAGCGACACCGACAACTAATTCTACTCCTAATTTGCAATCGCATCCTAAAGAACAAACACCATCTGGTAATTTTAATCGTCTCGAAGCAAGCATCGAGACATTAGTGCATTCGATAAACAGTTTTATGAGCTCTATGAGCGGCATGATGCAAGAAATGGTACGCATGCAATCTACTATGTTGCAGGCGTTACTTAACAAACCATGAATTGTTTAAAAATATGTTTCTGGAACGCAAACGGCTTGCGCCAACACCAAAATGAACTCGAGAACTTCCTTAAGAAGGAACAAATTGATGTCATGCTGGTTTCAGAGACTCACTTAACAAATAGCTTTTTCAAAATAAATGGCTATATCTTATATGACACCAAAGACCCCCGTGGCAGAGCATGTGGTGGTTCAGCAATACTAATAAAGGCTCGAATCAAACATTATTTACTGTGTGATTTTTGTGAAGATTACCTACAAGCAACAAACATCTGTATTGAAGAATTTCATCAAAACTTAGTTATTTCTTCAATTTATTCACCTTCTAGGTTTCAAATATCAGAGAGTCAATACAGCGACTTCTTCAAATCACTAGGTCCCTGTTTCATAGCATCAGGCGACTACAACGCTAAACATACGTTTTGGGGATCACGCCTAATAACTCCAAAAGGTCGAGTTTTGTTTGACACAATTTCAAAAATGCGTCTGAATGTGATATCGAGTGGACCCACCTATTGGCCTACTGATCGACAAAAAATACCGGATGTTATTGATTTTAGCGTGATTAAGGGTATTCCAAGAGAAACAATTAAAGCTGAAGCGTCACTTGAATTATCCTCAGATCATTCACCCACTATCGTCTATATATGGGACAAACAAAACATCATATCACCAATGACTACCTCAAGCATTAATTGGTTGAAATATAGAAAGTATCTTAGTACTCATTGTTCGGAAAACATCCCGCTAAGAACACCTGAAGACGTAGAGCGGAGTCTTATTGATTTTGACCAAAACCTCAAATCAGCTGCCCAACATTCAACAATAACCCGACAATTAGCTAGATACAATCAAATTTATTCTGCAGATATCGAACGGCTCTTGGCTGAAAACAGAAAAATTCATAGAGAATGGCAATCACAGAGATCTCCTCAACTCAAAAGCAGACTTAAAGAATGCACGAACCGGCTAAGAGACATGCTGGAATCTCGAAGAGTAGCATCCCTGAAAAACTATTTGGGAGACCTAGACGCAACTCCTCAATCAGATTATTCGTTATGGCGTGCTTGTAGAAACCTTAAAAGGCCAGTCTTACGTAAGCCTCCCTTGCGAACTTCAGCTGGAGGCTGGGCAAGTGTGATACCGAAAAAGGAAATTTATCTGCTGGACATTTGAAAAAGGTTTTTACCCCAAATATATCGACTGATATAGTTGAGTTGCCAGTTCTCGAGGCTAGTGCTGCAGTACCGATAAGATTTGAATTTGGTGATCTTGAAAAGGCAATAACGGATTTGAACACCAAAAAAGCCCCTGGCGTTGATAAAATCAGTAACAAGATGTTAATTGAGTTGCCCCGTGTAGCTCGCAGAATCGTTCTTTTTATTTTTAATGCTATTTTACGTTTTGAGTACTTTCCCACAGATTGGAAGGTGTCCTTGGTTACCACGATTCCTAAACCAGGGAAAGACCACACAAAAATTGAATCATACAGATCTATAAGCCTTTTATCAAATATGTCAAAGCTGTTTGAGAGGATGTTAATTACTAAGCTTAACCCTATTGTAAGCGACAAAGGATGTATTCCAAACCATCAATTCAGCTTCAGGAAAAAACATAGTACGATCGAACAAACTCACTGGTTAGTCAATGTTGTTAAGAAGACATTTGAAGAGAGAAAATACTGCTCTGCGCTTTTTATCGACGTTTCTCAAGCAGTCGATAAGGTATGGCATGAAGGCCTAATATATAAGCTAAAACTGAATTTGCCCGTAAACCTATATAAGCTGCTAGATAGTTATTTAACCGAACGAAAATTTATTGTGAAAGAAGGAGATTTTTTGAGCTCACCCCAGCCAATCGAAGCCGGAGTTCCCCAAGGTAGTATATTGGGGCCCTTTTTATACTTATTGTATACTTCAGACATGCCAATTAGTAACCGAGTTCACACATCAACATTTGCTGACGACACAGCTTTTTTGAGCATTCACGAAAGACCCGAAGTAGCATCACGATATTTACAAGACCACATATCCAATTTAGAAAAATGGTTGAAGAAATGGAGAATAAAAGTGAATGAACAAAAATGTACTCACATAACCTTCACACTGCGTACAGCATCTTGCCCCCCTATTCGGATAAATAACCAAACGATACCTCAGCTTTCAGACGTCAAATATCTCGGCATACATCTTGACCGGCGCCTTACATGGAAACGGCACATAGAAACAAAGTTAACACAAATGAAGTTGAAAGCAGTCCAACTAAACTGGCTAATTGGCAGAAATTCTACTCTAGCTTTAGACTGCAAACTTTTATTATACAAGTCAATTCTAAAACCAATATGGTGTTATGGCATTCAATTATGGGGCACTGCCTCAGCTACCAACGTAGAAAAAATTCAAAGGCGCCAAAATAAGATTCTAAGTATTATTACATCTGCTCCCTGGTATATAAAAAATTCGAACATCCATAAAGATCTAAACGTGCCATCAGTTAAAGCAGAAATAGCGAAACTTGCCATAAGGTATTTAAAGAAGCTTGAAACTCATCCGAATCCACTGGCCCGTAACATACTAACTGAACCTGGTTACATTCGACTAAGAAGGAGGGACACTGCTTCTCTCATCCGTACATCAGAGGGATAACCCACAAATTACAGTAACCGTGAAACATACATTTTTTTGTCCAGCACTGGTTGGACTTAACAAGTATATTTTTAGACTTAAGATATGAGTAATTATTGATAGTTCAATTAAATTGAAGATACAATAAATAAAAATTGCGAAAAAAAATTCTAACAAAGTATTTTTATTGAAAGAAAAAAACAGGTTTTATTTCTGAACACATCTGAAAATTATAATTTTTGAAATTTGTAGTGAAGCTTAAGTCTAAAGTACATAAAGATAAGAACTCTAACGGAATAAATTCCCACAATCGCTTTGTTACCTTAGATAGCGAAACAATTGAACCTAAAACGGCACCCAGGTCGTTCAAACCACCTCCAATTTATTTAAGGGACAAAAACTCGAACGACTTAATAAAGAAGTTAATTTCAGTTCTTGGTGAGAAGTCATTTTATGTAATTCCCATCAAGCGTGGCAACATTGGCGAAACAAAACTACAATTTATTGGTGAAAACAGTTATCGTAAAACAGTAAAGTTTGAAAGCTGCTAAAAGAACTTTTATACCTACCAGCTGAAGAGTAGTAAAGGCCTACAGGTAGTTATAAAAGGTTTGGACTCTTATGTTGATCCAGTTGAAATTAGAGATGGCCTCTGTAGACAATCTCAGAAATCGAGAACGTGTCCCTCAACCTCTATTCCGCGTTGAACTGGAACCTGGAGATATGAGATTGAAAAAGAACGAAACGCACCCTATTTATAATTTGAGATATCTGTTGCATCGCAAAATAAGCGTAGAGGAACCGCACAAGCGATCAGGACCCTTACAGTGTCTAAATTGCCAAGAATATCGTCATACTAGGGCTTACTGCAAGTTGTCTCCGGTTTGCGTTGTGTGTGGAGAGCTACATTGTTCCGCTCAATGCGACAAAGCAAGGGATGACTCGAAAGTTAAAAAATCTAGCAATTGCGGTGGAAATCACACTGCTAACTACAGAGGCTGTCCATTTTTTTCCATTGTAAGGAAAACCACCCAAAAATTAAATACTCCTGCTAAGCACCCGCAATATCGAGCAAATGCTCATTATCCCCAGTTAGCCCAACCAACAACCCAACATGTTTCATACGCGGATATGTAAAATACCAATCATGTTTCAGTACATAAAGCGACACCGACAAGTAATTCTACTCCAAATTTGCACCCAGAACCTAAAAAACAACCATCATCTGGTAACTATAATCTTCTCGAAGCAAACATCGAGACATTAGTGCATTCGTTAAATAGTTTTATGACCTCTATGAGCATGATGCAAGAAATGGTACGCATGCAATCTATGATGTTGCAGGCGGTACTAAACAAACCATGAACTGTTTAAAAATATGTTTCTGGAATGCAAACGGCTTACGCCAACATAAAAATGAACTCGAATACTTCCTCAAGAGCCAACAAATTGATGTCATGCTGATTTCTGAGACACACTTAACAACAAATAGCTTTTTTAAAATCAATGGCTATATTTTATATGATACTAAATACCCCCGTGGGAGAGCATGTGGACGCTCGGCAATACTTATTAAGGCCCGAATCAAACATTATTTACTGCACTATTTTTGTGAGGATTACCTTCAAGCAACAAATATCTGTCTTGAAGAATTTCATCAAAACTTTGTTATTTTTTCAATTTATTCACCTCCTAGATTTCAAATATCGGAAAGTTAGCATAGCGACTTCTACAAATTTCTAGGTCCCTGTTTCATAGCATCAGGCTACTACAACGCTAAACATACGTTTTGGGGATCACGCCTAAAACTCCAAAAGGTCGTGTTTTGTTTGACACAATTTCAAAATGCGTCTGAATGTGATATCGAGTGGACCTATTGGCCTGCTGATTAAGAGTATTCCGAGAGATATGATTAAAGCTGAGGCGTCACTTGAATTATCCTCAGATCATTCACCCATTATCGTCTATGGGACAAACAAAACATCATATCACCAAAGACTTGCACAAGCATTAATTGGTTGAAATATAGAAAGTATCTTTATACTCAAAAGCGGACTTAAAGAATGCACGAACCGGCTAAGAGACATGCTTTAATATCGAAGAGTAGTATCCCTGAAAAACTATTTGGGAGACCTAGACGCAACTCCTCAATTTGATTATTCATTATGGCGTGCTTGTAGAAACCTTATAAGGCCAGTCTTACGTAAGCCTCCCTTGCGAACTACATCTGGAGGCTGGGCAAGGAGTGATACCAAAAAAGGCAATTTATTTGCTGGACATTTCAAAAGAGTTTTAACCCAAAATATATCGACTGTTATAGTTGAGTTGCCAATTGTCGAGGCTAGTGCTGATATTGAAAGGGCAATAACTGATTTAAACACTAAAAAGCCCTGGCGTTGACAAAACCAGTAACAAGATGTTATTTGAGTTGCCCCGTATAGCTCGCAGAATCGTTCTTTTTCTTTTGAATGCTATTTTACGTGTTGAGTACTTCCCCACAGAGTGGAAGGTATCCTTGGTTACCACGATTCCTAAACCAGGGAAAGACCACACAAAAATTGAATCATACAGATCTATAAGCCTTTTATCAAATATGTCAAAGCTGTTTGAGAGGATGTTAATTACTAAGCTTAACCCTATTGTAAGCGACAAAGGATGTATTCCAAACCATCAATTCGGCTTCAGGAAAAAACATAGTACGATCGAACAAACTCACTGGTTAGTCAATGTTGTTAAGAAGACATTTGAAGAGAGAAAATACTGCTCTGCGCTTTTTATCGACGTTTCTCAAGCAGTCGATAAGGTATGGCATGAAGACCTAATATATAAGCTAAAACTGAATTTGCCCGTAAACCTATATAAGCTGCTAGATAGTTATTTAACCGAACGAAAATTTATTGTGAAAGAGGGAGATTTTTTGAGCTCACCCCAGCCAATCGAAGCCGGAGTTCCCCAAGGTAGTATATTGGGGCCCTTTTTATACTTATTGTATACTTCAGACATGCCAATTAGTAACCGAGTTCACACATCAACATTTGCTGACGACACAGCTTTTTTGAGCATTCACGAAAGACCCGAAGTAGCATCACGATATTTACAAGACCACATATCCAATTTAGAAAAATGGTTGAAGAAATGGAGAATAAAAGTGAATGAACAAAAATGTACTCACATAACCTTCACACTGCGTACAGCATCTTGCCCCCCTATTCGGATAAATAACCAAACGATACTTCAGCTTTCAGGCGTCAAATATCTCGGCATACATCTTGACCGGCGCCTTACATGGAAACGGCACATAGAAACAAAGTTAACACAAATGAAGTTGAAAGCAGTCTAACTAAATTGGCTTATTGGCAGAAATTCTACTCTAGCTTTAGATTGCAAAGTTTTATTATACAAGTCAATTCTAAAACCAATATGGTATTATGGCATTCAATTATGGGGCACTGCCTCAGCTAGCAACGTAGAAAAATTCAAAGGCGCCAAAATAAGATTCTTCGTATAATTACATCTGCTCCTTGGTATATAAAAAAGTCGAACATTCACAAAGATCTAAACGTGCCATCAGTTAAAGCAGAAATAGCGAAACTTGCCATAAGGTATTTAAAGAAGCTTGAAACTCATCCGAATCCACTGGCCCGTAACATACTAACTGAACCTGGTTACATTCGACTAAGAAGGAGGGACACTGCTTCTCTCATCCGTACATCAGAGGGATAACCCACAAATTACAGTAACCGTGAAACATACATTTTTTTTTTGTCCAGCACTCGTTGGACTTAACAAATATATTTTTAGACTTAATATATGAGTAATTATTGATATTTCAATTATATTGAAGATACAATAAATAAAAAATTGCGAAAAAAAGATTAAGTTCGTTTTTATTCTCTCTAAGAAAGAATAATTTAAATTACAAATTAGGTGATAATATTAAAGAAAAATTGGGAAAATTTAATTTTTATACACCAGCAGAGCGGAATGCACATTTGCTAGGCAGGTACGTCCGTCATCAGTACTCTTCGTACATATCTACTTAGGGTAGTGTTTTAGTTGTAAGCATCATCTATTTAACCAACCAAACTCAGATAAAGGAATACGAGAAATTTGTATTCAATCGTCAGTTGGTTAGAACGAAGTCTACCACTACCTTAAGCTTCCCTCTTGTTGAATATTTTTACTTTTAATATTTACCACCTTTATTTGTTGTTGCTTCAGCCAACCTTCTAGTATTTTTTAGTTAATACTAGATTAGTATTAAAATTTTAGAACAAAACAAATAAACAAAAGTAGCTTTCATTGCTAACCGAAGGTTGGCTGAAGCAACAACAAATATAAGGTGGTAAATATTAATTCAAACATTTCCGCCCGTCTCATAACCGCAGGGGAAGAAAGTACAATATATATGTAATTCAAAAGATAAAAATAAAATAAAAATTCGATTTAAACACATACATAGGTTAAACATATTAAATGCATGGTAATTCTCTAATAAGATCTTTGTTGTTACCGACTGGGAATGTGCAGAGCTTAACCAAAGGGCGCTTCCAAGTGGATGATGCAGTCCGTACTGTTGCGACTCTAATAAGTACGTCAGACCCGGGATGTACCTCTACAATCCGGACCAAGGGCCATTTTCTACGCGGGTATCGTTAATCGGCAATGAGAACCAATGATCCTTCTTTTAAAGAGTTTTCCTGGTGTTTCCATTAAACCAACCAAAAACGTTTTATCATCTGCTGAATAAGCTGAAGGCGAGATAATTTTGAAACTGGTATAACAATAAATGAGGGCTCAGGCACAGTATTCATCGTCGAACCAATTAAGAAGTGTGCTGGAGTAATAGCATTAACATCATAAGATCATCACATAGAGCGCATAAAGGTCTTGAATTGAGAACCAGAAGATGGATTTTCAAGATTTAGACGTTAGCTTCCCACTTTCTCCCAAAATGTGGGACTGAAGGTGGGTTGAAATTCCATCGAGTGCCGTCAATAGCCAAAATTGCTGATAATTCTGAGAACTCTTTAGAACAATGAGTGAACAGGCATTTAAGCTCTGCATCGGCTCCTATAAAGTTGGTGCCACAATCACTAGTTAGAGTAGAACAAATTCCTCGTCGAGCCACAAATCGTTTGAAAGCTGCAAGAAACTCATTTATTGAATAATCCGAAGCGACTTCAAGATGTACGGCTGACATGGACAAACAAATGTAAAGCGCAATATATCCTTTGAATTGCTTAGCACCACGTCCACGCCAAGATCTTACGGCCAATGGACCAGCATAATCTACACCGAAGTCTGGAATTGCCTTGCAGGAATTATTCGATTACTTGGGAACTGGCATACCCTTTTTTCTCTCAAGTTTTGCACAGCCTTTAACCGCTGTGCAAAACTTATCCAAAACTTACGCTCACGATCTAATTCTATTGGATTTAATGGTTGTTGAACAATCGACTTGATGACATTTTTTAAGCAAAATCGACGACAGATTGCAGTTACTTTAAGCAGACGACTCAACTTGGAAAATTTGGTAACCAAGTCCCAGATTGGTTTCTCTGGATGACGACACACTAAATTGATAACCCGCTGAGACGTTCTTTCTTCTAAATTAATACCGCCTATATTGATATCTGGAGTTGGCCGATCGATCCAGATCGATGTCACTGACGAATCAGAGACATCTGAGAAACTATGGATTTCCATACCAAGAATTGTTAACGAGATTCCAATTCATCGAGGTATTGAGATATTGTTGATGTTTTCTAAATCGTTTATGAATTTTAACCAAGTCTTCATTTATAACTTGATCCCAGTCCGATTTTGAGCGCCAAATGTCTTGCATTAATGTTTTAGCTTGAATTGTGACAGGTGAAATCCAGCCAAGAGGGTCAAAAAGTCGGTCTATATTGGACAGAACGGAACGCTTTGTAATTTTACTTAAAGATAAACATGAGAATGGTGATGAAAAGATGAACGATACCTTTTCAGGTTGCCAAGATATACCAAGTGCAGAAATGGATGGATTTTCTTTAAATTGAATCATGTCTTTGTTGGCGCAACGTTCTGTGGAGATACCAGATAGAACGCTTGTGTTATTGGCCGTCCATTTTTGCAAACGAAAAGCGCCGGCCATGCGAGGCTTGTCCAATTGAATTACGGCGTCTTGGGCATCCGCTACGTCACATTGAACTGAATTCAAAATTTAGAAAAAGCTTAAACTGCCTTCGTAGATGAAGTTTTTGAAATAAATCTTCACTGATAAGTAATGCTGACCGAGTAATGCTCGAGCAGTATCACTTGCTCCTTGGGCTGATTTTAAGCGTACTAAGACTGTAGCAAGTATTATTTTTGATTGAGAGTTTATAGCTCAAGTAGCGTAATTACTGACAACTGTGGAATTATTTGTGCTAGTAGTATTTTGAGAATTATATAATGGAGCTACGTGGCAGGATGCAGAGAGCAAATGAGGCACTTCAGGATTTCGCCGTGGAGATAGAGCGCTTGCTGCAGCTAATATACCCTGGGCAAAACCATCCACTTCTAGAACAGTTTAAAGTGGAGGCATTTGTTAATGGTATTCGTGACCCAGATATTAAGCAAGCAGTTTGCGCTAAACAAAACACATCCTTTGCTGAAACCATTGCTTACGCTCTGGCTCAAGAAACAGCAAAAGTCATCTCGAGGCCGCAGTAATACAAAGTGCGAAAAGTTGATGTTGCTGCTGAAGATGAGAAAACAACAATAGACGACATAAGGCAAGTACTTGAATCGGTAAAGAAAGTCTTAGATGAAAGACAAGGTAAGACAAACGCTAAGTGCTTTAATTGCGGCAAAGTCAAAGCAAGAAAACAAGCCAGATCCGTTTCGCCGCCTAGAAACAATAAACGTGCGACTCACAAAACATCTCAAGAGTCTTTAAACTAAAGAGAGCTAGCACTACGGGGCATGATCCAGCTCCCACAACCGAGGGCCCCACAATCTCCATATCTGTGATGCTGCAGCAAAACAGCAATCTTACTGCAAGCGGGTATATCAACGGAGGAAAGCGTATTCTCACAATAGACACAGGAGCGTCGTAGCCTATAATAAGGCTTGATTTAGTAAAGGGAAAAGTGGATCAATTGAATAATGTAAGTCTGTCTATGGTAAGGCCAAAGTCAGATTAACTATAGCCAACATGAGTGTGGACCTTCTGTTTATTGTTGCCGATATAGTGGACAAAGTTACTACTGGTGCAGATTTTATGGTCATGCATGGAGTCGATCTGCGCATGGGGTAACAAATAATGATCTGGCGAAACTTCGAAATACCCCTTGATATTGGATAGTGAATAAATCTGCAGTAAGGAAGTTGGTTGCTGTAGCATCACAGAAATTACCACCTCAGGCAGAAACTGTGATATAGGCACGTATGGAGAAAGATTGTGAGGACAACCGGTTGTGGGTGGTAGAACCATCAGGAATTAAGAGTGAGACAATAACACCACAAGCCCTCGTGAAAACCTGTAAGAATGGAATAATTCCTGTGAGAGCATTAAATCTATCCAACAGTGAAAAGGTAATTGGTAAAAACTCTCAGATAGCTCAATGTACACCAGCAGAGGCCATAATTAATTGAGAGAGAAACTCGAAACCTGAAAAACTGTCAAATGAAGGTCGCGAAATACTAGCAGAACACGTGGTGAAATGGGTAACATAGTTGGAGCCACCTGACGGAAACAAAGCCAAGCAGCTGCTACGAAAGTACGCCTCTGTCTTCGTCCCAAAAGATAAATGACAAGGTAGAACGGCAATAGTGAAGCATGAAATAAATACTGGCGAAGCGAGGCCCATAAAACAAGCCCCCAGGAGCATCCCTCTAGCCAAGCGGTGCGAAGTAAAGCAGCTAGTCAACGAAATGGAGTGAAACGGAATTATCGGAATTATATAGGTTTACGAGCAAATTCAGTTTTAGCTTATATATTAGGCCTTCATGCCATACCTTATCGAATGCTTGAGAAACGTCGATAAAAAGCGCAGAGCAGTATTTTCTCTCTTCAAATGTCTTCTTAACAACATTGACTAACCTATTAGTTTGTTCGATCGTACTATGTTTTTTCCTGAAGCCGAATTGATGGTTTGGAATACATCCTTTGTCGCTTAGAATAGGGTTAAGCTTAGTTATTAACATCCTCTCAAACAGCTTTGACATGTTTGACAAAAGGCTTAGAGGTCTGTATGATTCAATTTCTTTTCCTGGTTTAGGAATCATGGTAACCAAGGATACCTTTCACTCTGTGGCGAAGTACTCAAGACGTAAAATGGCATTAAAAATAAAAAGAACGAGCGAGTTATACGGGGCAATTCAAATAACATCTTGTTACTGGTTTTATCAATGACAGGGACTTTTTTGGTGTTTAAATCCGTTAATGCCTTTTTAATATCACCAAATTCAAATCTTATCGGTATTGCAGCACTAGCCTCGACAATTGGCAACTCAACTATATCAGCCGATATATTCGGGGTAAAAACCCTTTTCATATGTCCAACAAATAAATTGCCCTTTTCGGAATCGCTCCTTGCCCAGCCTCCAGATGTAGTTCGCAGGGGAGGCTTACGTAAGACTGGCCTTTTAAGAGCTCTACAAGCACGCCATAATGAATAATCTGATTGAGGAGTTGCGTCTAGGTCTCCCTAATAGTTTTTCAGGGATGCTACTCTTCTAGATTTCAGCATGTCTTTTAGCCGGTTCATGCATTCCTTAAGTCTGCTTTTGAGTTGAGGAGATCTCTGTAATTGCCATTCTCTACGAATTTTTCTTTTTTCAGCCAAGAGTTGTTCGATATCTGCAGAATAAATTAGATTGTATCTAGCTAATTGTCGGGTTATTGTTGAATGTTGCAGCTGATTTGAGGTTTTGGTCAAAATCAATAAGACTCCGCTCTACGTCTTTAGGTGTTCTTAGCGGGATGTTTTCCGAACAATGAGTACTAAGAAACTTTCTAGATTTCGACCAATTAATGCTTGTGCTAGTCGTTGGTGATATGATGTTTTGTTTGTCCCATATATAGACGATAATGGGTGAATAATCTGAGGATAATTCAAGCGACGCTTCACTTTAATCATTTCTCTCGGAATACCCTTAAACACGCCAAAATCAATAATATCAGGTATTTTTTGTCGATCAGTAGACCAATAGGTGGGTTGTCCACTCGATTTAACATTCACACGCATTTTTGAAATTGTGTCAAACAAAATACGACCTTTTGGAGTTATTAGGCGTGATCCCCAAAACGTATGTTTAGCGTTGTAGTCGCCTGATGCTATGAAACAGGGACCTAGTGATTTGTAGAAGTCGCTATACTGACTTTCCAAAATTTGAAATCTAGGAGGTGAATAAATCGAAGAAATAACTAAGCTTTGATGAAATTCTTCAAGACAGATATTTGTTGCTTGAAAGTAATTCTCACAAAAATCACGAAGTAAATAATGTTTGATTCGGGCCTTAATAAGTATTGCCGTGCCTCCACATGCTCTTCCACGGGGGTCCTTAGTGTCATATAAAATATAGCCATTGATTTTAAAAAGGCTATTTGTTGTTAAGTGTGTCTCGGAAATCAGAATGACATCAATTTGTTGGTTCTTGAGGAAGTATTCAAGTTCTTTTTTATGTTGGCGTAAGCCGTTTGCGTTCCAGAAGCATATTTTTAAACAGTTCATGGTTTGTTTAGTACCGCCTGCAACATCATAGATTGCTTGCGTACCATTTCTTGCATCATGCTGCTCATAGAGCTCATAAAACTATTTAACGAATGCACTAATGTCTCGATGCTTGCTTCGAGACGAATATAGTTACCAGATGGTGTTTGTTCTTTAGGTTCTGGGTGCAAATTTGGAGTAGAATTAGGTGTTGGTGTCGCTTTATGTACTGAAGTATGATTTGTTTTTACCACATCTGCGTATGAAACATGTTGTGTTGTTGGTTGGGCTAACTGAGGATAATGAGCATTTGCTCGATATTGTAGGTGCTTAGCAGGAGTATTTGATTTTTGAGTGGTTTTCCTTACCATGGAAAAAACTGGACAGCCTCTGTAGTTAGCAGTGTGGTTTCCACCGCAATTGCTAGATTTTTTAACTTTCGAGTCATCCCTTGCTTTGTCGCATTGGGCGGAACAATCTAGCTCTCTACACACAACGCAATCCGGAGGCAATTTGCAGTAAGCCCTAGTATGACCATATTCTTGGCAATTTAGACACTGTAAGGGTCCTGATCGCTTATGCGGTTCCTCTACGCTTATTTTGCGGTGCAACAGATATCTCAAATTATAAATAGGGTGCGTTTCGTTCTTTTTCAATCGCATATCTCCAGGTTCCAGTTCAACGCGAAATAGAGGTTAAGGGACACGTTCTCGATTTCTGAGGTTGTCTACACTTTTTACCTTAAATCCCGCTTTTTGGAGGCCATCTCTAATTTCGACTGTATGATTATGATTAGACATCTATGATTAAAATTTTCACATGTTAATTACTAGTAATTATGTATATAGTTTTTCTTTGTCTCACTTTTTAAGTAATTATTCATTTATGCATTAAAACAAAAAAAAAAATAATAATAAATTTAAAAGTACCAATACAAAACTTAATAAAACTTACGTTGCCTTATAAGGTAATAATTCCATGGACAAATCTGTCCACACGATTTGTTTTGTTATTTGTAGCGTCTGTTTTGTTATGTACTCCTAAAATTTTAAATTTTAAATCGATTACTGTACATTATATTAAAAATGGTTATTTTTCTCTCGGGACCAGTGTTACCATTTGCGAAGATTTATCTTATTTTTGAAATTTTGTTCTTTTAATCCATTACTTTGCTGAATTTGATATCAAAAAAAGATTTTTAATGAAAAAAAGCTTTGTTCGGTCGACTTGAAGATTTACGATTTTTTTCAATTGTGTAAAACATATTTTGAGTAAGTAAACTCATTTGTTTGATTTGTTATTGGTATATGTATACATTAGGCTGTATATTCTACAAAGTTTTATTGTGATAGAACCACAACTTGAGGTGGCGCAGAAGCCTTGAACATAGTTTTTTGTCTTTTTTATTGGGTTAATAAAGCATGACAAATATTTTTTACAATGTACTTAGAATGGTGCTTTTATTTATATAATACAGTTTTCGCAGATGCATTTTCGGCATTTGGATTTGCGGCTTTTGTTACCCAACTCCAATCGGGTTCAAACTTCACAATTGACTTAATAATATCAAATGGCAACGAAAAAATATTTTTTCGTTTCACCCTCATATATGTATGTGTGTATATTTGAATAAATAAAATTAAATTTTTACTCATATCTTAAATGATAGAGAAAAAAATTGTATGTTTCACGGTTGCAGATTTACATAAATTTGTATTAGTACTATTCTTTTAATGTTCGGCTAAGAGAAGCAAGATTCCTCCTTTTTAGCCGAATGTAACCGCATGTAGTGTAGAAACTTGCAATCAAAGCTTAGGGTTGGGTCTCTGCCAATAAGCCAAGTTATTTGCACCGCTTTTAACATCATTTGTGTCAATTTTGCTTAAATGTGACTTTTCCAAGTTAAGCGTCAAATAAAATGTATGCCAAGGTATTGAATCTCTGGGTGCGAGGTATCATTTGGTTATTTATGCGAATAGGAGGGCATTAGACTCTACGCAGCGTGAAAGTTATGTGAGTTCAATTTTTTTCATTTATTTTTATTACCCACTTTTTCAGCCACATCTGCAAATGATGTATATGACCCTGTAGGTATCTGGATGGTATTTGGGTATTTCGTGAATGCTTAGAAAAGCCGTATCGTCAGGAAATGTCGATGTAAGGACACTGTTTCTCGTAGGTGCATCTAAAGTGTTCAATAAGTATAAAATATGTCCCAAAATACTACCTTGGGTAACTCTGGATTTAATTGGCTCAGGCGAGCTTGAGAAAAGTCGATGAAAAGCGCCAACAGTATTTTTTCCCCTCAAGGGTCTTTTTTACTACGTGTTCGTTTGTTCTTTAGTGCTGTGTTGTCTTCGATATCCCAATTGATAATTTAAGATACATCATGTGTCGCTCAAAATTACGTTAAGCTTAGTATTTAAGTTTTTCTTGATAGTTTTGACATATTTGACAACAGGCTTATTGGCCTATAGGAATCGACCTCTGAGTGATCTTTTCCTGGCTTAGTTATCTTAGTTATTAAAGAGTCCTTCCAGGCTTGAGAAAAGGACTCAAGGCGTAAAATGGCATTAAAAACATAAAGTAATATTTTAAGTGCGACTAGAGGAATTTCTATTAGCATCTTGTTGCTTATTTTTTCATAACCATAGGCTTTCTTGGGCTTATCCCAGCGATTGCCTATTGAATATCTCAATGGCTAAATCTTAGTGGTCATACTGCATTGCCATCGATGGGTGGTAATTGAATTACACTAGTGGATTTGATCGGGGTAAATACATTTTGTGGGGTAACAAAAGGATTACCTTTTTCGGTTTAATTCCTTGCCCCCAGATCAGGTACGCAAAGGAGACTTGCAAATAACAGGTTTTTAAAGTGTTTTTGTAGCACTTCATAATGAATAATCTGATTGTGGAGTAGCGTCAAGTTTTGCTAAGTATTTTTCCAGGGTTGCAATTCTTCGGTATTCTAGTAGCTCTTTTAGTCTTCGTTGCGTGCTTGGCAGCTATTTTGAGGCTATTATCAAAATTAGTGTTACATTACACTATGTCTTCTGGCTTTCTTAGCAGAATTTTTTCTGAACACCGGGTACCAAGTACTTTCGATATTACAACCAACTTATGCTTATACTTATCTTCGCAAATTATTCGGATGGTTATACGATTTCTTGGATGTTCCTTAAAAACAATAGTGGGTGAGTGATCTGAATATAACTATAGAGAAGCAATTCTTTAAACCCTATCCAACTTGCGCTTAATTGTGATTTGAGAGGCTTGACCCAATGATTCTGATCCGAAAAGCATTATGGATCCAAACTCCTGCTTTGAGTGAAGAGCATAGGCTCATAGGCAGGGAAAATTCCATCTATTCCAGCCACCTTAAATAGAAAATAGTATTGCCCTTCTAACACCATTTGGAGTCATTATCCTTTCAGCCTCAGCCCGTCTCACTACCCCCTACTTACAGAAGTTTATGAGACATTAGAACTATAGCTTCCAGGAAAATCAACCTCAATAAGCGACTGCAACGTTTCCTCCACTATAGATACTATCTTCTGCATTCTGCATACTTCAGATGTATCGCTTATATTAAAGCAGAATTCTCTCCACGTACTTCGTTTGCGAATAGTTCTCTTACTTTTCCTTGTAAGCGTCCCATGAGTTTGAATCTTTTTCCTTCATGTAACGATTAAAGTCCTTTATTGTGTCCTTTGTCATGGATTCTGTTCCTTGGAGTTTAAAAGCTCCACAGTTCGTATGATTTCTCGTAATGGAACACTAGTGATATGTTCCGAAAGATACTTCTCATAACTGGTATGATCAGTATTCCTCGGAGTTCTTATACGTCTGCGGTCCTTTTTCCGCCAAATAGAATCTCAAAAAGCTTAGCTCTGTGGTCAGACATGATTAATCTCTCCGCGACCTTTCATTCCTCAACCCAGGGTGATATCGATCACCTCTGAACAAAGGGCTATCTAGTACCAGCAAATCGCATCTTTCTACAAATTCCAATAATCTTTTTCCTCTGCAGTTATCAGCTTTGCTGCCCCAAACTATAATAAGGATTTAGCTAATAAATACCCAGCTTTTCTTGGTATGAGCCCACCACCTTCCCTGGTAGACCCCTTCTTTCAGAGTTGTCTACCCCAGCATCACGGAGTACGTCTTGCTCACGGGCCATTTTTATTGAATATTACGACGGCCAGCTTAAGTCCGCAGTTGAGTTTCCTTCCTCCATTCCTGATGGCCTCCACATGCTCCTTCGGACACCATACTACATACTTGTAATGTGGAACTGAGAATATGCAATTACACTTTACCTGTAATTGAAATGTAATTGAATCTCTGCTAAGACCACAGCACCAGATCAGTGAAACAAGCCGTGCCAAAATTTTCGGCGGCGGCGGCTGGGCAATTTTTAACCGGCGGCGGCGGCGGAACGGCTCAATTTCGGCTTGACTTTATTATATTGTTGCTTAAATAAAACTTATCTATATAATCAATGAATTAATTGCTCTTTCGTTTAAACATTTTGTTTTTGAAAACGTTTTTATTTGTTTTATATGTATATAATTTTATTAAAATTTTAATTCAAATCAAAATGTTACTAAAATCCGATTTTTAAAAATTTTGAATTTTAAAAAATTTCGATTTAAGTTAAAATTTTACTAAAATTATATATAAAATAAATAAAATTGTCAGTTTACTTATAATAAATAAACTATTCCTTATCACAAATAAGATAACTTATTAGATTAAATATTTAAGCTTTCGGCAATAACTTATATATGTATATTTAATTAATTCAGAAATATATTTTTCATTCAGGTATGCGATAGAAAATGATCGATTTTAAAATGATCGTTTTCAAAGGGTGTGATGAATTTCAATCGATTTTGAGTATTATTTTTGAACCCATCTCTTAACATTTGGGTTTTAAAAGTATATCAGAAGATAAAAATCAAACAATAACTAAGAATTTATAGAAAAATATTAAAAAAATTAAAAATTAGTATAATCTAATTTTTATACAAAACAACAAAATCGTTTTAAAATCGATTCATTATCAAAATCGTTTTCCATCACAAACATGAAAAACATTAAAAACTTAAATTTATATCTAAAAAAATCTCTGTACTATACAATATATAGTTGAAATAATCAAAAAGCTTTTTAGGGTTCCGTACCCAAAGGGTAAAAACGAAACCCTATTGTTTTCGCTACAATGTCCGTCCGTTTGTCCGTCTGTCAGTGCCTTTTATCTCTGAAACCGTAATAGGTAGACTCTTGAAATTTTCACAGATAATGTATAGCTGTTGCCACTATAGCAACAAATACTAAAACTTATAGGGTGTTCCAAATACGAAAATGTGTATATTTCTTGAACTGTAGGAGGGATACACTTGAAATTTACAAACAGTTATATAAACAAGTATAAAAAAATAAAACTAAAAATTAAAGGGTGTTCCGATTGTGGTGTGAAATGCATGTATACGGCATAAGTTTGAACCACAATAGGTAGACTCTTGAAATTTTCACAGAAGGTGTATAGCGATGGCCGCTATAACAACAAAAATTAAAACTTATAGGGTGTTCCGATAGAGAGGAGTTATTCACGAATATGTGTTTATTTCTTACAAACAGTAATTAAAACTTATTTCGCTTTATAAACAAGTCTAAAAAAATAAACCTAAAAATTAAAGGGTGTTCCGATAGTGGTGTGCTTTGTATGTGAAAAGCCTAAGTTTTGAACCATAATAGGTAGACTCTTGAAAATTTTACCAAAAGTGTATAACTGCGGCCACAATAGCAAAAAATACTAAAACGTAGGGTGTTCCAAAAGTGAGGTGTTATTTACGTTTATGTCTTTTTTTTGAGCTGTAAGAGGAAACCACTTACAATTTGCAGACTGTAATTAAAACTATGTTTGTTTTATAAACAAGTATACAAAATTGAACTTAAATATTAAAGGGTGTTCCAATAGTGACGTGATTTGCATGTATATATCCTAAGTTTTGAATGAATAGGTGGAATCTTGAAATTTTTACAGGAGGTGTATAACTATGTCCACTATAACAAATAATAAAAATTAAAGGGTTTTCCGCCAATGACGTGATTTGCATGTATAAAGCCTTATTTCTTGAACCGTAACAGGTAGACTCTTGAAATTTTGTACAGAAGATGTGTTGCCACGGCGGATATGACAATTACTAAAAATTAAAGGGTGTTCCGACAGTGACATGTTTTTCACTTATAGTGACTTATTTTTTAATCGCAATAAGTAGACTCTTAATATATTTATAGAAAGGAAGTTGCCATGGCCACTATAATGAATAATAAAATGAAAGGGTTTTCTGGCAGTGACAAGATTTTATAAACCGTAATAGATACCCTCTTGAAATGTTTACAGTAGATGTGTTACTTCGGCCGCTATAACAAATACTTAAAATTGAAGTGTGTCCATTAGTAACGTGTTTTTTACGAATATTACCTTATTTTTTTAACCGCAATAGGTAGGCTCATGATATTTTAATAGAAAGTATATTACCATGGCCGCTATAAAATCAATTACATATTAAAATTTAAAGGGTGTTCTAATTATGATGCAATTTTCGCGAATATTACTTTAATTTTAAAATTTAAGGGTGTCCCATAAGACATAAAGAAATAAACAACTGGAATTTTTAAATTATACTGAACATAATACGGAACCCTACGTGTGTAACTCGCACTTGACTAATTATTTTAATATTATATAGCAAAAGTAAAAAATGTATATATATTTAGACTAAAACATAATTTAAAAGCAAATAATTTACAACAAATTTAAGAACATAATGTTAAAATTGTTTCTTAAGATGTATTTGAATTGTGCAGAGTTTGTAAGAATGCTTGTAATTTAATATATACTGTAATTTTCACGCTGATAAACACAAAATATTTGGCTGTTTATAAAAATTTATAAAAGCCACCAAAACCGGCGGCTGGTTCTGAGCCGAAACAAGCCGATCAAAACGGCGGCGGTGACAGTGTTGGAAAAACTATCGGCGGCGGCGCGCCATTGGCTCTGAGCCGATCGGCTTGTTTTTCTGCACCAGGTGCGTCTAATTCATCCTTTTTAACCTTTATAGCCGCAGGAGTATCTTCACAGACAGATCCGTCCATCCCATAGCGAGGTTTGTTTGCCTTTTTATTCCATTATTTTCCATTGGCCATGTTACAACCGAGTTCCTAAAGTGATTAATCTCTCCACCTCTACGCAGGCTTCCTTGTTCAATTCTATCGGAATTTCTTGGTTCAACGTCTTAGGAAAACTTCTAGCGATTGATTTAACCAATTAAGTCGGGAGTTTCTTGAGGGGTTAACCCTTCCGCCTCTTACGAGGCTTCCCTTTCGGATTTTACGCTCTTGCCTTCTCTCTCCACATGGCTTATTTCGCCAGACTTCTAGCAAAGACCTATCTAGGAGTCTATAAGTATGAACTCCCGACAGTGAACAAAACTAATCTAAAATTTAATAATTTTGATTTTAAAAAAAGCAATCATCAATATATTGCAACTTTTTTTTCTTCACTCAAGTTGATTGCAACGTAGAAATTTCAATCTGAGGGTCAATTTGATTTATTATTTTTTTTGTGCACTAATTCAAAAGTAAAGACTAATATTTCATTAAAAATAAAATAAAATTGTATTTAATTTTTAGATTAACAAGTTTTTTATAATTCAATAAACAAAATGGATACATTAGAAATAATCAAATTATATAAATTATTTGCTTTAAGCAAAACAAGCATTTCAAAGCTTCTATCACTTAGTTTGTTTCTTCTAGGAGCGTCTACCATTCCACCAAAGAAAAACAAACGCTCTACTGCACAGTGGGACAGAATCAAAATATTTGAAAATAACCTAGTCATTTATAAACGGCTAAGCCGATTGATCCAAAATTTGACATGACCATAAATGAGGAGTATCGGAACTTAAGTGACGCTATGTGGTCTCGAAATTGGGAACCTCGCACCTGAAAATTGCCATTTCCTCAGTTTTATTCTGATTTTTTTAAATTATACATAATAATTTAAAATGATTGATTTATAAGCATTTTAAAAAATACAATTTTTGGTCCAGTTTTTTCAAAATATTGGGTACAATTTTTACCAATTTTTTTTTTAATTTTTTATCGTAGTTACCGAGTCAATTTCTAAATACTTCTAATAAATTTGAAGATTATATCTTTGCTGAGTTAAAAACTAGACGATTTCCAATTTAAAAAATACAAAACTATTGCATTTTTGTGTACTTCAGCCCAAAAAAGGCCTATAACGTTTGTTTTTTATGGAACAAATTTTCTTAAGCAATATAAAAAAATTTTATATTTTCGTATAAGCTACTACAAGCCAAGTAGTGTTCTGTCGTTTGAATCGTCCGCACGTCTTTATCTCATTTTAATTGTTTTATTTTTTCTTTATTTTTTAACTTTATGTTTGTCCGTCAATATACATACATACATATGTCGTGTTTATAAATCAGTGACAAAAGTTTTATTAACTTACTATAAAATTAAAATAAGAAAACCAAAAATATATACCATGAAAAAAACATTTTAAAAATATTCTTCAATTTGCAAAACAAATAACTAAAAAGAACATAATATTACAATAATATAATACACATATTAAGTGATAATACACATATTAAGTGATACATACACACTTACGTTCAACAATAATAACACAAATATTCAAAATAATAATTCTTGCAAAAAAAAACCGACTTCAAAACAGACAAACTTAAAAGCATGTTGCTTTAAGACGGTAACTATTGCGACACCCTGTAATTTCCGAATTCAAATTTTATACTAGTTATAGCGGTCGTAGCAATACAGGTTCGTTGTAAATTTCAACCTTCTGTCTGTAACGGTTTAAAAGTTTGGTCATATACATCAAATTACATAAACTATTGCGACACCCTGTAATTTATAATTTTAAATAATTATACTTATTATAACAGATATAGTAATGGACATTCTGTCTAATTGTTAAGTGTTTATCAATAACTGTTTAAAAGATAGGGTCATATATATCAAATGACGTCACCTATTGGGACACCCTTTAAATTCAAATTTTAATATAAATACTTTTTAAAGAACACTTTGTAATACAGATTCTTTTTAAATTTTAACTTTGTGTCCATATATATCAAATTACATCAACTATTGGGACACCCTATAATTTCCAATTTTAAATATTTATACTTGTTGTTATTCGAGACATAGTAGTGAACATTTTGTCTATTTTTCAAGTGTTTGTCTATAACGGTTCCAAAGATGAGGACGTAATGGTCAAATAACATCAATAATGGGGACACCCTTTAATTTATAGATCCAAGTTTTATACTTGTTTTAATAGCGGACTAAGCAATATAGGTTCTTTGTAAATTTCAACTGTCTATCTATAACAGTTGAAAAGTTTGGCCATATATATTACTTTTACATTAACTATTGGGACACCCATTAATTTCCAATTTTAAATATTTATACTTGTTGTTATACCAGACATAGTAGTGAACATTCTGTCTATTTTTCAAGTGTTTGTCTATAACGGTTCCAAAGATGAGGATATAATGGTCAAATAACATCAATAATGGGGACACCCTTTAATTTATAGATCCAAGTTTTATACTTGTTTTAATAGCGGACGAAGCAATATAGGTTCTTTGTAAATTTCAACTGTCTATCTATAACAGTTGAAAAGTTTGGCCATATATATTACTTTTACATTAACTATTGGGACACCCATTAATTTCCAATTTTAAATATTTATACTTGTTGTTATACCAGACATAGTAGTGAACATTCTGTCTATTTTTCAAGTGTTTGTCTATAACGGTTCCAAAGATGAGGATATAATGGTCAAATAACATCAATAATGGGGACACCCTTTAATTTATAGATCCAAGTTTTATACTTGTTTTAATAGCGGACTAAGCAATATAGGTTCTTTGTAAATTTCAACTGTCTATCTATAACAGTTGAAAAGTTTGGCCATATATATTACTTTTACATTAACTATTGGGACACCCTTTAATTTCCAAATTCATATTTTACACTTGTTATTTTAGCGGACTTAGCAATACAAGTACTTTGTAAATTTCAACTGTCTGTCTATAAAGGTTCAAAAGTTTGGCCATATATATATCAAAATAAACCAACTAATGGGACACCCTTTAATTTCTAATTTTAAATATTTATACTTATTATAACAGACATAGTAACGAACATTCTGTGCAACTTTCAAGTGTTTGTCTATAACGGTTCAAAAGATAGGAGAATAAAGGTGAAATTAAGTCACCTATGGGGTCACCCTTTAATTTTTAATTTTATTTTTTAATTACTTTTTGTTGTTGGAAGCTACTGTGATACGCACTTTTTTTTTAATTTTAAATTGGTGACCTATAATGTTCATAATACACGTAAAAAACATGTATGTTGTATGGGGACACCCTTTAATTTTTAAAATTTTGAACTTCTTTTAAAATGGGACCAATCTGTAGCCATAACCTTTCTAATAGTGCAAAATTTTTAAAATCGGTTCAGAAATGACTGAGTTCTGCGGGCACAAACATAAAAAAAAAAAAAAAGCAACATTCAGACGAATTGATAACCTCCTTCTTTTTTTGAAGTCGGTTAAAAAAACAACAGAATTAAAAGCAAATAATGCAACTAAAGCTAAATGACAACAAAATTAAAAACAACAACAGAGCAACATATTAAATAAATAACAGTCAAAATAAATCAGTGTTGACACATCGGGTCGTTACCTTACGAAATAACCAGATCAGGGCTTTTATGGCTCTTTTTTTAACGCAATCATAGTACCTTGGTCCTGCATTTACTCCCTTTTATTTTAATTTTATTTTATTGGTGCCTTTGTGATAGTTGCTGTTGGATTATTTTGTGATGAAGGTATGAGACTCAGGTATCTGAAAATGCTGATCCACAGGATTTTTACTTACCTGGGTATCACCTTCTGTCGCTATTTAATCTTCATCGGGGTACATACGTAATGAAGTTGTGTATCAGTGCCAGCAATCTTTAAGCACGTCTGATCCTGAATTTAGCTGTCTATACTATAACCTATAACTATAACCGGCTTTGATTCCCTTTCAGATTCCATATCGAACATCCTTGATAGTTGCCCGAATAGAGAAATTGTTGTTGCTGGTGATTTCAATGTTCACAACTCATCTTGGATTCACCATTCGAGCCATACAACACCAGAAGGCCAATATGTTGAGTTATTTGCCGCGCACAACCACCTTACGCAATAAGTGAATGAGCCAACGCATATTACATGTGTTGAAGGGCACCAAAACAACACTCTCGATCTTTTTCTGACTTCATACCCTCAAAAGTATGAAGTGAGCATTAATGCACCTCTCGGTAATTCGGATCATTGTACCATCTCCGGCTCCTTTTCTCACACGGAACTTCTTAACGCCTGAAGAACAGCCACGAGACGTTTTAAATATATATATATATGAAAAGGCTCGTTGGGCTGAGCTCAACGAATTTTTATTCGAAATTTTAATTGGAAAATTTGCTTTCTAGACTGCAATGTCGATGCCATGGCGAAAATGGTTGAAAACATAATATTGTTGGCATGAAATTATTTATTCCAATAAAGCAAATACCGATTAAAACCAGAACGAAGTCCTGGTTTAATCAGAATTACAAGAACGCAATCAGATCAAGAGAGGAAGCATTAAGTACCTGGCATAGTAACACCAATGCAGATACTGATTTGCTGCTCAAAAGAGCGAGATCCTCGTGTGCCATAGTAATAAGGCGTGAAAAAGCTCTATACGAGGAGCGTCTTCGTGCTAAAGTTCTTGCTGCTCCTCGGGGCAGCAAGAGTTTTTGGTCATTTGTTAAAAGAGTAAAGGATAATGCTAGTTCCTCAATTCCGACTCTTTTAAAGGATGACCAAATATTCACTGATCCGGTTGATAAGGCTAACCTTATGGCCAAAATATTTGCAAGTAATTCTTACTAGCCGGAAAGCAATCAACCACCGCCCTCTCTCGACAGGGTATCAGTAACTATGCCAAAGATATTCTTTCGAGCGGTTAAAAGGATCGTATCAAATCTAAGCATTAACAAGTCTCCTGGGCCGGATGGAATTCCAGCACTGGTCTTGAAGCAGTGCTTTTCAACGCTAACGCGTCCATTAGCAACCCTTTTCAGCACTTTGTATCATGCTGGTAAATTTCCAATGTGTTGGGAGGTTCCTAATGTAACGCCAATCTCCAAAAAGGATGAGGCCAACAACCCTGATAATTTCCGCCCAATTGCAATCTGTTCCACGCTTTCTAAAGTAATGGAAAGTATGATAAACTTCCATCTTGTGAGGTATTTGGAGTCTAACAATTTTCTAAGCGACCGCCATTATGGTTTCCGTAGGGGTCGCTCTACAGGTGACTTACTAGCTTTTCTTTCAGAAAAATGGTGTTATTCCATACACCACGAAAGTAAGTTGGTGGCTCTAGATATTTCCAAGGCATTTGATAGAGTGTGGCATGATGCGCTTCTGTCGAAACTTATTGCTTTTGGTGTTTGTGACAACTTTTCTCGATTTATATCGAGCTTTCTCAGAGATCGCACTATACGAGTTGTTATAGATGGGATTTCATCAAATGAGTTCAAGATTAATTCAGGGGTACCGCAACGCTCCGTTCTTTCTCCTATTTCTTCTTTTTTTTAAATGACCTTCTTAGTCAAACTTCTAACCATATCTACTCTTTTGCAGATGATAGCAGCATTTGTCATTCATACTCATTCAATAATAGGCCGAACCAGTTGGAGATTGGAGTCAAGACACAAAACATGAATGATACGCACAATCATGATCTTGCCACAATTTCTGAATGGGGTCGCATGAATAGAGTAGAATTTAATGCCCGTAAGACTCAATGTTGTATGCTTACGCACAGACGTGCGTTCGAAAATGATGCTTCTTCTGTAGCTATGGGTGATGTAGATATTAAGGAATCAGAAGCTCTTGATGTTCTTGGCATGAAAATTCAGTGCGATGTCCGATGGACTAAACACATTTTTCAAGTCTCGAAGCTTTCAAGTGCCTCGGTTTCTTAAAACGGTGTTAGAGATACTTCACTCCATCTGATCTTCTTACTATTTATATCACCTATATCCGGCCTAAAATGGAATAAAACTCTCATGTATGGGCCGGCGCTCCAAAGTCTATTTTGGAGCTACTCGACCGCGTGCAGGAGACGGCGAAGAAGCTCATCGGTGACAGTAGGGTTTCCAACTCTATTGACTCACTGGAGCATCGACGCAATGTGGGTTGTGTTTCGCTATTTTACCGTTACTACAATGGAATGTGCTCTAATAAAATCAGGGAAATTGTACCCGACACCCACACTTTTTTGCGTACAACACGCTTCTCATCAAGGGCCCATCCATTTGTGGTCGATTTGCCAGTGAATCGCACGGTTCGTATGTGGAATAAACTCCCTGCCGATGTCTTTCCTATCAACTTCAATATAAGAAAGTTCAAGTCAAATGTCCACAAACACTTCTCCATCTATTCTCCTTCCCATAACCAAATTTCCTAGTTCTGGCACAATGCATTGCATGTGTAGGGGTCATCCCCTGAGTGCTGGTCCCATAAAAAAGTGTATACGTTTAAACAAATTTTCGTATAAAATTGATCATCCTTGTAGAAGATGGAGGTCCCACAATATGACCTACTTTACATCGAAATTTTGACTTTAGCCTATATATTTTAAAATTCCAAAGCTGGGATCGAAAAAAGAAGACTGCTGTAATAAAGCTATATATGCTCCACATTGTTTTTGAAAGTATTTTATCAGCCCTAGTCCGTATGTAGACTTTATGGGCAAAACAGTAAAAAATACCAAATTTGGGATTTTCTGTCTTTATTTTGGGAATTGTTGAATTTCCTTTTTCTTGAAATTTCATTTTGCTTGATCAACAACACATGCACAGACAATTATTTATTTGATTTGCTTAATTTATAATTTTATTGCATATTTAATATTTTTCATTCCATCAAATTTGCCCGTTTTTACCATAATTTTTCGAAATTTTCAGATATCAGCAACAAATTTTAAAATTTTGTTGTAATATTTATTTTTTTATATATATATGAATATAAATGATAGAATTTCCTAACAAACAAAGAAATATTCACCTCAATATCATTTTTACGTTTAAAACTATGTGCGTTTATGTTACCGATTTATGTTATGTTATGGTACTGTTATGGTAACATAAACTGATAAAAGTGTGATAAATATGGGAATACTTATATTTAAATATATATGTCTTTCTTATTTCTTTTATTTTTGAGAGAAGTATATTTTAATCAATGTTGTGCAACAGATCGAGCTATTTTAAAGTAATGAGTAACTCATTTCCTGTCCGCCTTTTAGAATTAGAATTTTATGTAAATTTTCAAATTTTATTCAGGGATGGGTACCTTTATATAAAATAAATACGTAAGAGCCTTAAAATTTGGTGTGTATTACTTTCAAAGCAAAATCGAAAAAAATATTCAGACGCACACACCGTGTGTGGGCACAGCTAGTTTTTAATATAACTAAAAGAAACTATAAACTTTAAATCTTTACACTGAAAACTACTGTACTAGAGATACAACAAATCTCGGAATTATCAAACAGCACAGGTAATAGATGCAACTAGTATTTCTTTGGAATTTTCAGTGCAAGATATACTAAATATCTATACAGTAATATGTAGATTACAAATAAAATTTTATTGTGTCCATCCGGATCCATTTTTAAATTCTTACCTTATTCTTTAGGTTTTTTGATATTTCATAATTTCATATTTTTTATTTAATTTATGTACTTATATTGTCAGCTGTCAGGTTGCAAATGCCTAGCAAATAAAAACTATGGTTTTAAGTGTTGTTTATTTTCCAATGTGTAGCATAAGCATTTCTATATTGTTAAGTTTTACTTTACGTTGGGTTCTTTTAATTGCAAAATAAATACACACTGTTATTACTTTTAGTTTAAGTCACTTTATTTATTAACACCACTATTCAAAAAATACAGGAGACTGTTAAACACTCTTAAAATTCGACAACTGAACTCTTTGATTTTTTAAATAATACTGCCATACTACTCGCCAGCACGATTTGCTTATATAGGTGATTTAAAAGCACCATAATGTTATATTCCAGACAGATCTGGCAGGTTCGGTTGTTATTGCTCTTGTTTTCTGTTTGTCTGTTTGTGCGTTTGTTTATTTCTTTATACCTGTTTGTATGGCTGTTTATTTGTTTATGCTTGTATTTATGTATGTGCCTGTGTATTTAACTGAGGAGTGTTTATTTAATGTGCGTGTGTATATGCGTATATGCGAATGTTTGTACGTGAGGCGTTTCTAGACTAATCGTCAACAACTAAATGACTAGCGATGCTCTTTATTGTTTGTTTCTTCCTTTCATCATTGCAAGAAAACAAACCATTAATGTTGTTGTTGTTCAGAGCCTATAATGAATAAATTATATTTTCGTAACAATAATTGTAAAATTATCCAATACAATTTTGCAAATGCTACAATGCAAAGCCATTTGCACAAGATTGTGAATTGGGCTAATATGTATTAGTAAGATATTATATTACAAATTTTTTTATATGTATATACATTTATGTACATATATATTTCAACATTTTCATGACCAATCATTTTTAAAGTTGATTGAGAGTATGAAAAAATGCAGCTTTTTATTGATTGCAAGTAAAAATTTTTCACTCAATATATTGCAAAATTTTTATTTGCAAACATTTTCAAAAAATATTTTTTCTCTTTTTCATTAATAGCGTGCTATTAACCCAAATTATAAATTCACTGATTTTGATTACTACGGGGTAAGCAACATTGTTTCAATGGCCATTTCGCTAAGTTCTCAATTTAGCGTCATCAGGAATAATAATAAAATCTACGAACAGTTAATCTGTAAAAGTTAGGGTAATATTAGTTATTACCCTAACTGTTCTACTGAAATTTATTTGAGAGATATCATGGTTGGCAAGGTAGATATTGACTACAAGGAAGAAAAACATTTTCCTCTGTTACACAATTTACTGCTCTGAGCACGGATGTTTACGTCCAATGTAATTAAATTTATCATTTTTATATATAATTGGAAAATATTAAAATTTTTGATACTTTCTGAAAACGACTCTCTATTTCTTGCTTTTCTTAGAAGCTTTAGAACATTACTAGCTGTGCCCGCCACGTCGCACTATGGTGCCGCTGCTGCAAAAAATGCATTCTTTGACTATCACATTTCAAAAATCTAATGATGCCATTTAATAGAGAAGAGTCTGCCGATGAAAAATCTGTATTTTTTTTCTTAAGATATATAGATATATACTTAAAAAAATCGGTTGAAATCACCTGATTGTTAAAAAGCTAAAAAATATGATAATTTTATTGAAATTCAGGGATTTGTGTATCGAAGGTATTTCGACTGGTGAAACGTCAATGTCGATTTTATTTAACTTTGAGATGTTCTTTTTGTTTAGGAGCAAAAAAAAAAGATTAGTATTCATGTACTTTCGAAGATATGGGCGCATCAAAATTGTCCTGTAAAATTTAGCATTGGCCGATTTCGTTGGAGAAAAAGTCATTTGCCTAGGTCTGCCTCCGTGCTCTCAGTATAATAAAATTGTAGGTAAAAGGGTTTTCTTTCGAATTAGCTAAAAAAAATTCACCAACTTTTCTCAATCTTTTGAAAAAATTAAAATTTAGTAAAAAAAAGTCATGAATATTGCACCCTCGCACTTATAATAAAAAAAAACGTTGCATATCTTAGGCCTTTACTTTTTAATCAAACTGCAGTTATTAAAATTATAAAAACAATTTGTTAATAAATTATTGACAGCTACATATTTTGAAAAAGTGCATAAGAAATAAAAAAAAAACAAAACCATATGTTTTAATAATAAAAATAATATATAGGTAGAAACAAAGCTGCTTAAATTGGAAATAAAATTAAATCAAAGAAATTAAATTGTTCACATTAATAAATATCATAATAAAATTTAAAATATTATTATTAAAATGAGTTTATTTTCTGTGTTGCATAGTGAATTGTGCCAGGAACTTTTTAATTGTGGTAACAATGTCGATTTGTTAACAAATTTTATAAAACAAAAAAATTCGATGCTTACCACTGATGAAGTTGAAATAGTGAAGAAGGCAGTTCAAAGGCGATTTTTGTGCCACTTTTTAAATCGCTGGGTGGAAGCGCACAAAATCAAATCTTATTTCTTTAAAAAAAATTCGACTTGGTTAGAAAGTAAATCATTTTGAGTAAAAATTTTATAAAACAAAAAATAAATAATTTTGGTTATTGTAAAATTTTTAAGATATATTCGAAGTATCACTTGCTGATGACCAACCTAGCTGTTCAAAGAAAAAAGGAAGACCAGTTAAGGAATTTGAAGATTGCAAGTATCGTAGTAAAAGGTACAAAGCTGCTGATTTAGCATCCCAGTATACACAAGAACAATTAATATTGGCGAGTGGAACTTTACCAGGTACAAAAGTAACACCACAGTCACATATTCCTTCAACAACTGCACTTGCCTTAATGCTGGATGCAGAACTATCAAAACATCAGTACGAAACAATAAAGTACGTTTTGCAAAGAGAAGGATATGACATTTTGCCATCTTACAAAGGAGTGCTAGCTGAAAAGAAGAAATGTTATCCGGATAAAGTGCAAGTGTTGGAAAAAGAAGCCTCTGTGGATCTACAAAGTCTTATGGACCATACGACAAGGCGACTTTTTGAAAGTTTTTCGCAGGAACAAATTAATTCAATGTCAAATTTTGAATGTACTCTAATCTCGAAGTGGGGATGTGATGGCTCATCAGGACATTCTGAATACAATCAAAGTTTGCCAACTGATATAAGTGACAGGAGTCTGATTTTAGCATCGATGGTGCCCCTAAGTCTAAAGTCAAACACTGACGAGGAGTTTTGGCGTAATAAAAGCCCGTCTTCAACAAGGTACTGTCGGCCAATTTTTTTTGAATTTGCTAAAGAAACAAAAGAAAAAGTATTAACAGTTGTAGAAAACATGAGATTAAGCATACATCGTTTAGAAAAAACGAAAGTTGCTATTAACGAAAAACATCTCAACGTAACGCATAATTTATTGTTTACGATGTTAGATGGTAAAACTGCTCAGGCCGTTACAAATACTAGTTCAGCAGCTGTGTGTTACATTTGTAAAGCTAAACCTTCAGAAATGAATGATTTAGAAGCGGTTTTAAGAAAGAATATTGATAATGAAGCTTGCAAATTAGGAATTTCTTCATTACACGCTAGGATAAAATTAATGGAGTGCGTACTCCATATAGCATACAACATGCCCTTCTGTAAGTGGTCTGCAACCGATGCTCAACATAAAATTTTAAAACAAGAGAATAAGAAACGAATTCAGACTGAATTTAAAGAACGGATGAGCTTACGTGTGGATGCTGTAAAGCAAGGATCTGGAACATCAAACGATGGTAATACCTCAAGAAGGTTTTTTTCCAATCCAGCTCTTGTTGCAGATATAACTGGGGTCAGTGAAGAACTAATAGATCGTTTTCGTATCATTCTTCAGGCAATAACGTGTGGACAGAAAATTGATACTACAAAGTTTAAAAAATTTACGTGGCAAACTGCTCAACTGTTTGTCCAAAAATATGAGTGGTATTTCATGCCTGTTACTGTCCACAAAATCCTTATACATGGAAAGGACATAATAGATGCAGCAGTACTCCCAATTGGAATGCTCTCCGAGGAAGCAGAAGAAGCACGTAATAAAGATTATAGAAATTACAGATTAATGTTTTCTAGAAAGTGCAGTAGAACTGCAACAAATACTGATGTTTTTCATCGTTTACTTGAGTCGTCTGATCCATATATTAGTAGTTTAAGACGTCCGCCTCATAAAAATATTTTGGAATTGGATGATGTAGTTAAAGAAATGATCATTGAAGAATAAAATGTCTAACTTTTCATTACCAAGTAATGATTGTATATGTATTCAAATTTTTATTAATTTTTTGAAATTTTTGTTAATCTTATGAAAAAAATAAAATTTAGTAAGAATATTCCACCTCAGTACTTATAACATAATAATACTGAGTCAACTTAAAGATGTGTGCCGAATTTCATCGAATTTTGTTGAGAATTCCTGCTTATACACCGAGAAGAAAAATATGTGAAAAAATGGGGGTCCAAGGCAGGTACCCCAAGGAGTCGACGGATTTCAAAAATTTTTTGAATTTTTCTTATCTATATAATACTGAATAAGTGTGCCAAATTTCATCATTGTAGGATCACTCCTTCTATTTTTTGCAGTTGGATGTATGAAGTGGCACCACTGTGCGTCGTGGGCTTACTGACAATATTTTGCTCGATTTTGCTTTGAAAGTATTCCACACCAATTTTAAGACTCTTACTTTTATAGTGCTTTAGTTATGGTTTATGTATTCACTTTATATAAAGGATAAAATTCTAAAATTTATAAAAAATTCAAAATTTTCTAAAAATTATTGTAAGGCTCTGTAAGAGGTGTTTAAAATCTTTTAATAACAATGTAATTCCACAAAGTATAAATACAAACCCAATACAAATTGTACTCAATTGGCTCCATATGATGCGCAATCTTTTGTTTTAAATATCCCACTTTCAAAAATAAAAGGCGCGCAACCGTGTTTAAAATATCCCAGTTTTTAACCGAAAATTTCCGTTGCTTTAAACCGGAAATTGCGTACTTATACTGCTTTTTCTCCACTTTTTATTGGAAAAAAGAGTATCCTATATTGGAATCAGGATACTAAGGTACAATGTTTAAATTGTACAGCCGCAATGATAAAATTGTAGCAAATCAGCAACAATTGTACTAAAATTTGGTATTAAGTAAAAAAAACATAAATACATAATAAATACAGTAGATATACATTAAAATAGATAAAATTAAAACTATTATACTAGGGGATTTTAAAACATAGATTATTGACTTTTTTCCTTTAATTTGTTAAATTACTAACAATTATTTTGCCAAAATACTTATCTATTTCACAAGCAAAAGGCTTGCGGTATTAGGAGCTGGTTACTCTAAAATTTAAAATAAGCGCTTGAAACACCACCAAAGCCACCGGAACTTAACCCGATATAGTATGTTCGGAGTTATTTGGTAGAATAATTAAAGAGCCTAATTAGATGACTAAAAAGAACCTTACGAAAAGTACATCAGTTGAATACTGATTGAGGCGATGCAAAAACGTACAAACGCTTTCGTTCAACAAAAACGCCTTTCAACTAAATTACATATTACTTATATGTATATAAAAGGGTTATTTACAAAGTAAATAAAAAAATCCTGTATATAAATCAAGAATGTTAAAATTTAATTAGTTATGAAATTAGAAATGTTAATTATTGTAAGAAAACGTAAAAAACATTGATTAAATAAAACAATTTACCTAATAAATTTTACATGAAATTGTACCAAAAAAGTATGTAGTGTACTAGTGTACTATTGTACCACTGATATACAATTGTACCACTAATCCCAATAGTGGTTTCTATTCGTATTTCACTGGATGCTTAGGCTGGATCGTCAAGACCCCTTTTTCCTAATTTTAAAGAATTTTATTACTTATAGAATATTTTTGGCTTCTCTAAAATTAGGAAAAAGGTTTCCTGACGGTCTGGACTAAGCAACGAGTGAAATACGTATGTATCGTAATTTTATTTCAAGGTATACTATGGCTAGTGAAGACTTTTTTGTATTTAACACTAAACCTGCCAGTGCCGGTCAAATTGACCGTTATCAAAATTTTGTATAATTTACACATATTTCCTTCACTCTGCTTCTCGTCGCGGTCGGTCAATTTGTATTGTATTGTATGTACTATTGCTGTAGATATTTACCCTAAAAATGTCAAAGCGTTTCAAAACTACACAGTACTAAAGAAAAGAAAGTCAATAGCAAGTAAATAATAAATGGGTTTCTCTATTTGGGAAAGGATGAAAGCTGAGAATGTTCAATTTCACTTGGGGAGTTCGTTGTTCTTAAGTTGATCAAATCATTTGCAGGTTACGAAAGGAAAGTAACAACAGATAACTCTTTCACGAATGTATTATTAGCCAAAAAAAAACTACAATTGTTGGAATAATCCATGGAAACACAAGTGCGTTGCCAGAGTTAGCCGAAGAAATAAAAGATAAAATGACTAGATTTTAAAGTAAATAAAAGTATAAATCAAATCTTACGGTGTATAAAAGTAAGCAAAAAATAAAAGTGATTGTCCTAAGTTCCAAACAAAAATAAATAGAAACTAAAAAGCAACAAACTTATACCGGAAAGTATTAGATTGTATAATGGTACAAAATTTGTTTTACATGTGGCAGGCCAGACGGCAAGGAAATAAAGTATGAAGTCAAAATTTGTAGGTATCCACTTCATATATTTTTCAATATATTCAACCTTGCTGAAATAAATGCCTGAGTATGAGAAAACAACGAGAGAATATTAAGGCAGGAATAATTATTCCACTTCCGCTTCAGAGTTCGGCGATGCAAATATCACCAACATATTCCACATGTTAAGATTTGTTCGTATGAAAAACGGAATAAAATTTTGTAAAGAATATAAAACAACAAAAATATGTTAAAAGTGTAAAATATGATGAAAAATTATCATTTTATATACATTCATCAATAAATCAAATCTGCATTGAATAATAAAATCGATAACTTTTTTCAATACCGGTCAATTTGACCGAGGCGGTAGGAATAGGTATACAAGATCTGTCGGTAGGTTTAGTGTTAAAGAACGCATCTCTCCCCATTTCAATGTAACATCTTACTTCTTTCGAAGTACCGCATTTATCATTGATGTTAACACCCATATATTTACATCTATGTATGTACTTTTTCTACCCAACAGCCTTTTATTTTTAAGGTGCTTGTATTATCGGTGTTCTTTTTGAATATTTATTTTAAGTCCGTAGGTTTCGCTACATGTCTTTAGTTTGTGTATCGGATTTTGGAGTCCCTGTATATTATCAGCCAGAAGAGTCGTATTATCAGCATATAATATTATTAAGAAAGGTTCCATTTATATATATGTATATTCCTTTAGGAACATTGGTAAGCGCATCCTTAATTATTCGCTAGGAAAAAAACTTTAAAAAAGAGAGGGGAACACAGGCGTTATGCATCCTTGCATGTGGATATTGCAATACACTCCATCAGTTCACCTGTGCTTTCTGGTTCCAATATAAACTCTGCATGCAGCGAATATGCCCATCGCCTACACCAATAGACTAAAGATTTGAATAAATTTGTCATGTTGTAATTTCTTTTAATATATCTATAATTTCGAATTTAATATATCTATACAAATAATTAACATAATTTTCAAGTCTTTGTCTGTAATAGTACAAAAGGTTAGATCATATACGCCAAATTGCGTCACATATTTGAACATCCTTTATTTACTTTTTCTTATTTTGTACTATAGTGCTACTCATCCCAATTCTGCATTTCGATTCGAATCGAAATTTTCCCGGTTTGTCAACTTTGGTATTCTGTGTTCCGTTTCATTTAATTTTTTACGATTGTATGTATTCTGCATTACGATTGTAGCTACGTTTTTGTAAGTTGTGAATTTGTTAACGGAAAGTTTTTCGATTTTTATTTTGTTTAGTTTAAAAGAACGTGTAATTAAAAAATATGTAAATATGTAATACAATAAATAGATTCTTAACTATTAACTGCTTTTGTACTGAAATTTGTGAGTTTTGTTTAATTTCTTGGTGAAAAAAACAACACATGAGCTTTTGAAAAGTTGGCAAATTGAATGGTAACGAAAGATTCATAATTTAACGGGTGGATCCATAAATTTAAACTTTATTTTTGTGCTTCAATGATGTACTTATAAAAATTTTAAATAACACCGCCGGCGCTACAGGTTTCTTCACACTGGAATAGTTGGAGCACAAATACCTTTTAGTTACTTTATGTTTTCTTTCCAAAATATTTATAAGATCCTAAAAATATGTATGTATTTTCTCCCGAAATTTCCATTTTATTGACGCTGATTGCCGCCTAAGAACTAATACTTGATGACGGTGTGTATTTTTATCTAATCGATTGAAATTGTAAGCCTTCTTTTCTGTTTTCTTGCGCAAAACTACATCTTGGGCAATTGATACTCCAGACAAGAATTTGTTTAACTCTTCGTCATTACGAATATAAAGGAATGATTCTGGTCTTTTTGTCTTTTTGTTGCCATGAGCAGCATTACCAGCCAGTTCAAGAATTTCAGCGGCTAAATATTCTTTAACGGCAGCTAAATATCTATACGGGAGTAGCGGCACCAACATACCTTATGCACCAATTACTTTTATGTAACAAAGGGCAAACGTTTTGAACACTTTATTGAACTTTTTTAATGACAAACAGAATTGTTTATTAATAATTTTTTGTTTATTATAAAAACAGTTGTATTAAACATCCATACTCTTCTCTTCTTCTTTTTTTTCGACTCAGTTTTTGTTTGGAATACCTTTTTTCGATTCGTGCGTAAATGATTTCAATATATAATACTCTTTTCCGCTAAAATATGTCATTTCCAAGAGAAAGTGGAGAAAAAGTAGTGAAAGTACGCAATTTCCGGTTTAAAAGTACTGCAATTTTCTGTTTAAAACTGGGATATGTATTTTAACACGGTTGCGCACGGTTGTGATATTTCAACCACTATTGTGGGATATTTTAAACTACATGGTGCAAGTTGAATAAAATTTGTATTTGATAAGTATTTTTACTTTGTGGAATTACATTGTTATTAAAATATTTTAAACACCTGTTACAGAGCTTTGCAATAATTTTTAGAATATCAGAATTTTTTAGAATTTTATCGAGGGGTACTTTTATACAAAGTATTTTTATATAAAGTAAATACATAAACCATAACTGGAGCACTATAAAAGTAACACTCTTACAATTGGTGTGGAATACTTTCAAAGCAAAATCGACCAAAATATTGTCAGGACGCCCACGACGCGGCGGGCACAGCTAGTTTAATATAAAACTGAGAACAAATAATTTTTGCAAAAAAAACCGACTTCAAAACAGATAGAAGGGCACCAATTCTAAACTAAAAATGTAAGAAGTAATCTGTAAGAATTAGATTTAAAAATTAGCATCTCCCTATTACTGTTCAAAATTAAGCTATTTTCACCAGTATCCGTCTTGTATGGGGACACCATTCAAGCCTCTGTCTATAACGGTTTCAAAGATAGGGGCACACAGATCAAATTACATCACCTATTCGGACACCCTTTAATTTATAATGTTAAATTAAAGACCTGTTGTTATAGAGGACTTGGCCACAAAGATTCTTTGTAAATTTCAACTATCTGTCTATAACGGTTAAAAAGTTAACCCATATATATCAAATTACATGAACTATTGGGACACCCTTTACATTATAATTCCAAATATTTATACTTGTTATCATACCAGAGAAAGTAGTGGATATTCTGCCTAATTTTCAAGTGTTTGTGTTTAACGGTTCAAAAGATAGGTTTATATAGATCAAATTACGTAATTTATGGGGACACCCTTTAATTTCTAATTTCAAATTGTGTACTTGCTGTAGTGGACTTAGCAATACAGGTTCCTTGTAAATTTCAGCTGTCTGTCTCTAACAGTTCAAAAGTTTGGCCACATACATAGAATTACATTAACTATTGGGACACCCTGTTACTTCCAAATTCAAAATTTTATACTTTTTGTTATAGCTGACTTAGCACTACAGGTTCTTTGTAAATTTCAGCGGTCTGTGAACAACTATTCAAAAGTTTGGCCATATACATCAAATTAAATGAACTATTGGAGCACCCTTTAATTTAAAATTTTGAATATTTATACATTTTATTATAACGGTCATAGTAATCGACATTCTGTCAAATTTTCAAGGTTTTGTCTATAACGGTTCAAAAGATAGACCCAAATAGGTCAAATTATGTCACCTATGTGGACACCCTTTAAATTTTAAATTTATTTTTTTTATTAATTTCTGCTGTTGGGAGCTATAGCGGCACGGAATTTTTTAAAATTTTAATTTGCTGCCATTTACGGTTCTTAATACACGTAAAAAACATGTATGTTGTATGGGGACACCCTTTAATTTTTAATATAATGAACTGTTTTTAAAATGGGACCAACCTGAAAGCATAACCTTTCAAATAAAGAAAAAAATTTTAAAATCGGTTCAGAAATGGCTGAGTTCTGCGGTTACATACATAAAAAAGCAACATTCAGACGAATAGATAACCTCCTTCTTTTTTGAAGTCGGTTAAAAATATGTTAAGCGCTTTTTCTCAATCAAACATTAAATGGAGTTTAAATATTAATTTCAAACTTTAATGTAAAATAAAAAACATTTTATTTAAAACGTTTGACATTATGTTTGCTGGGTACTTGTAAAATCCAAGTTCATATGTAATTGTTTGGGCATCATCGGATTTAATATTCATATTATTTAAAGGTTTTAACAATTAACTCCTATCTCTCTGTGGTGTTATTTGCGATCACATTGTATGTCCTTAATTTTTTCATTTGTGTTCTTCTATCAAAAAGCAATAAATTTCACCTTGATCCATCGTAAATCTTTTCTCAATGGAATTCAAAGTTTTGCTTTATGATTTCGTCGCATAAATCAAAATTATCTTTCTTTTTTTCGTGAACAAGTTTTTTTTCGTCTTACAATTTGCCTGCATCTTCTTTAGTGAATGTTGAGTCTGTGTTTAAATTGTGTGTATAATTTATACGGAATGTCGGATTTTCCATATGTAAAACTATACACATAGTGTGAACCACTTGAAACATAACATACATATGCTTACATACATACATAATGCTTATTGGACAGCCGACAGTAGTAGTATTATTAAGCAGATGGCGCAGTTCGAGAATACTACTGTCAACCTAAAATACAACAACAACGTCATTGTCACGTTATAAAAGAGTTTTTATAACAAATGTTTTAACAACCATGTTAAATATTGGCAATAACATTAACATGGGCAGTCTACATTTAATACTAACATGATGTTAGTGTTAATGTTTGTCATTTTATGTCTAATGTAGACTGGGGGTAAGATAACCCCCGTCTACATAGGACATTAACATGTCTTAAAAAAGTCAAACTTCATATAAGAAAACATTATTTTTAATACTGTTTTTTTTTATATAAAGTTTAACTCTTGTTAAGACATGTTAATGACTAATGTAGACATTTCTTACACATAAAATGATAAACATTAACACTAACATCATGTTAGTATTCTGACATAAGCCCTAATTGCGCAATTAGAGAATTAACGTAGTTATACTATGTTCAGGTATACATTTTTATTGACTCAATATTAAGTTAATTGACAACATTATTTTAAGTGTTCAAGTATACACAATTTAGCTTTCTCAATAATCATCATATGACAATCAGCTGACAAATAACAACATTAAATAATTTTCATTTTGGTTGTGAGCATTTGTACAAATTTTACAAAAAATGGAAAATAATTTAACTTTTAAAACGAATTTGCTATTGTTTTAAAGAAACACCGAACTGTTTCGGTTGGTAAAAACAACAATGGAATCTAAAGTGGTTTTACTTAAAACAAATAAAAAAAGAAATTTGCAAATTCTGCAAAGTTTAATAAAACGAAAGCTGTTACTTATTGCAGCATTGGAGGAAAACGCAATTCAAAGGTCTTTTTGGTAACTGGTAAGTGAAATATGAACAATATTGTTTAAAATAATTACTAAATGTCTATTTTTCAGAACCGCCAATCAACATTTTGGGAACACAATTGTCGATGCAATGACGACCAATTTTTTAAAACGCATTTTCGCATGACCCGTAGCAGTTTTGATGCCCTTTGCGGATTACTACAAAATTTAAGTAAACGTGATACAGGGTGGCTTAAAGCGATACCACTAGATAAACGCGCTGCCATCGATTTGTTCACACTCAGTTCATCTGGGGAGTATAGGGTGGTATCTGAGCTTTTTGGGCAGTTATATTTTCAGATGGGTGCCATATCGAAGTTAAACCCCATAAAAACGATGCTACAGACTACTATAACTATAAAGGATGGTATTCTATGGTACTTTTGGCGCTGGTAGATTTCAGGTACAAAATATGTAATTTTTTGGTTTGAAAAATATTTAATAATTTATAAATTTATGTAGATATCGATTTTTATATATAAACATTGGAGCTCCTGGACGTTGCAATGATTCTCAAATTAATAATTAATTCCTATTAAAAAAGGTATTGGCGGAATGTGAAATATTGAAAGCCCATACAAAAGAAATAGGTAGTATTCAAGTGCCAATTTGCATTTTGGGAGACTCCGCATTTAAATTCTCAACCAATTTAATGAAGCCCTACCCTTTTTCAACAGCTTTGTCAGATGAACAAAAGTTGTTCAACTACCGATTATCGAAGTGTAGAAGAGTGGTAGAGAATGCATTTGGTCACCTAAAGGCACGTTTTCGCCGTATTGGTAAAGGAATTGATAATAGAATAGGCAACGCTGCAATTATTGTTCGAGCTTGCTGTGTTTTGCACAATTTCTTAAATGAAAAAAATGACCATATTAATCAGCAGTGGATTGAAAGTATAAAAGATTTTGAAAGAAATCGGGAGAGCCCCACTTTTAATACTACGACTGGTGATAATGAACCAACCGCTGAAGCTGTAAGAAAAACCTTATGTTCTTATTTCAGTAAGTATAAATACATCATTTCATTTTTCAAGTTTTTATTTAAGTATAAAATTAAATATTAATTACATACAAATTTTGAAATATAATTTTTTAAATTCTAAAATTGAAATTTAATTTTTATTTAAAAATGAAATTAGCGCCATATTAATTTTTTTATTTTCCTCCGACATTTCATTCAGAATTTCCACTTTTTTCCTTTCTATTTCAATCAACTCCCTTTCATTCCCTTCGCTTTTCTTTAAATGGCTTTCTATTTCTATAGAAATGGTATCAAATTTCTCAATAATTATCTCTTTAAAATTAAATTTCTTTCTTTTCCTTCCAGGCTCTAACGTACTTGGTCTTGATGATGGAGAACACAGCAATAGTGGTGATGATGGTTCCGATACTGTTGAATTTGGTGAAGGTGCACAAACAGGTGTTGAATTAGAAGTATCTATATAAAAGACAAAATTTTAAATAAAAAGTACAAAGAACTTGAAATAAAAAGTAAAAGTAGAAAAAAATGTGTTGCTTTACTACCCATCAAAAAATATTTAAAAGTGATTCCCTTTACTGCACAAAAGAAGAGTCGCTAAAGAGTTTTATATCTATCCTATCTAAAGCAATACATACCGCCAATGCTTTCCAATACGAGTTCTCCAAATATATTGGCTTTGAAACGGCCAATAATTCCGTGCACTGTGTCGTAATGACACCATGTGGAAGGTGATCCTCCAGACGGACCCATTGTCACCTTCTCTTTTCTGCAAAATTGTAATTTTAGTTTAGGTTTTTTGTGTTTTTTATATACATATGTATACTATAAATACCTGTTACTCTGCGTGAAATTTTGAAGCTTCACCTGTATGTCTCGTGGTCTACAAGAGTACCCCTGCTGGCTGAGCTCCTCCGACATTTCAGCATAAATGTGGCCATTTTTACGATTTCCCCGCAGCGCATACACCTTGCTTGGCCACAAATCAAGTAAGGCTGCCTCACTGGCAGCACTCCACTCCACCCCATCCTATTTTTCTTTTTGTTTTTACCTATGTAAAACATAAATACATCATTATTTTTTATCAAATTAGAAATTTCATAAAAATAAACTTACCTTCCACCTGACTAGCCATTTTTTATTTGTTGCGCCAACCATCAACGAAATTTGTTCGTTTTAGTGGTAATGTAACAGTGTTGCATTTTAAATTTTACGCAATATTATAAAAATTTTCGTATTATTGCACAATAAATAATTGAGATTTTGTATGGAATATTGAGCTCAATAATGGCGTTTATTGCGATTTACGCAATAAAGGTGTATACCTGTACATAGTATTAAGCGCCTAATTGAGCTTAACCTACCATACGATAACTCAAATACTAATTTGAGCAATTAGTACAAAATTGGGCCACTAATTGAATTTATTCATTTTTTATTAATACGAAATGCAACCCTGTTGTATGTTTACTGAGAAGTATGTTTAATGAAAAAATTACATAATAATATTACCCTCAGTCTACATTAGACATAAAATCATAAACATTAACACTAACATCATGTTAGTTTTAATTGTAGACTGCCCATTTTAATGTTATTTCCAAGTTTTAACATGGTTGTTAAAAACTCTTTCATAACATGACGTTGTTGTTATATTTGAGGTTACTCCTACTATTTGCTGTACAAAGAGGATTCAAACAACATTGTTGGAAAACAATTGTGGAACAAGATTAACGTGAGTACCTGCCTAGTTGGCCTAATCTCACGGTGGTCTTATCACCGAGTGAAACTTAAGCATAGACTAGCGCCCCCATTGGGTAGCATAACAACACTTTACGGCGAGCCACCAATCGCAATTTGTGTGTGATACAGTCACAATGAGTAGCAATTTATATAATATGGCAAGTCTTATCCAAGGCAAGCCTCTTGCTTAGGGGTTTGGAGACTATCCAAACTCCGTCTGTTGAGAGTGCAACAGCACACTTGATCGACCTGTCACGAGAAATATATGAAACAACAATATGGCAAAAGTTGCGTTTAATTCATGATGTAAAAACAAGATAAGTATGGTTGAAATGATTCATTCGTTTCTTAAATTGAAGAACGCATTTAAAAAAAACTCTGATAGATTTCAATTGCACAGAGTTGTGGTTTGAAGAATATGTTCAGATTTTAGAAAATTTATTGGCCATTTTATATCAGATTAAAGTTAATTTAGAGGCCTTGAGCTGTAGGGGCACAAATTTGTTAATAGCAGATGTATTTATTCAGGCCCTCTACGAGCAGTTTTTGGCTATTAATTCGACTCTTTCAAAAACTATGGTTGAAAAGGTAAATAAATGAACGATGGGATGCTAAAGCGTTTGCGATACTTAAGTATTTAGAAAGCGATGAAATTGCTAATGTGCCAAAAAATGTCATTAAAGTTTATTCAGCACAATTGTTCAACAGATTATTAAAGCCACTCGAATATGTAGAACCGTCAACTAGCAGTTGTGTTGTTAACAAAATGGAACCATCTTTTAAAGAGAGACTTTTGCAACAAAAACAAGGAAATGAAAGTCCAGAAATTTGTTAAACGCACTAACAGTTCTAAAATCATATTTTATAAAACAAGAAATAATTACTGAAACACTTTTTCAGTATTTATAAATATTTTTTATATCTTGTTATTTTTGTCACCTGAATTGTTTTTAAGTTTCATAAACTGTTAATACTAATATTTAGTGTTTATTTGCGTTCTTTTTTATGTTTTATTAAAACTATGAGCTTTTCTCGGGAATACAAATATTTTTGTCCAGTTTCCCGGGAAATGAAAAAGTCCGGGAAATCCCAAATCCTACTATGGAGCCAAAAGGAGCGAAGAAAAAAATTAAAATAGAAAAACCATACAAAAAAAGAACTCTGGAAGAAATAAAAGTGGTTTTAGATTATTTGGAGAATGAAGATTCTGATTGTCGCCTTGCAATAATTCATCAATTACCAAAGCGGCAACTAATTCAGGCGCCATCTTTAATAAGAAGCTCACTGCTCAGTGTCTTTTGTATAATGATGTTTGACAAACTTCGCCTGATCATGTAAATGCTAAACTCTCTCTCTCTCTCTCATCAGGCCATGCTCATAGGCCGCGTATGACAGTGTAAATGCCGCTTTAGAGTAATTTTTCTCTCTTTAAAGAATACTCACTTTTTAAATTGGTTGATGTCCAATTGTTACACAGTGGGCCGCAGTGCCACAATCTTGATGACAATCTTGTTTTTAATTTGTTTTTTTTTTCGTACCAATATATACTATACACGTTATTTCGTAGACCATATTTGCCTCATCCATTTCATCTAATTTTGATTTCCTGTTATTGAATAATTTCCTCGTTGTGTTATTTGCTTTTATTGCTAGTATATATTTATCTCTATCATAAATATCTGAATATTTAAACCTCTCGGATAATCCGGGGCTATAGTCTACTGATTTGTAGTTCTTGATTGGTTTTTCTGCAGTTGTGTTGTCATTAGTTTCTGTCCTTTTAGATATTACGTGATTTATTAAAGTGGTTATGGTTTTTACTGGGAAATCATTTTTAATCAGAATATTCTTTATCTTTGTTTTCTTCGTAAAAAATTATATTGCCAGTATTTAAAACTCTGTTAATGAAATTCGTAGCAGTATTAATAATAATATTACGAGGATGTTTTGAATAATAGTTGATGAGCCTTCCAGACGCCAAGGGATTTTGAAACAAGTCTAATATTAGTGTTTTTCCTTTGCTAATTATTATTGCGTATAAGTACGGTAGTTTTTTAATGTTTCTTCAATATGACAAACTTTAGCTATCCCAAACAGGTCGTCTACATATTTCGTCATTATTCTTGGTTTTATTGTCATTTTGTTTAAACTTGTGCTAAGCAGTTCTTCCATTATTATATCCGCTATTACTTGCGATGCAGGGGATCCCATCGAAAATCCTTATTTTGTTTGTAATAAATGTTATTGAATCTAAAATATCGGCAATCCTTAATGCAAAATGTCAACAATTCTATGAATAACTTCTTCGGTATCTTTGTATGTTTCCCCAATATTTCCCATTTGCTTTCTATTGTTTGTACACAGAGCCAAAATGCCTAATACAATCAAAAAGATTTTCTCTATGAAATGTTTCTAGGCAAAGGGGTATGCCAGCAGAAAGAAAAGAAGATATTTACAAAGGGATTCCTTATTATTTTCATGTGGTATTATTTTCTGGTTTTAAGAACTAAGTGGCTGCAACCCCCTCTAAACAATCCATCAGAAGAAGCTCCCCTGACTTTTCACCCCTAAAAAAATAGAAGATAATATGAAGGCAAAATAAAATGTCACAAAAAGAAAAGGTAGAAAGAAATCAAAGATTGATTAATTAGCAAACAATTTTAAAGGGGATGCCAAAAAAGCAATATATATACCAATTGTTTTCAGTTTCTCATTTTGAGATTTTTTTGTTAATTTTGTATGTTTTTATAAAAAACAAGATAGCCTAATAAAATCAAGAAGAACCCTATTTTAAAAAAACAATAAGAAAACCTAATAAAAATCCTAAGTTTTCTTCTTGATTTTTTCAAAAAGGGTTTCCTTATTAAAATAATAAGACTTTCTTCTTGAAAAAAAACTATAGAGATATCTTATAAATTTTCTTCTATTTTATTAGGTATTTAGACACAGTTTTTTCTGTGTGTATGGCCAAATTTACAGAAATGCTCGGAAATAACGAAATCACGTCAAATGAAACTGACACTTCGTAATGTGTCATCTATTCTAGACTTTAGTTCGATCGCATCCTTTATGTTGTGTATTGAGTCCATCGTCAAATTTTGTAAAATATTAATTAGATATTTTCACAGTTCGTACGAGGGTGAATTGATTGATGAGCATATCGGTCTTAGTGGTATATTATCTTTATGGATCTTGGGTAGACCATATATTCTTGGTGCAACTGCAATCCTTGTTGTTAACTTATTCTTGGTATTTAAATTTATTATATTTAATTTGAATAATTTTTCGACTAGAATATTGTTTTTATTTTTTTATTGTTTTATTTTATTTCAATTAATTTTTTATATTCATTTTATCCAGATGTTATTAAGGCGATGCGATCAAAACAAAAATGAATATTCGCTAGTTATTCGTCTGAACGGACGTGTTTTTTTCAAGCTTGCAAAAAACGTATAATACAAACAAAATTTAGTGAGTGAATTTGCAATAAACAAACAAAAACAATAAAACCTGTTTTGATACAGAATAACAAAGTTGTTGTATTTTTGTTCTTCTCTTGTTTACAACGGCATTAATAGTTGATTAATAAGACAAACCAAAAGTAAAGTGCGAGGGATCATTTATGAGTCTCTCAAATTTAAATATTCTTAATAAAAGTGCGAACATAAGCAGTAGAAATGCTTGCGTTACAATAAATGCTGATGAAAACAGCGAAATAAACAAAAACAAAAAAACTGATTTGTTTTTAAATGCCGCGCCAATTCACCGCACACGTTCTTGCTCACCGTTGTTGCTAAGTAGTGACAATAATTTAAAAGTAAATAAATCAGCGTTGCCTTTTGAATATAGTACGACAAAAACAATAACAGACAGTGCCCAAAAATTCAAGACTCAAGTGGGAATGGATAGATACGTGACTGTAATGAAAAGAGGTCGAAGCCCTAAATCTTCGCAGTTAGCACCAATGTCGAAAGTACATAAAGAAAGGGACGGAATAAGTTCCCAAAATCGTTTTGCTATCTTAGATACTGAATCAAGTGAACCTAAAACGGCATCCAAGTCGTTCAAACCACCTCCAATATATTTAAGGGAGAAAAATTCAAATGAGTTAATAAATAAATTGATTTCACTGATTGGAGAGAATTCTTTTTATGTAATTTCCATTAAGCGTGGTAACATTGATGAGACAAAAATACAATTCATTGATGAAAGCAGTTACCGTAAAACTGTAAACGAGTTTGAAAGCTGCAAAAAATATTTGTATACCTATCAACTGAAGAGTAGCAAAGGTCTACAGGTCGTCATTAAAGGTGTAGATGCATACGTTGATCCAGCTGAAATAAGAGCTGGACTTCACAAGGCGGGTTTTAAAATAAAAAGTGTCGATAATCTCCGAAATCGAGAACGTGTCCCCCAACAGCTATTTCGAGTTGAACTGGAACCTGGCGATTTAAGATTTAAAAAACGAAACGCACCCTATATACAATCTGAGGTATCAGTTGCACCGCAAAATCACAGTAGAGGAACCACATAAACGATCAGGACCCGTCCAGTGCCTAAACTGTCATGAATATGGTCATACTAGGGCTTACTGTAAGCTGCCTTCTGTTTGCGTTGTGTGTGGTGAGCTGCATTGTTCCGTTCAATGCGATAAGTCAAGGGATGACACGAAGGTTAAAAAATGTAGCAATTGCGGTGGAAACCATACTGCCAACTACAGAGGATGTCCTGTTTATTCTATTGTAAGGAAGACGTCTCAAAAACCAAATACTCCCCCTAAACAAAAACAATATCGACCAAATGACCATTACCCTCAGCTAGGTCAACAAACCACCCAACATATTTCATACGCTGACATGCTAAAAAACAACCAAGTTTATAAAGCGCCATCGCACAGTGGCTGAAAATCGTTTTTCGTTGGCCAAAAGTATATTTTTTTGTCACCGATTTTTAAAATTTTTACGTCATTTTGTAGTTAATATATCCAAATTAAGGTAGCCAAAAAATTATGTTAAAATATTGATAATTGTGGGCGTGGCATGCTGTCAAACTCAACTTTTTTTTTAATTTCAGAAAAAGGTGTTTTTCTTTGGTTTTTTATCAAAATTAAATGGTTACTACTCGCAAGCTATCATCGATAATGGTCTGTGGTTTTTTTTATAATGTTGGTAGGATTATTGTCTTTAGTTGTTGTAAGTAGACACAGCTCTAGCGTTTAATATTAGGGGCGTTATGAAATATTTATTAAACTACTATATTTTCCTCAAATTTAAACTTTAGTGGAATAGAACTTCTAGGGAACAAGAAACGTATACAACCACGAGAAAGGTGAAAGTGTCCTCTTTAAGGCTATATATACTTTTGCACCCGCCACGAGCCGCCTGCAGAACACTTTTTTCATTTTAATGAAATTACTCGAAAAAAGTTCATATACAATGGTGTAATAAATTTTCACTTTTTTGCCTAAAAGTTTATTTTTTTTTTTTAGTTTAGGCTACGTATAACTAACAAAATAAATATAATACCTTCGAAAGGGTTTAATGGCTTTGTTTTGATCAGCAAAAAATAAGTAATAAAATTATCATAATGGGCTCTACAGGAAGCGTATGATCTCTTTCTAAATTTACCTGTTATCAAATGTTAGGGTCAACCAAAGTCATAAACAATTTTATAACAATAATTGCGACATTAAACCACTAAAGTTAAAAAACAACCCCATATTGACGCATGAGTGCAGTTTTGTTCAATTTAAGCGCTACCTGCTATGAAATTAAAGATCAGTGTGTGAAGAACATGTATCTAAAAATTTATAAAAGTACGGATTCGTTAAGGGATTACTCAGTAATTATTTAATCCTTTAAGTACGGATAAAACATAACAAACGCAAATAAAAATATTCAAAAGAAAATGGAGAGCTTCAGTTATAAAGAACTGGCCGAAGTGTAATTTAGAAACAAAAATCAGGAAGATGTTCTTAGTTACGTTAAAATAAAATTAAACTTAAATTCGTGTAGCACCGAAATGAGCAATTATATAATTTCGTCAAAGCACTAAAAAAACGATACAAAGAAGTTATGTACAGTAAACAAAAATTTTATATAAAAAGTGCAAAGTGGTTAGAAGGTCAACTTACTGTCGCTGCAGAAACAGCAAAGCAAGATAAGGCTGAAAGACCACGCAAATCATTAGTGGACAATTGCAGCGATAGATCTAAGAGGCGGAAGCTTAAAGATATTAACGATGCCTTTGGTTCTACAAATATAAAAGAATCTTTCCTACATCAATTACGATCACAGAACCAATTTACAAAAGTGGATATCATTGAAAAAGTTGTTAAAGCTAGTCCACCGAGAACAAAACGGATTCTTAAAAGTATACCAACTCCGAATGATGCAATACAGTACACAAATGAGGACGCATTAGCATTATTTCAGGATTTGAAATTAACAAAACAGCAATATATTAAACTCAGACAGCGTGCGATTGAAAAAGGCTCAAATATATATCCAGCATATCATCACATAACCGCTGCTAAAATGGACTGTTTGCCATCAAAGGACACTATTACAATCACACCAATTTCGGCAGAGGTACAACTACAATCTCTACTTGATCACACAGCCGCACGCTTGCTGCAATCAATAACAGGAAATGAGTTGAAGAAATACGGAAACACAAAGTTAATTCTTTTTTGTAAATGGGGATGTGATGGTTCTTCGGGACAAAAACAATATAAACAAGCTGTATGTGAAAATATTTCTGACTCAGATATGTTCATGGTATCATTTGTACCATTGCGATTGAAAAAGATTTTGGAAGATTCAGAGCCTTCGACTAGTACAACGCAAACAATGGATATTTGGAAAAATGAGACACCATCTTCTACGAAATACTGCAGGCCAATCAAATTTCAATTCAAAAAAGAAACAAATGATGTTATTAATAAAGAAATTAGTGATATCAAGGCCCAAATTACAGCACTACAGCCATTACAATTACAGTTAGATGGGCAGCAAATTGAAGTAAGCTACCAGTTAGTCCTGACAATGATAGATGGAAAAGTGGGTCAGGCTTTGACTAACAGGAAGGCTGCATCCAGCTGCATTATATGCCAAGCAACATCAACCCAATTAAACCAAGTCCCAGCAAAATCATTAGATAATACCGATGCATATGAATTTGGATTATCATCACTACGCGCAAGAATACGACTTATGTAACACATACTAAAAATCAGTTATGATTTGGATTTCGGGTCTTCAGGATCAATAAGAAACAACGTGACCAACAAAGAGTTAAGAAGTTCAAAAAAGAAACATGTTCAAGATGAATATCGCAAACGTGGACTGATTATAGATCATCCAAAACAAGGGTCAGGCAATACAAATGATGGCAATACCGCAAGAAGATTCTTTTCAGATCCAGAAACAGCATCTGAAATAACAGGAGTGGATTTCAACCTTATTTTCACATTTAAAATAATACTAGAAGTACTTGCGTGCAATGAAGAAATTGACTGTAGAAAATTTGGAGATTATGCTAAGGAAACTGCAAAAAAATATACAACTAACTACCCATGGAGAAATATGTCTGCAACAGTTCACAAAATCCTTTATCATGGTGAATATGTCATTGAATATCATTTGGTGCCACTTGGAGATCTATCAGAGGAGGCTCAGGAAAAAAGGAACAAGGATTACATATTTTATAGAGAGCACAATACTAGGAAAATTTCACGGAATTCAACAAATGAAGATCTATTTAATATATTATTGGCAACGTCAGATGAGGGGTCAGGTGAAGGTAGCGCAGAAGATCCGAGTACATTTTCCATTCGTCATGAAAGCTTAAAAATTAATTTTTTATGCAATCTAGGCTTAGGTAATACAATTTGTTAATTATTGACACTATATATCATATAATATGCTATATAAACGCCCACAAAAAGGGGGCGGGGTCCAAAAATAAATTTTTATGATTTTCTGGCTCCAGGGTAAAGACCTTGAACCTTCTTTGACATAAAAATGTTTCATTTGCTTAACAAATTTACAAAAAAACTTGTAAAAATGTGTAGTTTTTCAGGGGTTGGTTTAGTTCTTCTTAGGGGAATTTTTTTCCCCCTGGTCCGATTTGGCCCATTTACGAACTTAGCCTGCCCTATCCTTCAAGATATATATGTACCAAATTTCAAGGGTCTAGCTCTTTTCGTTTAGACTGAATCGTGTTCATACAGACAGGCGAATGGACGGACGGCCGGATGGACAGACGGACGTATGGACAGACGGACATAGCTATATCGTCTTAGATTTCATCACTGATCAAGAATATATATACTTTTTTGGATCTTAGAGGGATATTTTACTATGTTACACACAGAATAAACCCATATTTCACTCTGAAAGTTAAAAAAATTAAAATGTTCAACTTTGACCTCGAATTCCTTAAAAAGTCCTCAATCAATTTTAATGTAATTAAAACTGAATCAAGCTGAGCTAAATATCTATCCATTAAACAAAAATTTTTTCAATATTTTGATCGGTTCAAAAGTTACAGAATTTTGGCCAACGAAAAACGATTTTCAGCCACTGTGCATCGTCAGTTAACCCGAACCAACTTTTGAACCCGGAACCTAAGGACCAAACACCTTCGGTTAACTGTAGTCGTCTGGAAGGAACCATTGAGACATTAGTACAGTCGCTAAACCCTTTTATGAGCTCTATGGGTAATATGATGCAAGAAATGTTAAAAATGCAATCTATGATATTGCAGGCAGTACTTAGCAAACCATGAACTGTTTAAAAATATGTTTCTGGAACGCAAACGGCTTACGCCAACATAAAAATGAACTCGAATACTTCCTTTAGAACCAAAAAATTGATGTCATGCTGATTGCAGAAACACATTTAACAAGAAATAGCTTTTTTAAAATCAATGGCTATATTTTATATGACACCAAAGACCCCCGTGGCAGAGCATGTGGTGGTTCAGCAATACTTATAAAGGCCCGCATCAAACATTATTTACTGTATGATTTTTGTGAGGATTACCTTCAAGCAACAAATATCTGCCTTGAAGAATTTCATCAAAACTTAGTTATTTCTTCAATTTATTCACCTCCTAGATTTCAAGTATCAAGGAGTCAGTATAGCGACTTCTTCAAATCACTAGGTCCCTGTTTCATAGCATCAGGCGACTACAACGCTAAACATACATTTTGGGGATCACGACTAATAACACCAAAAGGTCGTGTTTTGTTTGACACAATTTCAAAAATGCGTCTCAATGTGATCTCGAGTGGCCAACCCACCTATTGGCCTACTGATCGACAAAAAATACCGGATGTTATTGATTTTGGCGTGTTTAAGGGTATTTCAAGAAAAATTATTAAAGCTGAAACATCACTAGAATTATCCTCAGATCATTCACCCACTATTGTCTATATATGGAATCACTAAAATATCGTATCACCAACAACCAGGACAAGCATAAATTGGCTGAAATATAGAAAATATCTCAGCACGCATTGCTCGGAAAACATCCCGCTAAGAACACTAGAAGACTTAGAGCAGTGTATAATTGATTTTGATCGAAACATCAAATTAGCTGCCCAACATGTAACTGTAACCCGGCAAATAGACAGATGCAATCACATTTATTCTGCAGATGTCGAGCGGCTCTTGACTGAAAAAAGAAAAATTCGTAGAGAGTGGCAATCATATAGATCTCCTCAACTTAAAAATAGACTTAAAGATTGCACGAAGCGGCTAAGAGACCTACTAGAATCTCAAAGGGTAGTATCTCTGAAAAATTACCTGGAAGATCTGGACCCAAGTCCACAATCAGATTATTCATTATGGCGTGCATGTCGAAACCTCGTACGTAAGCCTCCATTGCGAACTTCTTGTGGAGACTGGGCAAGAAATGATACTGAAAATGGTAATGTGTTTGTTGATCATTTGAAAAACGTGTTTACTCCAATTGTCTCGACTGATATAGCTGAGCTCCCACCTATCGATGTTAGTCCAGCAGTTACCCTAAGGTTCGAGCTTCGAGATATTGAAAAGGCAATAACTGATTTAAATACTAAGAAAGCTCCTGGCATTGATAAAATCAGTAACAAGATGTTATTTGAATTGCCCCGTATAGCCCAAAAAATCATTCTTTTTGTTTTTAATGCCATTTTACGTCTTGAGTACTTTCCTACAAAGTGGAAAATTTCTTTGATTACTATGATACCTAAGCCTGGAAAAGACAACACCAAGGTTGAATCATACAGACCTATAAGCCTATTATCAAATATATCAAAGCTGTTCGAAAAAATATTAATAATTAAGTTGAACCCAATTCTGAGCGCCAAAGGATGTATTCCGAACCATCAATTTGGCTTCAGAAAACAACATAGTACGATCCAACAAACACACAGATCAGTAAATGTAATTAAAAAGACCTTTGAACAAAAAAAAATACTGTTCTGCACTTTTTATCGATGTTTCTCAAGCATTTGACAAGGTATGGCACGAAGGCCTTATATACAAGTTAAAGCTGAATTTGCCCAAAAACTTCTATAAGCTCATAAAAAATTATTTAACTGATCGAAAGTTCATACTAAAAGAAGGAGATTTCTTAAGCTCGCCTCAGCTTATTATAGCCGGAGTTCCACAGGGTAGTATTTTGGGACCCATTTTATACTTGCTGTACACATCCGATATGCCAATTAGCAATCAAGTGCACACATCAACATTTGCTGATGACACAGCTAACTTAAGTATTCATGAAAGCGCCCAAGTAGCATCACAAGATTTACAAGATCACGTACTCAAATTGGAAAAATGGTTGAAGAAATGGAGAATTAAGGTGAATGAACAAAAATGCACTCATATAACTTTCACACTGCGTAGGGACTCATGCCCCCCTATTCGCATAATTAATCAAATGATACCCCAGCCTTCAGACGTCAAATACCTCGGTATACATCTTGACCGGCGCCTTACTTGGAAAAGCCACATAGAATCCAAATTGACACAAATGAAGTTAAAAGCAGTCCAACTAAACTGGCTTATTGGCAGAAACTCTATCCTCAGCTTAGATTGCAAATTACTACTCTACAAGTCGATACTTAAACTAATTTGGTGCTATGGGATTCAATTATGGGGTACTGCCTCAGCTAGCAATGTTGAAAAAATACAAAGGCGCCAAAATAAGATTCTTCGAATGATCACAGTTGCCCTCTGGTATATCAAAAACTCTAATATTCACAAAGATCTAAACGTGCCAACAGTTAAATCAGAAATAGCGAAACATGCGGTAACGTATTTGAAAAAGCTTGAAACTCATCCAAATCCACTGGCGCGTAACATTCTTAATGCTTCTGGTTACATTAGACTAAAAAGAAGAGATACTGCTTTTCTTGGCCGTACAATAGAGGGATGACCCGTAAATAATTTCAAAAATCGTGGAACATACATTTTTTTTTTGTCTTGCACTGGCTGGACTTAAAAAGTATATTTTATTTTAGTCTTAAGATATGAGTAATTATTGTTAGTTCAAACAATAAATAAATATGAATTCAAAAAAAAAAATTTTGTTAGGTACTAGTAGGATTTTTATTTATTCGTCTGTATGTGCACATGTCTCTTAAAATATTTATCCGAGTTTAGTATTATTACATCTTTTGTTTTCATTCACATATTTGCTTGTTTGTTTGTTTCACTGTATCTAATATATGTTTGTCCCGTAAATCACTTTTCATTTTCCTTTTATGATCTTCTAAGAGAGTTACAAATTTGACTCTTGATATTTCTTGTGTTTCTTTTTCTTCAATTGTCTGTACACACTATTCGCCATCAGTAATGTATCGGAATAGTGGAAATTTATTTTTTGTATACGGCAATGCAAATTTGGCGCCAAGTGACAACAACCGCTGTACATTTGTTTGTATACTCTTTCCAGTATTGTTCACAAAATAACAAAATAGTCCATGGTATTGTTGACAAACCAATCTCTGAAATGTATGTCATTTTCTCTGTTTGTTTCTCTCTTAATCTATCCAGTTTTCGAGTCAATCCTGTATTTTTATTATTTTTTATATTGTCAAAAATAGTTTTCTCACTTAACATAAATAATTCACTGCCATGTTCTTTTAAGGTATTATCAATTATCAATTTTAGCTTATTGCTTATTTAGTGCATTTTGTTTTATAAACATCTGTTTGCGTTTATGTTGTATCAATAATCTGAAAATAATGGTGAGGAAATTGAAAATATGACTTCGCAGGTTTTTGTCCAAATTTGTTGTTACCATTCTGATTGAAAATGTTAATGATGTCCAGAGTAGTATTCTATTAAAATCCAGGTATTATTCCAGCTTGTCTACATCTAATTAGAAACGTCGCGACGTCAATGATTTTAAATTAGCAATTTGTTTGTTGTATTTGGAGAAATTCTTTATAATATTATTGGGGTTTCTATTGTATTGTTGTTTGGTATTCTTATAGAGTGCCATGATGGTTCCTTTTCCTCGGTGTGCCTTCCGTTTATAAGTTGTAGACCTTTTTTGTTATAATTGTATAACTCAGGTCTTGGTATAAATAAATTTGAAAAAAACTTTGGTGGGGTTGTTTAAAATTATTTATTTATTACTTTAGAACTCAGGAATCGAGAAGGTAATTTCAACCGTCACAAAAAGTTAATATTAATTACCACTTATATTCCCAAATTTTCAGAAGAAGGAATGTACTGTTTCTTCGTGTGATAATTTTTCGTGTTTTTCCCTATAGTTTGTTACAAAAGAGATTCGTTGTTTTACATCGTGTTCATGTGGCCTCTTTATTTGCATTTTTATACCCTTCACCATAGGTGGAAAGGGTATATATAAGTTTGTCATTCCGTGTGTAATTTCTACAACATTCATTTCCGACCCCATAAAGTATATATATTCTGGATCCTTATACATAGAGAAGTTGATTAAGCGATGTCCGTCTGTCCGTCCGTCCGTCTGTCCGTGTTAGTGTTGTAATGTCATTTGCCAAGGCACCAGAAGAGATACAAAAATTTTAAGCACACCAATCTGTCAGGCATAGTTTCGAAAATTTTGTTGTTGCAATTCAGCAACACCGGATCATTCCTTTGGAGGCTGCTGGCCAAAAACCACGCCTACCTATATGTTTTACATTTTTTTTAATTTTTTTCGGCTTTAATGATTCTGTTTTGCCTTTTTTGTCAAATAAATATTAGACTGCGACAGGTAGATCGCAAGGAGTGCATACAGATCGCGGAGGATCAATAACCCCCTGCGAGGGGTGATTTTTGTTTGTTTTTAGATTGGAGGGTTTTTCTGCTTTGATTTGTATTAGAGACCTTAATAGAAAGCAATACACATAGAGGTAGCCAATGGACCCACAAGGTACCCACTGATAAATAGGAGTAGTTAAAAGGACCCCCCATGTGTCAATATGAGGAAATTTTTTTTTTAAGAATTTCTTTTTGCTTTAGTCTGACCATTCTAACTCAATATAGATTGCACAAAAGTCCTAAATTTAACAAAAAAGTTTAAATAAAATTTTTTAAAAAAAATAAAAATTGTTTTAAAAAAACTTTTAAAATTTTTTTCAAAAATATTTACAAAAAAATTACAAAGCATTTTCAAAAATATATTTTACAGAAAAATATTCGAAAAAAAATTTCTTTAAAAAATTTTCGAATAAAATTTTACAAAAAATTTTTAAAAAAATATTTTTACAAAAAATTTTTACAGACAATTTTCGAAAAATTAAAAACAAAAATTTCAATATTTCTTTTAAAATGAAAATCATGACTGTAACATAACATATATTTAATATTAAGAATATACATATGAATGTTCATATGTGTGTATATAGAGTAACATATTTTTATACCCTTCACCACAGGTGGAAAGGGTATATATAAGTTTGTCATTCCGTGTGTAATTTCTACAATATTCATTTCCGACCCCATAAAGTATATATATTCTGGATCCTTATATATAGAGAAGTTGATTAAGCGATGTCCGTCCTTCCGTCTGTACGTCTGTCCGTGTTAGAGTGGTAATGTCATTTGCCAAGGCACCAGAAGAGATACAAAAAATTTAAGCACACCAATCTGTCAGGCATAGTTTCGAAAATTATGGTATTGCAATTCAGCAACATCGGATCATTCCTTTGGAGGCTACGGGCCAAAAACCACGCCCACCTATATTTTTTTACGTTTTTTTTTAAATTTTTTTCGGCTTTAATGATCCTGTTTTGCCTTTTTTTGTCAAATAAATATTAGAGTGTGACAGGTAGATCGCAAGGAGTTCATACAGATCTCGGGGGATCAATAACCCCCTGCGAGGGGCGAGTTTTGTTTGTTTTTAGATTGGTAGGGTTTTTCTGCTTTGGTTTGTATTAGAGACCTTAATAGAAAGCAATACACATAGAGGTAGCCAATGGACCCACAGGGTACCCACTGACAAATAGGAGCAGTTAAAAGGACCCCCCATGTGTCAATATGATGAAAATTTTTTTTTTGTAAGGATTTCTTTTTGCTTTAGTCTGACCATTCTAACTCAATATAAATTGGAGAAAGGTCAAAAATTTAACAAAAAAATTTCAATCAAATTTTAAAAAAAAAAATTTTTTAAAAATTTTAAAACAAAAAAATTTTAAAATTTTTTTTTCAAAAATATTTACAAAAAAATTTACAAAGCATTTTCAAAAATATATTTTACAGAAAAATATTAGAAAAAAAATTTTTTTAAAAAATTTTCCTAAAAATTTTCGAATAAAATTTTACAAATAATTTTTAAAAAATTATTTTTACAAAAAATTTTTACACACAATTTTCGAAAAATTAAAACAAAAATTTCAATATTTCTTTGAAAATGAAAATCATGACTGTAACATAACATATATTTAATATTAAGAATATAAATATGTACATATGTACATATGTGTGTGTATAGAGTAACATATTTTTTTAAATGCGTTTGTTTTTTTTTAAATGCGATTGATTTTAAATAGATGAGATCTCTGTTTTAAAACCTAGGTGCATTAACCACATAGACATCATCAGGATACCGAGTAAAAACTGCCAAAAATATAATACACACGTTTATAGGTAAACGTTTTTTTTTGAAGCCAGTATAGCTACATGGCTACACGACCACCATTGTGGATGTCGTCAACTAAGGCTAATTTCTATTTTATTCAACAAAAGAAAATGTCACAAATTACATTATTATTTTAAATTACAAATTCATATACAAACAAAACGTTTTGGAGGAGATATTTATAAGTTTTTGAAAAAGTTATTTAATTTTATAAAAGCAAAATAAGTATTTCTACAACAATGTCAGAGTTTACGATGTAGCGTCGGCTTCAATGTCATTAAGTAGCTGACAACACGGCGACAATTGTAGCAAACGGAATTGGTTTTCATTTGTCTTCTATTTCTTTAACTCATGAAAAATGATTTTTTCTTATACGACTTTATTTAAGTAAAGAGTCAACAATATGGATAATGCTGTACATCTCTGTATAAATAAAATCACAGTGGTGAAGGGTATAGAAGATTCGGCACGGCCGAATATAGCACTTTTATTTGTTTTAATTAAAACGCAGTTTATGTGTGAACGCGTATTAGTTAATAAAGATAAAAAATGCATCATATAAAATTATATAAATATTAATTTTTTAAATTATTTGGAAACATAAATATTTCGTCTTAATATTAATATTGAAATTACTAAGGATTTTAATAACTGAAATTTTTTCTATTACTTTTAGTAATAAATAAAATACATAAAGATGTGTACATAAATAATATAAATGTATACATTATTTTATGATTTAGGAATAATGAATTTTAAAATTCGTTCGCAGGATACATTAAAATAATGCATTACATGCTTTCCTAGGAAATGATATTAAGAGCAATGGTTACTGGCATCAGAATATTATGTATTCTTTATATGTATTACCTATTTATTTCTTATAGACTACCTTTTCCCGCTGGGTTTATTATAATATCTCTTCTTTTCCTCTTTTCGCGTATTTCACTTGTAACTTCTTTTTTTAATAACAATATTTAACTTTTTATTCTTTACACTTTGAACTCTAACTCGGAAATGGCATATTACTGTTTTCTAATTTGATTTACATTTACAAGTAAGAAAAAACGTAATGTCTTTATAATTTTGCAGGTTTCTGCAAAATATCAAAATATGGTTTACAAAACTGAAGTGAAAACTGAGCGATGATAATTCTTTATTTTAGGCTTTTTTACCAAAAGAAAGACAAAATCGTTCTAGGAATTAGTATTAATATTCGAGGATTTGTTTTATCAAGAAAATCCGATGTGGCAAATGTTATTGCTTTAAAATTAACGATACATTTTCGAATGTTGCAATGAACATTCATTATATTTAGTATTATCGATAATTTATAAAACATTTTGTTTTCGGAAATTCTTCATTTTAGCGAACTTTTATTTTTTTCGAATCTCAGGTCAATTGGGTATGAATATTAACCAACACATATGTATGTATATATGTATGTTTTTTTATGAGGTAAAAAGCGTCAAAAGTCTCTGGTTCCCAAGACTCCAGGAGTTCGAGACTTTAACACGCTAAACAACCTCAATACACTATTCCACAATCCCTGCGGAACCACCGCAAAAGTATTTCCTCGCAGGATGGGAAGAGGTATACACCTACACTAAACTGCTGAGACTCTTCTTCGAATCTCCTCAAGACTACGAAGTTCTAACAGAACCAATTTTACAAAATTACATACATTTTCACAGTTTTCTAGAGTGGATACCATTAAGCCAATTATATTAATAGGATAAATTCTACACCCTAATATATGCTCTAAGTTTGCTCTCTCTGGACTAAATCGTGGACAGAAGAATATATGTATGTTCGGCATATTCAGCCACATCTCCATCACAAAACGGACAGAACGGGGAACTGCCATTTCGAAAGCGGTAAAAATACGTCCGAAAACAGCAATGTCCACTGAGAAATTGAGTCAGGTAATAGTTGATAACAATTTGTATGTCCATTTACCCTTCGTAGTTTCATTCCACCGCCTTTACCATTTGTTAATGCTTGCTACTCTCGTAGTGCACTGTGCAGTTTCGCCCGTTGACGCCCTAGTGACCGCTGACTTCATAGCCAATAAGTCGAAGATATCATACCAGCAATGACCAACACAGCTTCGTCCGATACTGTTCTGAAAGCAAAGCAAATTCGTAGCGCTGCCAGTCTGTAGACAGAAGCAATCTTGTTCCTGTAAATTTTAAACTTTGTCGAATTTTCCCATATTGGAAACGCATACAATATTACGCTCGTAATAACCTCTCTTGTGTTTGGCATTATTCGACTACCGCCTTCGTTTCAACGTACTCTAGGTGGCTTTTGAAAGATAATCTATTATCAATTATAACTCCGAGATATTTAAGATACTCTTTGGTATTCCTTCTTTTTATGACTATCGATAAAACGGCCTCTGTTTTATGTACCCATTGAGAAAAGCCACGATCGAGTAATTGTATAATATGTAATAAAGCTATTGCCGACAAGTTCTGTCTCGCCTAAATTCTTTGCAACAATTACTAGTGCTTTGTCATCAGCCAAGTCAATAATTTTCACTTTTTGTGGTAGATTGAGCCTTAATACTCCATTATACGTGACATTCCACAACAGCGGTCAGGGTTCTATTTCGCAGATAGTCCTTGATTATAGCCTCTAGATAGTAAGATATATTGAGACGGGTTAGAGAACCCACACTTTTCTCCCAGCCTTCACTGTTAAAACCATTTTTAACATCCAATATTACGACCACGCAGTACTTTTGGAAACGTTCTTCATTCGTTTGCCTTCTATAGCTTTCCTTGCTGTGGTAACAACTGCTGTAATTGCTTCTACACTTTCTTCCAGTCTTTTATACACAATACTCTCCAGTAACTTCCCAAAGGTATCTATCATACATAGGGGACTATAGCAGGACGGGTTATTTAGTGGCAATGATGGAAGAGAATTGTGTTGTAGACATGTGCTGAACAGACTCAGGAGTTGGTCAGGATAATTTCTTACTACCTCTTTCAGTATTTTATTTTGGATACCATCAAGTCATGCTTTAACATCTTTAAATTTGATGACAATCTGCAGTAGCTCAGAGGTGTTTACCATTGGAAAAACGTATTCCTCCTCAGAAGCAAGGTCCTGCCACGTTGGTCCTTCTCGTTGCGGGAAAAGCTGTTTTACTATTTTGTCGAGTACAATGGACTCTTTTGGCACTGCTGTGTAAAGACATATCAATTTCTTCCTTACCAGTTTGTATGCCATGCTAAATGGATTATTTTCGACGTCGTCGCCTTCTTTTGGTGCTTAAGAACTTGATGATGATAATTGCCATTTCTACCGCGCGTTCTTATATACATTCTCTACGTATTTGGGCAATTTCCTCGTTCCACCAGTATACAGCTGTTTTGTTTACTCCGTGTCTTCTCTTCACCATGAAGGCATTACACGCTTGAGTAATTTTGTCAATTAGCTGTGACGCCACCTCTTTTGTGGAACCGGCGAGGCATGTATTTTGCATATGCAGATTAAATATCTCTTTGGTGCTAACCTTCCAGCTCACCAACTGCAGGTTGTTGGCGGTGACTGGACAGGAACGCCTCGCAAGGGGTGAACAGGTGAATCTCTCCAGGTTCTCCTATGGCGTTGAACTTCGATAGGGATGGACAAGGAAGCCTCGTTAGAGGTGGAGGGGTTAATCCCTTTAGGAACTCCGGTTGCCACCGCCCAGGGAAAGATATCAAAAGAGAATGACAAAGGAACCTCGCAAGGGGTGGACTGGTCAGTCTACGAAGATACTGCTGTGGCTATGGAGGTAAATGGGGACGAATTCGACGCGCCTGGCCCTGTGAACTTAGGTAAATACTTTTCGGAAGCAGGCACCTCAACGTCGAGTCGGAGTCTCTACAGTCTGAAACAACTTAAGTCAAGATTAAAGGCTGGTTGTAGCAATCAATGAAAGTAGGTTGTCGTAAGTTGCATTTCAATTGCCTGTAATCATAGAGGACGGAAGAGGGTCGAAAAGGGACCTTTTATTGAAGTGGTCTGCTTCAACATTCCCCCTACATTAATAATAATCTTAACAACTGTAATCGTAACAACTGTGAATAGAAATACCGTTCACAGTGTCATTATTCATTATGGCGTGCATGTAGGAACCTTTAAAGACAGGTCGTCCTATGGAGACTGGGCAAGAAATGATACCGAAAAAGGAAATTTATTTGTTGAACATTTGAAAAAAGGTTTTCACTCTAAATGTGTGTACTGAGTTTAGTTGCCACCAGTAGAGACTAGCGTCAAAGTACTCCCAAGATTTAAATTTAGAGATATTGAAAGGGCAATAACGGATTTAAACACTAAAAAGCCCCTGGCGTTGATAAAACAAGTAACAAGATGTTATTTGAGTTGCCCCGTATAGGTCCCAGAATTATTCTTTTTGTTTTTTTTTAATGCCACCTTATGTTTTGAGTACATTCCCACAGAGTGGAAGGTCTCTTTGATTACTATGATTCCTAAACCAGGAAAAGACCACACAAAAGTAGAATCATACAGACCTATAAGCCTTTTATCAAACATGTCAAAGTTGTTTGAGAGAATTTTAATAACTAAGCTTAATCCAATTCTTAGCGCGAATACATCCTGTATTCCGAACCATCAATTCGGTTTTAGTATGATAAAACAAACACACATTTGGCGAGTAACATTCTGAATGAAGCTGGTTACATTCGACTAAAAAGAAGAGATACTGTTTTTCTTTGCCGTACATTAGATGGATGGCCCGCAAATGATTGAAAAATCCGTGAAACAAACATTATTTTTGTCTATCACTGGCTGGACTTAAAAATATATTTTTATTTTAGACTTAAGAAACGAGTATACTTGTGCAGTTGCGTCGAGATCTTCCAAGTAATTTTTCAGAGATGCTACTCTTCGAGATTCTAGTAGCTGTCTTAGCCATTTCGTGCAATCTTTAAGTCTAGATTTGAGTTCAGGAGATCTGTGTGATTGCCAAGAGCCGCTCGACATTTACAAAATAAATGTAATTGTATCTAGCTGATTGTCGGGTTACTGTTGCATGTTGGGCAGCAGATTTAAGGATTTGATCAAAATTAGAAAGACTTTGATCCACGTCTTTTGGTGTTCTTAGCGGTATATTTTCCGAACAGTGAGTACTGAGATACTTTTTATATTTCAACCAATTAATGCTTGTGCTAGTTGTTGGTGATACAATATTTTGCTGGTTCCATATATAGATAATAGTGGGTGAATGATCTGAGGATAATTCGAGTGACGCTTCAACTTTAATCATTTCTCTCGGAATACCCTTAATCTCGCCAAAATCAATAACATCCGGTATTTTTCGCCGATCAGTAGGCCAATGGATGGGTGGTTCACTCGATATTACATTCAGATGCATTTTTGAAATTGTATCAAACAAAACACGACTTTTGGAGTTATTAGCCGTGATCCCCATGGAGTGATCTTCTCTCTAATTCTACAAATATCCCAATCAATTCGAATCTTGCCGATATTTATGAATGTATGTATTAATATGTGTTGATTTTTGATTTCTTTAATTCGCTCAGTTAACATGTGACCACAAAATTTTTCCTTTCCCTGCAACTTCTCCCCCTCACCATAAAGATATGACTTCCGCAAGAGGGCTTGCAGCACAAAAAGATAGATATTCAGTCTTTTTTCTTTAAAATTTAAATTTTTTTTTTTAAGTATTTGTGGCAAATAGTTAAATTGTTCTTATGTTTAGCGATGTTTGAAGTTTTTAAAAACTTTAAAAAACTAGAGCAATTCGAGGCAAAATCCATAAAATGGACTTAAAGCAATTAAATTCCAGATAATTTTTTAAAACTAGGAAACATAACAAATTAGCAAAAACAGGAAAACAAAACAGAAAAAGATGGTCCTCTTACTTTCTCGTTTGTTTGATATTCCATCGAACTTGAACGTTATTGCGATTTTAAGTTGATTAATATAGCATTAAATTCAACTTTATTTAAGACTCCATTCAGAAATTGTGACAAGATCTTGATTGGTTTCACATCCAACTGATTTGGCGTAATATTGAATGAATATGAATGGCAAATGCTGCTTTTTTCGCAAAAGAGTAGATAGGCTCGGTCATTTAGATAACTTTCAGTTAAAAATATAAGAAAAAGGGTAGAAGAAATAATTTGTATTTTCTCGTAAATTTGTTTGCTTTAGTATTCGCTACAGTAAAAAAGTTACACTTATAAAATTCTATTGCTTCTGCCAAATTCATAAATTTTGTTTTGAACACACAAAATTCAATCCTCAATTTATATTTTATAAGCATAAAATAAAACTTTATAAATAATTAATAATTTTGCAAGAGTTTTCCTACTGGTCTCCTTTCTCAATGCTCGTAGCCCCCAATTGCTGCCAATTAAGTTCCTACAGGCATAGTAGGCATTTAGACCCTTCTTGAGTCTCTCCTGCATGTTCCTACGCCAGCTAAATTTACTATCTAGATAAACTTCTAGCCTCACTTGCTAGTTTTAACTCGATGCCTTAGGTGGTCTGAAACCTACCACCTTGTATCTCCTGGTGAAAAGAACTAACTCAGTTTTTTCCCCGTTAACCACTAATCCCTTGGTCGAGGCTCAGGAAGAGTGCAGCTTGCATGACTTCACATATGGTGGAGAGCAATTTTCCCTTTACCAGTATCACCACGTCGCAGAGTGGCGCCATTTGAGTTTTTTCGTTGCAAAAATCATATCTTTTACACCGAATAAGATAATTAAACAGTTTAAACAGCATATGATAGATAACTGTTCAGCCTACGAAATGAGCGTTTGGAAAGGGTGCTACGCTTTTTAGGGGATTATCAAAGTAAAAATTAGTAGAAAAATCAATTTTATGGTAAATAAAAAAAATTATTTTTATATTGTTTTTTTTTTCTTTAGGGTTTTATGTTTTAAATTATTACCCAACAAATTAAAAAAAAAAAAATTTTTTAAATTAATTTTCAATTTTCCATGAGTTCCTGCAAATTGGCTTTCGCAGAGACTTCCGTAAACTCCGTATGCAGTGGTCGTGAATTTATTTTGGCTTGCGTAATATGCTTGTATCCGGGTAAAACGTCAGCGCCGTGTGGAGACACAAGAGATGCCCGTAGTTTCTCATATTTCTCTTTGAAAGTTCTAAGTCCATAAACAAGGCCAAGGCTTCTTCGAAACCATACTTTTTAATGTGTGCGTTTGTGGGCGTGGGAATGCTTTCCTTAATCCTTTTTAGTCGCAGTGGGCTTGCATCAGCAACAGATTTGGTTATCTGAGACCTAACTCTTTCACTATCCTTTGTATATTTAATAGCTAGCGCTTCCGATAAATGCTTCGTGGTCAAGTCAATGGTGGCATCGGCAAGTTTCCTCTTTCTTGTGAAAATTGAACACTCCTCAATACTTTTTTGGCCTTCCTTTTGCTCCTCTGGTTGATGTGGTGGGTTTATCTACTGCCAATATAGCCAGGATGGTGTCTTCATTAAGCCAGTCCTCGTATTTGGAGTTGCAGTTCTGAATGGTTCGATTAGATTTCACCCATTTTGCCTTAATATTTGCATATATCAGATAAAAATTATTTTTTATAATTTCGCTTCTTTCAATATTTCCTTATAAGTTCTTCTAAAGCAGCTTCCGTGAAAAACTTTGGTGTGGTTGACTTTCTAAACAGTTCAAATAATTTTAAATTGTTCAACACCAGGTTTTCAGTACTTAAATTGTTTAATGGTTTCAGTAATTGTTGCGCCAACTTTCAGTCGTAGAGTAATCCAGGCATTATGCTTATTTTGCAATATATAGGCTTATGCTACCATGCCTAAAAATTTACTACTAAAAAAAATTTGTACAAAAATTTACTACTAAAAAAAACTACTGTCAGTCAAAATATATAAGGATGGACGCCATACAATTTCTGCAACCAGGTCTTTTTAACCTTTTTTACCTCTAGAAGCCAAACGGGCACGTACAGGCAGATAAAACCTTTTGAATTATGTAAAGAAATAATCAAAGAACAGGTTTTGTAAATATGGCAAATATAGAAAAATATAAATTTTTTTTATTTTCCGTCAAAGTTGAAAAATAGTGAAAAAACGGATAGTTTTTAAATAGTGATTTACCAGGAGAAACACAAAGCAAACAGTTAATTTTTTTATCATTATACATTTAATAAATACATCAATCAATACAAACAAATCGCAATAAGTTGACAAAAAATTGTGTGTTTTTGAAAATCGAAAGTCGGTCACCTTTGAACGGTTATATCTTCTAAACTAAAAATGTGATATTATTAAGAGCGGCATATTTGAAATTGTTGAAAAGTTTCCTATAATTTGGGTTTATTCAAAACTTCGTGGGCGCTCATGAAAATTTTGGTTTTTGCAACCTCGTTTGCTCTACGGAGCCACTGTGCGTCGCACGTTGGGTTGAAATTCCCAATAATGGCTCTTAATTGAAAATTTATATTTTTAAAAAGTGATCTATTTTAGGTTATAGTGAACAAAATTGTGCATCAGTAATTATCTTTTTCATTTTTCTATGTTATCTACTTTTCGAGTTGTGCGTTGAAGCTTTTTTAAGTTTTTGAAAACAGTGGTAAAAAAACTGAAAAAAAAAACATTTTTTAATTATATTTTTGTATTTTCCTAGCATAAAAGTAATATTTTTTCAATGGAACCTTCAACTTCAGCTATTTTGAAACTCAAATGTATATCTCAGTTAAATATTTTTGTTGTAGAAATATTTTTAATATTTTTTTTCAAAATTGGTGTAAAAAACAATAATTTTTCACTTTCAAGTAGAAATTCAAATCCGTTTTAGGGAAGCTTGGGTAAAAAAAAAAATTGGAATTTTCTATGATATGTATACTTACAACTCATATAAAAATATTTTGCGGGTTTTTTGCGATAAGAAGGAAAAAATTGTTTTCTATTTCAACATCAAAGAAAAATTCGTGTATACTTTAGCAACGCACTCACTGCATTAATCATGTTACATAGTAAGCGTGTACATATACATGTAGTTTTACATAAATTTTTAATACATGGTCCGCAGATTATTACTCATACACTGTTACCTATTGACCAGTTATCGGAGGAAGCACAGGAAGCTCATAATAAAGATTTTAAATCATACAGAGAACATTTTTCACGGAAATGCAGTCGTGAAAGGTACAATGAAGATATTTTCAATAGATTTTTAATAAGCTCTGATCCTATTATTAGTAATATGAGCAAACATTACAAAAAGAAATTTAGCATGTTACCACAGCAGGTATTGGACCTTCTATTATTACCTGAAATTTCTGAAGAAAATAATTCCGATGGTATTTATTTTTGTGAAAGCGAATATGAAACTAATAGTATTAAACATAAAATGTAAATTTATATTAATAAAAAGTTTTTAATAAATAAAGATTAGTATGGCCTATTTCCGGGAAAAATTTTAATGTGGGTATACGTTGAATTATTGTATGTTGAGTTACTAACCTAAAAAAATCAAATTGCCAAAATTTCATTCATTTATCTTTAAAAATGGAGCTTCCAAAGCAATTTAAATATTCATACGAGCTGACAAACGAACACCCCAGACATTTAAAAAATTTTTTTTTCAAAAATGATTTTTTTTTAAGTAGTAATGACCCACTTAATACTACTAAACGAAAAAATCAGTGCTATCTCTAACGCCTGAATTAAGAGCCGTTTTTACCAATCCAATGTGCGTCGTCTGCGTAGGCCACTATTTTCCTTCCCTGTGTATCAAATTGCCGCAAAATGACGTTCACCACCAGCAAGTATTGGTGATAAAACCCCACCCTGCGGCGTTCTCCTAATAACTAGCTTTCCTCCCAAATCCGAGTTGATAATTCTGCTGCTAAGCATACGAATAATCCACTCCACTATGAAGTGCTGGATGTTAAGATCAACTGTGATACCCCAATAGCCTCCAGTTTGACATTATTAAAGGGTCCCTCAACATCCAAGAACGCCGCTGATTTACCCTTAAGGTAAGCATGTTTAGCGTCACTGATGATGTGCTGGTCAATTGCGTTCCTTATGTGTAGATGTGTAGAGTTTTTAGAAGAACAGACGATAGGCTAATCGGTCTGAAGCTCTTTAGTTTCGAGTGGCTTGCCTTATCGGCCTTGGGTATAAAGATTACCCGAACCGCTCTCCACCCTTTAGGTATGACACCTCTAGCTAAACACGTCCTAAAGATGTCCCTAAACAGCATCAGTATATGTGATGGGACGTTCTTCATCATGGCTGGAAAAATACCATCCTGGCCAGCAGATTTATATGGCTCGAAAGTATTAATCACTCATGCCACCTTGTCCACAGTCCCTAAATCTCTGATCGCCTCCCTTGATGCCCCTACCAAACTGGCGAGATTGTCCCTGCCTTAATAATCCGCCCGTAACCCACTACAGCCCGGGAAATGCGTATCCATGAGTAGCTCCAGGGTCTCAGATCTAGATTCGGTCCAAGAGCCAATTTCCCTAGGGTCTTTGGATAATATACGCCTAAACCTTGATACCTCGCTGACCAAGGCAATGGATTCGCAGTACTTTGACCACGAGTCCCTTTTCGCCCTCTTTAGAGATCCTTGTACTAATTGAAAGCTATCTTATGGCTGTCCCAATCCTCAATCCTACGTGTGAGTTTTGCCCTATTAAAAAGTCTTGTAACCGTCGAACTTTCATCCTTTAGATCTTTGGTCCACCTATGAAGTGTTAAAAATTCACTAACATGAAGTAAGTATACAAATAATTTTAGCTTATTTTTGCTTTACTTCTTTTTTTATCAGGTTTCTTAATTAAAGCCTGAAAATTCGGAATAATTTTAAGACAAAAATGGATATATTGAGAAAATATTAGAGAACTTTAAAAATTAAATATTAATATGTACATAAAACGTTAAGGATTATTGCACTAAATAATAAGAAAAAATAAGCGCAAGGAACTATAAAATATATGTATGTGACCGTGCAAATAGAAGAGCGAAGGGTAAAGAAGTACATTTTACGGGAGAGCTCTTTAAAGTTGACCCTCTTTTTAACAGTTTTCCGAATTTACCAATTATGACCGAAAATGTTAATCTGAGGTTCCGCCATGATGCAAGACGTCTCTTCCTTTTTAATTATATTGAAACCTAAATTTTATAAGTGTAACTTAACATTCCTTTACATTAAATTTATAACGGCAAATATTGAACCAACCAAAGTTACAAATTTTGTCATTGTACACTTTCAGCATAAATTTAAAACTTTCAGCATTATTGACAATTCGTGAGAAATTATGAATTGAGGAATAATGCTGACCAGAGAACTGCAAGAGTGCCTAATTTTGCTACTCTAAGTATACTTGTCTTTAATGCGGTTGCGGTGTGATCGCCACCGCGTTTCTTGAGTACTAGTATTTACTATACCCATACCATTTGAGTATTGGTAAGTTTGAGTGTCTATCATACTCAAGTACGTTTGTATGCGGTGTCGCCTTTACTTCGTAAATACCTTTGTTTACATTAAACAATCGTAGTCATACTTAAAACCACCAACAAGAATTTTATTTGTGTAAGAATGTGCGGACAGACATATTGATTTATGCAATGTGATGATGAGCGAAGTAGCAAACAGAGTTGTCAGATCAGAACTATTTATTCAAACCTAATGTCGAAAATCGCCAAAAATCATTTTTGTAATTTTTGCTAATAATATATTTTTTTTTTTGATTAATTTATTTGATATGTTAAATAAATATATTATTTAATTGGGGTATTCAAACGGTGTCTTATCGAGTCATATTGTCATAATATTTTAAAAAATTGTTGTTGGTTTGTGTGTAAAAAAGTCTTAAAAAATTAAGACTTTTCTACATATGTTTATTGTTTTGTCATAAATTGGTAAAATAATTCTGAGTTAAGTGGTTAAAGCTATTAAGTTAAGCCGGCGATGGTAAAACCAAGCTGCCGCCAAAAAAATCGAAAAGCAGAAATTCTTATTAAAAATAAATTAAAAATAACACACTAAATTACAACGGTCGTTCACATCAGTCATATTTTTTGTTTTATTATTTTATGACATATGACTTTAGAACGACTGTTTGAATACCCCAAATATGTTACAAAACATACAACAGCAAAAATATTAAAATCAAAACAAAACTGACTAGTTAAAGGTGCATTGTATAATAATTTAGTAATATTTTATAGTTTTCTTTACGCAAACAAATATAAATTAAATTGTATGATAAATTAAGGACTAAAGTTACAGTTTTAATTATATCATACACTGGTTTTCGTCACCGTTAATTTGAAATACTTAATTTGGGAAATAAATCTACTCGACACTCCTTAGGAAGATACATTTTTAACTCATAGAAATTTCTAGCACTAACTTGTCTGCAGTCTAATGAATATATCAACGCTGATAGTTTTAGTAGTACTTTGCAAACACTTCGAAGTCATCTTTAAGAAGTTGCAAGTCTGCAAAACCCCTTCATTGTGCTTTGTATTGCCATCTATATACAAAATTAAACAACTATGCTTTAGTAGTGACACCGATATTCCAGCCATTTCAGCTTTTAAATAAAAAATCACCAAAAATATAGATCTGATTTGGGTGCCTTATCAATATGGCATAAGGCAGCGTTTGTTTTATTTCCACCAGCTGTAAACAAACAACCAAATGACCTTAATGATGTAAAGGAGTTTTGCATTTCACAAATAAATAATTTTGATAAATATGCATCTACTCCGCAACCAACATTATTGGTAAATAACAATTCACCTATAACTTCTTTTACAACTTCTCTGGCAGCTCAATCAGCTACTCAAATCATCCAATTTTCATTTTATGACCACTCTACTCCCAATTGTTCGCCGTTACCTTCCACTAATTAAGATTATCAGTTCTTTTTTTAAAACTGGTTTAGGTCATCTGAAAATACTTTCAAAGAATCTATAAATAATGAAGTGGAAAGGTACTGCAAGGAATCAGTGGTTATAACCGACGATTTTGAGCTAATTCAGTGGTGGAAAAACAATGAAAAATATTATCCTCGTTTATGTAGATTTGCTGTGCAAATTCTTTCAATACCTGCAAGCAGTGCTGCATCAGAGCGAGCTTTTTCATTAGCGGGTAATATTATTACTGAAAAAAGAAGCAGATTAGGTCCAAAATGCTTGGACAGCTTGTTGTTTTTTAATTCATTTTTAAGAAATTTTCCAAATAATTAATTTATTAAGATATAAATGTATATATGTACATATTATATATGTATATAAAACACACAAATGTTAAAAAGTACTGAGATAATTTTAATTTTTTTTAAGTTTTGTTATTTTCATTAAAGTTATTTTTCGCATTTTTATTTTTGAGTTCTGCTGAGATTTAGTCAACGCAAAATAGTAGCATCGCGTACCTAAAGTTTGTCAATCAAAACTTGAGAAACCTAAAAATAAATAAATTCATTTATGAATTTAAAAAACAAATTTACCATTAGATAGCCCATTTATGGCAAGGCACTTAAACTCCTAAAAATACTTGTACAAAGCACGACAAAAATAATTTTACCTGCTTTAAATGGTGTCAAAAATTGGTTTAAAAACCAATGGAATAGAAAAAAAACATCTGCAAATTTTTTGCCTATTTGGTACATGTGGATTTTTTATAATTCACTTTATAATTCACAAATTATAATTCACGTAAAGGGTTTTTTATTAGTATTTATTCATAAAATAAGAATGTACATAAGTACATTCATATATAAAAAAAAGGTTGTTACCACTTTTCCTTGCTTAGGTATAACAGTAATTAAAGAATTCTTCCAGCATTCTAGAAAAATCAGTCGAATTTATAATTTTTAAGCAATAGATTTGATAAAACTTTGCTTGTTTGTTTAAAAAACAAATAAAATTTCTTAATACAGACAAATTAAAAAAAAAAAAAAAAAATTACTTGATACATTTCTTGTACTATCATGCATAATGTGACAACGCTGCTTAAAAGTAAAACGAAGTATAAAATATACTCGCCTACAAGTATGGAAAATACCCAAAAATATTTTCATTCTGATTGCGATATTTACAGACACTGGTTTTTACGCTCTTTGTTTGTGTGCAGTAGAAAAAATACCCACAACAAAATGTACCTACAATTGTATGATCGGAATATGCTTTTTACTTATAAACGATGAGTAAAATAAACACCGCAACTTTTTTTGCGGTATTTAAAATACTCGAGTATGAAAAACATCCAGTAAATATGCGGTGTACCTATGGTTGCGGTCACAAATCAGACCAGATAAGACACGAAAATTGGAGTGTTGCCAGATCACAGCTTTCGTTGGAAAGGGATAGCAAGAGTTAATGCTTTTCTTATATTACTATCTCTTTCTGGTTATAGCTGCAATTTGACATTTAATTGTTTACAAAATAATTTGTGAAATTGTTGCAAATTTTAATTTCTGTGAAAAATTATTTGTTTTATAAATAGTTTAATGTTTTAAAATAATTTGTGCCTAAAATTATTAACAAAAAAACCATCCGCAGGCGGCCAAATAAAAATATATAAAAGGAAGCAATCAAAAGGAAATAAAACAACAGGAAAAATGTAAGTATAACAAAGGTTTTCTATTGAAATAAATTTGTTTATAATTAAATTATTGTGCTATTTCAGGAGTCGCCGATGCATAATGGGCTGCCCAAAAGGGGAAAAACTTCATCAGTTTCCGAAAATTTTATATGCAAATTATGTCTCTGAACATTTCATATGAAATTGTGATTGTGTACTACATTTTTGAACAAATTGTGTGAGTATGGGTATCAGTATAAAGCTTTTGGAAATATCTATCAGGTGGTGCTAAAATTTAAAAAAAAAATTTAACCCATTAAGAATCGGTGACATTTTTTTATGAAATTTTATGCATAGTACGTAGGAAAATTTTAGTAAGCGAAGCCGGTATTGGTCATACCATAGAGGAGAAAATCCTTGTGCCCGGCCGAAGGCTGGCTATGCAGAAAAACTTTAGTAAGCGAAGCCGGTGTAGGTGTTCGATTTGAGGGTTTTATTTGTTGTTATATTTAATCGACTTCAAAAAGAAGGAGGTTATCTATTCGTCTGAATGTTGCTTTTTTATGTATGTAACCACAGAACTCAGCCATTTCTAAACCGATTTTCTTTATTTGAAAGGTTATGCTTTCAGGTTGGTCCCATTTTAAAAACAGTTCATTATATTAAAAATTAAAGGGTGTCCCCATACAACATACATAATTTTTAAGCGTATTAAGAACCGGCACCAAATTAAAATTTTAAAAAATTGCGTGTCGCTATAGCTCCCAACATCAGAAATTAATAAAAAAAATAAATTTAAAGGGTGTCTCCATTAGGTGACGTAATTTGACATATTTGAGCCTATCTTTTGAACCGTTATAGGCAAAACTTTGAAAATTTAACAGAATGTCGATTACTATGACCGTTATAATAAAATGTATAAAGATTCAAAATTTTAAATTAAAGGGTGCTCCAATAGTTCATTTAATTTGATGTATATGGCCATACTTTTGAACAGTTGTACACAGACCGCTGAAATTTAAAAAGAACCTGTATTGCTAAGTCCGCTATAACAAAAAGTATAAAATTTTTATTTGGAAATAAAAATGTGTCAATGTAATTCTATGTATGTGGCCAAACTTTTGAACTGTTATAGACAGACAGCTGAAATTTACAAGGAGCCTGTATTGCAAAGTCCACTATAGCAAATATAATTTGAATTTAGAAATTAAAGGGTGTCTCCATAAATTATGTAGTTTGATCTATATGGCCCTATCTTTTGAACCGTTAAACACAAACTCTTGAATTTGTTATTATTAACTGAAAACTGGTAGAAAAAATTCTTGTATTTGATTATAATATATATTATTTAATATTCAAACAGGTTTTTACCATACGAAGAATAATTGCCCTGAGTTGGCAGGTCTTTTTTACTAATCCTGACTACAAGCTCAATGTAAAAAAATATATTACAAGTTTAATTTAAAATTTTTTAATATTTATATGTAACTTTTATTTTTCTAATTGCAGTTTTCTAATAGCGTAGACAGACGACAGAGTTAATGTGCATTATCAGTCTTAATTCAAATTAACTTGTGTGTTAACATGACATGATGTGTTTTCCTGAATACTATCATATCTGAACAAACAAGTAAATCGGCAGCAGCAGGTATCCATATCAACCACAAACTCTTATATATTACATTTAAAATTTGTTAAAAATTCTTTAAACTTTTTATTCTGTTAGACAATTAAAATACAATTGTTTGTTTGTTTTTATACTTAAAACCTTTATTTCTTACACAGTTTCGAAATACTTGTTAAACAACAAATAATTACAAATAGCAAAACTAAATACAAAAAATATATATTTGTTTTTAATTATCTTTAACACATTGTAAAATTTTACAAATTATACATATACGAGTTTATACTCTCATTGATATTGTTTTATTCAAATGAAAATATTATGTAATCAATTGTTAGTTTTGTTTTTAAATTTTGTATAATAATTGAGCATTTAAGAGTTAAATCTAAATAATGAAAACATTAACAGTCTAATTCATAAACGATATTTAGCAGTGCATTAACAGTTTAATAAGCAAAAATCGCTAAATGTGTATTCATAAACGTTTAATAGCCTTTTGCAGCGTTAATGTACTCTTGTTTAATAAGAAATTTTTATTGTTGCGTTTACCCTACTTTAACGATTCAATAAAGTGACATTTGAAAGTTTTTTTTTACATTTCACAAAAAATAATAAGCCAAATAATTTGTTATTATTTGGCTCTTGTTTTAATAATAAAATTAATAATAATGGATACAGTAAATTTAATTTGTAGAATTCCTGAGTATAATAAATTTGTGTAACTAAAATTATTTTTATTAAGTGGATGTTTTTAGAATCTATCGCTGAAGTAGCGAGCGCCCGACGAGCAAAAACATTTAGGACGAAAAAAAATCCGTTTGAAATGCCGGAAGACCAATTCAAAGCTAGATACCGATTTAACAAATCCACTGTTAAAAAAATCATTGAAATGGTCCAGCCGGAATTGAGCTAGATACAAGAGGGTGCGGCACCTCAGTCCATTTGCAGGTGCTAGTTTCTTTGCGATGCTGGGCCGGCGAGAAGTATGTGTGCTAGCAACAATTTTAACTTGTTTTCTATAAGATTATTTTATTAAAATTTAAGATTCAAGATGACGCTGCAGATCTCCACGGCTTATCGCAAGCAACGGTGTGCAGAATTTCTGCCAGAGTGGCTCGCGCTTTAGCTCGCTGGAGCAATAGGAAAATTAAAATGCCATCATCTCTATCAGAGGAAGAGGAACTTATGAGAGATTTTAGAGCAATTAAAAATTTCCCGGGCGTTATGTTAAATGGAAAAAATATCAATTAATTTTTCGTACTTAATAGCCATTATGTACTTACCTTGTCATCTTCTACCCAATTGCTAGCTCTTTTCCTCTTTATTCTTTCCATTTTATTAAAAATTGCACCGAACTTGCTTTTATTTACACTTTAAATTGAAGAAAACAAAATAGTGATGCATAAACAAAAACAATACAGCGAGTAATCAACTACTTGTTGAATTTCGAATAAACAAAATTTATATTAAGACAATATTTTAAAAGTTCTTATTGGTTTTTGCTTTTGTTTGCTAATAAAAAATTCAAAGACTTTAATTTACGTTAGTTTAAAATTATACTAAACGAAATTATTTGCTTCATTTTTCAAACTACTCAGATATTCGGTTGTACATTTTGTGCATCACCAGATATGTAATTACAATTGAATTAGAACGAAGTTGCCAACATTAAACGACAAAATAAATAAAAACGTTTAATTGTTAATTCAGCATTATCAAACATTTATGAATACAAATTTTTATTAGAGGTTTATATGACAAAAAGTGTTTAATAACTATTGTAAACATTATAGCTGAAATAAGGAATTTTTATGAATTAGACCGTAAATATATTATATTTAGTGTGTATGTTTTAACGATACTTGAAATTAAATTAATTAAAATAATTATTTAAATAAGAACAGAAAATTTATTTATTTATTACCGAACTACCTTACAGTTAAAATTATAAGATAATATAAAAAAACAATAAAAAAATTTAAATTAAAAAAATTTAACAAATCAATTAAAAAAAATGGTACAAAAAAAATATTAAAACAAAGACTTCATTTTAATACTATACTTTTTAGGTACATATGTATAAAGAATTTATAAATATTTTGAGTCAGGCAAAAATATATAAATTTATGTATCTATAAGAATGACTTTATATAAAACGTAAAATAAAAACTTTAACAAATAAATATTCAAAACGAAAATAAATTCTTACATTTAAATTCAAATAAAGTAAAAATGTTTTTTTTTTATTTGAATATATTTAATAATTATGATTAAGATTTTAATTTGGGCTTCATAGGCGTAGTATTTTCAAGTGGTGCAACATGACAACCCATTGGAGCGATTGAAACGTCAACCGATCCATTTGCCATTTATTGCTTGCAATTCGTTTTCGTTTCTGGCTTTTTCACAAAACAACGAATCGTTTTCATTTCATAGCTTGTTTGTACCCAATTTATCTTCAATGAAAATGCAATTTATTAGAAGTTGTATTTATATCACAGGGTATTGAAATTATTTTGCTTACCTTAATTTTTATCGAGAAATACGCATTTATATCATAAGGCAATCGCGGCTGATTAATAAGAGCAATGAATGATAAAAGCATGTGGACCATTGCTTGGCTCACGTATATATTAAAACTTTCCACCGAATCCATTAACTGAAACGAGCAATTGTTAAATCGATACGAATGCATCCAAATTCACTAGATAAATATATTTATTTATATATTTGTAAAATATATACATGTATATATTATCTATTAAGTTTCCACCATAATATTCAAAAACATTTCTCTGCAACTTTGTACATGAAGCTAACGTGCACTTCCCCGGACAACCATTCATGTAATGCATATAAGCATCTACATATATTGCACAATTCTTACGAAGTCCCATACATATTTAACGTTGTTTATGATAAGACCTCTAATAATTTAGCCAGGACTTCTTCATTTCCAAAAGCATTTGTGTTCAATTTGTTCTTGAATTCTGTTCAATTGAGACTTCTTGAACAAATACCACTAGCAAAATTTTGATTGCCAATTTTTGTAACAACCTTATGCACATGTTGTATTTTTTTAGCTTTTAATAGCACTTTGGAACCACCGCAATATATTTCTATAAATTTTAAGTTCTTTACTTCACGGAAATTTATATACTTTTAACTTTTTTTACAAAAATACAATTTTTGCTACAGTTCAATTTAATTTTTTTTGTTTACTTCATCGAATAACTTCATCGTTGTAAATGGCTATGTATAGCTGTTTCTGTTAACTCATTGCAATGAATATTATTGGTTATTTTTTTATTCACTCTATCGAAAGCTGTTAGTACGTATGATAATGTACTTTTTTAAACGTCACAAGTGGGTAATCTGGTTAGTAATCTGTGGTTGCGGTGTACTCGTGCCGTTCTCTGATGCTGACTATGAAAACTGTAGTATTTACACTGAACCAAAAATTTACCTAAATACTGTAAAATATGTTGTTGAATTGAAGAAAACTAGGTTATTATACAGCTAACAAATTTTTTAGTCAAATCTACAGACGATTTTCGTAAAAACAAATTATTTATTAAATTCCTTATATTGAAGAAATTTCTTCGATATGACTATTTTTAGTTTTTTTATAAAGTGTAAATTTGATAAAAATGTAGTTAAATTAACTAAATTTATTAGTTATTGTTTTAATCTTTTTTCTTTAAAATATCTTTATAAAATTGCATAACTTTATTGCCTTATTAACTTTATTCCTCTTTAAAGGGAATAAACGAATACGGCTTTCAGTTGCTGTTGCAGGCATTTGAGTTTTGTGGATAATTTGAATGTTTTCTCAAACTGTCCACAAAAATATTTTTGTTTCAAACCGCTAATAGCTTACGATTTGCGCGAAAAATTTATTCGTTAAGTTTTACTTTTCATCAACACTCCGAAATTGACCGCAAACACAATTTATTTATTGTCACAAACGTTAAAAAAAAATGAAATAAGGCGTATTAACGTTACACGGTGGTATCGCCAGAGCTACAAAACTATAGGCTTTTTTGTTTGTGTAATGCGCTAGAGAATGGCATAGACTTTCTAATATAAAATAAAGAAACAGAAAACAAAATAAAAAGTTTTGAAATTTTAGCACAATTAAAATAACACTTTTTTAACATAAAGACACAAATAAACTCACAATGAGTATCAAAAAACTGTTGTTGCAACGGACACAGCTAAAATCTCATATATAAATTAAAAAAAAAATAAAATTTACTAGGTCTGTTCAGTAACTTTCCTACCAGAAACTAGAAACGAGAAAGTAAGACAGAAATTTGCATAATTACTCTCCCAACTATGAAAAAGTAAATGAACGCTTTACTAGCAAAAATTAGCAAGTTGACTACGGTGTCGTTATGAAGGATTAAAACTTGTATGTACTTAATTGACCATCAAATAGTATTTTTGTAAACGTAATTGTACTTAAATGGCAAACAAAAAATAATCTATGTATCTTTGTTAGCCAGAAATGTCGCTTTAAAGAAGTTCAAACTGATGATAATAATCTCAAGAAAACCATAGAAATAAATCAAACAAAAGAAACATCAGTACAATAATTTAAAACAAAATTATTGTTTTAAAATATTTGTTAGTTTTTGAAAAGGTTTATGATGCATTTACGCTTTAGATGTCAATATTTTGCGTTAGTGAGTGCTAATAAAAATTCTTATGTCAAAGTAATTTCTAAAATATTTACATTAATAATATTCCAAAATTTATTCATTATAAGCTCTGAAAAGAAATACTTTAGAATTTCGTCTGTAATAACAACAACATTAATAATAATTTTCTTAAAATAATGACTGAAATAAACAAAGAACATCGCTAATCATCTAGTTGTTGTTGCGGATTGGACTGGAAATACCCCTCATATTCAAACATTCATATAAAGCAAACATATGCTGCCGTCAAACGAGTAGCTAACTAAAAAAAAACTAAGTAACTAACAGGGTAGTAGCGTATACACAACAGAGACCTGCATGATTACGATTCAAACGGCAACATTTTCCATTTTCTAAAATGTGTATTAAGTTTGCACTTAACATTAAAAAATGAATGCTGTTAATGCATGATTCATATCAATGAGACTGTTGTTAACTAACATATGCTTGCCACTGCTTGCAATTTCTGTTTATTCCCATGATTCACAAAAGCAATGAATTAGTTTGAGTGGTTCGTAAAAGAAGCTGCTGACAAATGTGTATAGTTTTACAGAAGATTTTTATTCTAATATGAGAAAAATTATTATATTGTTATTTATTTATTCATTAATGATTATATAAAACATTAAATGAATTTATATAACATATATTTAAGAGTAGGAGAATCTAGGCTTTTAATTAATTAATAATTTAATTTAAAAATTTAGAGACGGATTTTTTTATTTTATTATGTGCATATTTACATATGTATGTATCGAAAGAAAATAAGAAACGGAAGTTAAGAAAAAAAATTAAATAAAAAATTTAAAAATTTGTCAATATATAAATAAATATATGTTTATATATGTGTACATATATATATATATATATATATATATATATAGTTATTATAAAAGTAACAAAATTAAATAAAATAGGAAAGTAAATGAAATTATCTATTAGTCATATTTATCAACTAAATTCAGGAAAAGTAAATTATTTACAGTTTTCGAACCAACGTTCGTTATGATGTTACCTGCGATTAAAAACGCGCGCGCGAATTGTTGTGCAAGTTTGTGTTAGTTTTACGAAGTTTATATGTAAATACCTGCTGAAAGAAATAATTTTGAAGCAATTTTATATATAGATATGTATATTGTTAACAATTTACGCAAATTTACAAAAAAATGTATGTAGGTAAATCACTCTACCTGGAAAAGATGCAAAAAAATATTTGGTGTTTACAATCTTTTTCGTTATAAATAATAAACATATTTTAAACTCTTCTTTTGAAAATTAATTTTTCCCAAACCTTTTTTGTTCAAGAATACATTTTTTATTGATCGTTATCGTTAGCTAAAAAACAAACAAAAATATAATTTTACAGAACAAGGAAAAACCTTTGTAAAATGAAAACTAAACTATACGATACGTATGTTTTTTTTTTGTTAATAAAAGCGTAGAAGTGTGAAACTTGGTCAAGACATTTAGTTTAATGGCATTCATAAAAACCAAACCGTTTTTGATTTTTTGAATAGTTACGCCTTACAAGGCAGTAATTTATGATAATATTAAATTGTTTTTTCATTATATAGAACACAAATTTATGGTGAGCCAATGGAGAATTCAGTTTATGAACAAAATTGTATTAATACTTTTGTCTATTTTGATTTTTCTTTATCCAATAACACTACTATTTGTCAATACTTATTTTGTTTTTTCAAATAGAAAAAATAATTAATTTATTGTCAAAAAACTCACAATTTGTTTGCCTTACTATAATTTTCTCATTTAATTCATAAAATATTTTTTCAAAAATAGAATACGAGTACATGTACATGAATTCCAGGAATACTTGCAATCTCTTAACCCTTATTTCAATTAAATTTGATGTTTATTTGTATATGCAAATAGCGCATTTGTGGCAAGTAAAAGAATTTCAACGAATGTAGCAAATCCAGTTGGGTTATTACTTCACAAGAAAAAGTTTGCATGTAAAAACAGATATGTCTTGCATCCAAATACAAAGAAATTTTTTTAAACATAACATACAGACTTTAAACTTTTCTCATTAACAATGAATTTGTCATAAAACTCTTTCACAAAAAAGTATATTTTTTGTTAAGTACTTCTGTATATGACAGTATTTTAAAAAATACTTGAAATTGTTATTTTATTATATTGTCCACTAATTTTGTCAAGTATTAGGTATAATAATCTTAAAATAATAATTATTTTTCATAAAAATTGAACCCAATTACTACTTTCTTTAAATATGTTCATCTCGTACATAGATGTTTCAAGGTTTTTATTAACAGAATTGCAGCCCTACATAAACATTATAACATTCTTTTTCGAACGCGATTTTAAATACTTTGATATCAAATTAAAGCGTATGAAATCCCCTTTAAAATGAGCTATTACTCAACTTCCTAGGGGGTATAGAACTGGAATAAGAATATATTTAATCCTCGAGCGCATATGCAAAAAAGCGATATTTTCCGACTTTTATAGCTGTATAGATAAAAAAACTATGAGAGATTATATTTTTTAGAGTTCCATACACAAAGTGTAAAAACGAAACCATATTGTTTTCGCTACAATGTCTGTCCGTCTGTCCGTCTGTCAGCGCCTTTTATCTCTGGAACCATAACAGGTAGACGCTTGAATTTTTCACAGAAGGTGTACAGCTGTGGCCGCTATAGTAACAAAAAATACTAAAACTTATAGGGTGTTCCGATAGAGAGGTGTTATTCAAGAATATGTGTTTATTTCTTGAACTGTACGAGGCATAGACTGAAGATTTAAAAATAGTAATTAAAACTTAGTTCGCTATGTAAACAAGTATAAGAAAATAAAACTAAAAATTAAAGGGTGTTCCGATAGTGGCGTGAAATGCATGTATAAGGCCTCAGTTTTGAACCATAATAGGTAGACGCTTGAAATTTTCACATTAGGTGTATAACTGTGGCCGCTATAGCATCGAATACTAAAACTTATAGGGTGTTCCGTAAGTAACTTGTTATTTACGTTTACGTCTTTATTTCTTGGGCTGTAGGAGGCAGACATTTAAAATTTACACACAGTAATTAAAAGATTGTTGGCTATATAAACAAGTATATAAAAAATAATCCTAAAAATTAAAGGGTGTTCCGATAGTGGCGTGATTTGCATGTATAAGGCCTAAGTTTTGAACCATAATAGGTAGACTCTTGAAATTTTCGCAGAAGTGGTATGTCTGTGGCCGCTATAGCAATAAATATTAAAACTTATAGGGTGTCCCGATAGGGAGGTGTTATTCACGAATGTGTGTTTATTTCTTGAAATTTAGGATGTATAAGGCCTAAGTTTTGAACCATAATAGGTAGACTCTTGAAATTTTAACAGAAGGTATATAACTGTGGCCACTACAGCAATAAATACTAAAACTTATCGGGTGTTCCTAAAGTGAGGTGTTATTTGCCGTTATGTCTTATTTCTTGAGTTATAGGAGGCAACCACTTAAAATTTGCAAACAGTAATTAACTCTAAGTTCGCTTTCTATTAAATTAAACCTATAAATTAAAGGGTGTTCCGAGAGTGACGTGCTTTGCGTGTATATGGCCTAAGTTTCGAACAATAATAAGTAGACTCTTTCAGTTTTTACGAGAGGTTTATTACTATGAAAACTATAAAAAATAATAAAAATTAAAGGGTGATATGTTTTTGACGTATATTACCTTATTTTTTGAACCGCAATAGGTAGGCCTGATATTTTTATACAAAGTTTATTACCGTGGCCGTTATGACAACAATTCCTAAAATTTAAAGGGTGTTCCAAGAGCGATGCAATTTTCGCGAATATGAATATGCCCCATAAGCCATGGAAAAATTAAAAACTTCAGTTTTTAAAGGCGTATTAGACATAGTACGGAACCCTACGTGTGTGATACTATCTCGCACTTGACTGATTTATTTATTTAAAATTATATTTGGATTCAGAGAGTCAAGGAATATAAATAACAAAAGTTTCAATAAAATCTGAAATACTCATTTTGAGTACCTTGTTGATTTGACGTGGAATTACCCAATAAATCAAATAAAAAAACAAGTATAGTTAAGTTCGTCAACTTTATCACATTTTGGTAAAAGAAGGCAAAAAAATTAAAAGGAGGGTAAAAAAAAGCTTATATTTCAAAAGTCTTTATTGTATTTGACCTAAAAGTATGAATCAATTACGATATTTATCACATTTTTCTTAAAAAATATCAAGTACATACATTTTTTTCACAACTCCCTTTGAATTTTGTGGCAGAATTATTCCCAAAATTTGTTATCATATTCTCCCTTAAATTGCTATTCCTAATACCTACTTTTTTCCCAGGGAGAAATATCCCATTTTGGAAGTTCATTTAGAATAAGGGAAAAGGGAATGGGAAAATTTTCCCCGGGAGATTTTATTTAGAATAGGGGAACAGGGAATAGGGAGAAAATTCCCGGGGAATTTCTATTCAGAATTAGACTGTTACTGTTTTATATAATCATTGATAAATAAATAACAAAATATACCTATAATAATTTTTCTCATATTAAAATAAAAATCTTCTGTAAAACTACACATATATATTTGTCAGCACCTTCTTTTACGAAGCATTCAAAACAATCATACTGATTCATTGCTATTGTGAATCATGGGAATAAATCATGCATTAACAGTATTAATTTTTTTAATGATAAGTGCTCGCTCAATACTCATTTTAGAAAATGCAAAATGTTGCCTCATGCAGGTCTCTGGTCTAAGCATAATATGTAATGATTCTTTAAGACATTATGAGAAAATACGGATGAAAATTTGACAGTCATATGGCACTCTTTATTTTTTGAAATTTTTCAAAAAACCATCGCTCTTCATTAGATCAGGGACGCATTTTCTAAGTTTTTTTCATAATTTAATTCTTGTATCTTCAATACTTTTTAATTAACAATAATTACTCATATCTTAAGTCTAAAATAAAAATATACTTTTTAAGTCCAGCCAGTGCTAGAGAAAAATAATGTTTGTTTCACGGATTTTGCAATCATTTGCGGGCCATCCCTCTAATGTACGGCCAAGAAAAGCAGTATCTCTTCTTTTTAGTCGAATGTAACCAGGTTCATTCAGCATGTTACGCGCCAACATGCCGAATTGATGGTTCGGAGTACATCCTTTGGCGCTAAGAGTTGGGTTCAGCTAAGTTATTAATATTCTCTCAAACAACTTTGACATGTTTGATAAAAGGCTTATAGGTCTGTATGATTTTACTTTTGTGGGTAATCAAAGATACTTTACATTCTGTGGGAAAGTATTCAAGACGTAAGGTGGCATCAAAAACAAAAAGAATAATTCTGCGAGCTATACCGGGCAATTCAAATAACATCTTGTTACTTGTTTGATCAACGTCTTTTTTGGTGTTTAAATTCGTTATGGCCCTTTCAAATCGGCAAATTCAAATTTTAGAGGTACTACGGCACTAGTCTCTACTGGTGGCAACTCAGCTATATCACTACCAGCATTTCGGGTGAAAACCTTCTTCAAATGTCCAACAAATAAATTGCCTTTTTCGGTATCATTTCTTGCCCAGTCTCCACAGGACGACCGGTCTTTAAAGGTTCCTACATGCACGCCATAATAACTAATCTGCTTGTGCAGTTGTGTCGAGGTCTTCCAAGTAATTTTTCAGAGATGCTACTCTTCGAGATTTAGTAGCTGTCTTAGCCGTTTCGTGCAGTCTTTAAGTCTAGATTTGAGTTCAGGAGATCTGTGTGATTGCCACTCTCTTCAAATTTTTCTTTTTTCAGCCAAGAGCCGCTCGACATCTACAGAATAATATTGCTTGTATCTAGCTAATTGTCGGGTTACTTTTGCATGTTGAGCAGCTGATTTAAGGATTTGATCATAATCAATAAGACTCTGCTGTACCTCTTCCATTGTTCTTAACGGGATGTTTTCCAAACAATGAGTACTGAGATATTTCTTATATTTCAACCAATTTATGCTTGTGCTAGTTCTTGGTGACACGATAGTTTGCTGGTTCCATATATAGACAATAACGGGTGAATGATCTGAGGATAATTCGAGTGACGCTTCAACTTTAATCATTTCTCTCGGAATACCCTTAATCACGCCAAAATCATTCGGTATTTTTTGCCAATCAGTAGGACAATAGGTGAGTTGTCCACTCGATATCACATTCAGACGCATTTTTGAAATAGTGTCAAATAAAACACGACCTTTTGGAGTAATTAAGCTTGATCTCCAGAACATATGTTTAGCGTTGTAGTCGCCTGATGCTATGAAACAGGGACCTAGTGATTTGTAGAAGTCGCTATATTGACTCTCTGATGTTTGAAATCTAGGAGGTGAATAAATCGAAGAAATAACGAAGTTTTGATGATATTCTTTAATGCAGATATTTGTTTCTTGAAGGTAGTCCTCACAAAAATCACACAGTAAATGATGTTCTGCCACGGAGGTCTTTAGTGTCATATAATATATAGCTATTGATTTTAAAAAACCTATTTATTGTTAAATGAGTCTCTGAAACCATCATGACATCAATTTGTTGGTTCTTCAAGAAATACCTTGACTTCATTTTTATGTTGGCGTAAGCCGTTTGCGTTCCAGAAGCATATTTTTAAACAGTTCATGGTTTGATAATTTTTGGTTTGGCGCATTGGGTGGAACAATGTAGCTCTCCACACACAACGCAAACCGGAGGCAACTTGCAGTAAGCCCTTGCATGACCGTATTCTTGGCAATTTAAGCACTGGACGGGTCCTTATCGCTTATTTGGTTCCTCTACACTTATCCTGCGGTGTAACAGGTATTTTAGATTATAAATGGGGTGCGTTTCGTTCTTCTTCAATCTAATATCCCCAAGTTCCAGTTCAACGCGAAATAGAGGTTGAGAGACACGCTCTCGATTTCTGAGATTGTCTACACTTTTAACCTTAAATCCTGCTTTTTGGAGGCCAGCTCTTATTTCTACTGGATCAACATATCAGTCTACACCTTTGATAACTACCTGTAGGCCTTTGCTACTCTTCAGCTGATAATTATAAAAGTTTTTTCTTGCAGCTTTCAACCTCCTTTACTGCTTTATGATAACTAATTTCATCTATAATTGAATTTTAGTTTTATCAATGTTACCACACTTGATAGCAATTACATAGAATGAGTTTTCCCCAATAACTGAAATTAACACATTTATTAAGTCATTCGAAATTTTCTCCCTTAAAAAAATTGGTGGTGGTTTAAACGACTTGGGTGTGGTTTTAAGTTCACTTGTTTCACTATCTAAGATAGTTTTGTGTTCTATGAGTCAATTAGCTTAAGAGGTTTAAATAAAACTCAAACACTAATTTTTAAGATTTTTTATAAAATATAATTTACTTTACAGAACAAAAGTTTGCTACCATTGCAAAATTTTTAAACAGAAACAATAAAAATTTGTAATAGCTAAAGAAAAATTAAACTTCAAATTCAAAGCTATTGTGATTAAAAAATATTTTTATAACAAAGTAGTTTTATTGTAAAGTTTTAAAATAATTTAAATATTATGAGATAACTACGCTACAGTACCCCCGCCCTAGTAACAACGATAATTTAAGGTGGGGCAAAGGTAACACGACGACCTGAACGAAGTTTAATTCCATCAGTATTTCGTTCCGTTTGTTAAGGAACTGTTTTTTAATTACTACTTGAGTTTTCTTTCGGATCTTCTGTAAAAATAAACGCTGACTATAGATAAACGCGGTCTATAGATATCACGTTTTCTTTTCCATTTATAAGACATTTGAAAATTTTGTCATTACGACTAATCACCTTATATGGACCATCGTATGGCCGTTGTAAAGGTTGTCGCACCGTGTCGTTTCCAATGAAAACGTGAGTGTAGTTTCTCAACGTATTTGGTACGAAGTGATTATTTATAAAATGATGTAGTGCTGTTTTACCCATTCATTATTGCTGGTTGATTCTTGATAGGTCTCAAAAAACTCGCCAGGAAAACGTAGATTAGTCCGATATATTATTTCTTCAGGAGAAAATCCAATGTCCTGAATAACTGTTGTTCGTAAACTCAATAAAACTAAAGGCAAATTATAAACCCAGTTTTGTTTATTGTAGCATTTCAAAGCTCCTTTATAGATCGGTGACATCTCTCGACGGGACCATTTGCTTGAGGATGGTAGGGCGTTGTATGTAAAACTTTAACTCCCAGAACTTTGGAAAATTCTCGAAGTAATGAGCTTTTAAATTGTCTTCCCTGATCAGTGGTGATTTGAGCGGGAACACCGTAACGTGCAATCCATCCTTGTAGTAAAGTACATGCAACAGATTCTGCTATTATGTCCTCGAGAGGTAATGCTTCTGCCCACCTAGTAAATCTATCAATACAAGTTAGAACATACCTGTAATTTTTGCATAGTGGTAGAGGTCCAACGACTAAGAAGCTCAAAATTACCAATAGGACTTTTTACATGCAGCTGAACTTTCGATGATTCAATGCTTTTTCCAATCCCGCACATCTTTATTTGTAAAGACGGCCAAACAAAGCGTCTTTTTACAAGCTCCAATGTTTTATTTACTCCTGGATGTGACAGCCCATGTAAATATTCAAAAAGTGGCTTTCTAAAAGTTGGAGTTATGTAGGGTATAATATTTGTTGAAGATACATCACAGTAGATTTGCATGTCAACATTAGGTAATTTTATTTGTTTCAATTGCAAACTCTGCGGATATTTTAACATAATTCGCAATTCATCATCTATTTGCTGTTCTTTTGCAAGTGACTCATAATTTATTGCAGATGGCATTGAAATCACATCAAGGCGCGATAATGCATCGGCAACCACCACAGGAACGTTGCGAATGTCGACAGTATGTTGACCAATAAAGTCTAAATGCCTTAATTGACGTGGGGAAGCTTTTTCCGGTTTTTGCTTAAAAGCAAAAGTTAATGGTTTATTCTTCTTCTAAAAAGTATTGAAAATGCTTTAAGGCGGAATATGCATCCAAAAGCTCTCGATCATATGCGCAATATTTAACGTGCGCCTTGTTTATGTTTTTTGAGTAAAATGCGATTGGTTTCCACTTTCCATTAATTTCTTGCTGAAGAACACCTCCCATTCCAATATCTGATGCATCCAACCAAAGTGATGTAGGGGTATTACTCGATGGATATGACAGCAAAGCAACATCTGCAAGTTGCAGTTTGCATTGCTCAAAAGCCTTCCTTAGCTTAGCACTCCAAATGATTTTTCGATTGTCGTATTTCTTACAACCAGAATGTAACTCATGAAGAATAGCTTGCTGTTGTGCTGCATTGGGTATAAAACGTCTCTAAAAGTTTATCATACCAAAAAAACTTCTCATATCTTTAACAGTGGTTCGCTCCTTGTAGTTGACAATAGCTGCAACACGTTCTAGTAGTTGTTTTAAACCATTAGGTGTCACTAAAAAACCAAGAAACTGGAGTTCTGAAACGCCAAAAACAGATTTTGATGCATTCATTTTGACGCCGTAATCTCGTAGCCTTTCAAACGATTTCTTTATGTGCAGCTTATGTTCTTCCTCATTATTCGATGAAATGTATATCATCGATGTAGGCATAACAAAAACTAAACCTCTGACAACTTCATTGATGAACCGTTGGAAAGTTTGCGCAGCATTGCATAAACCAAACGCCTCGAGATAATTCTTCGACTTTCCTTGTAAGAATTTCTATTTGTCTCTCTAGTGCGCTTGTTGATGATACTGTAGATACCGCATTTACCTCTCAAGATTCTGAAGTTTCATCAATTTTGTCTGCTATAAGTGCTAATTTGCTCAGTGATTCACTACTTACTGATAAAATAGTTTGCATTTGTTTTGGTAAACGTTGCATCCACAAATTCTTCAGTAACTCGTCCAATACTTTACCAGAAGACAAAGTTGATTTTGGCGTGATTAAGGGTATTCCGAGAGAAATGATTAAAGTTGAAGCGTCACTCGAATTATCCTCAGATCATTCACCCGTTATTGTCTATATATGGAACCAGCAAACTATCGTGTCACCAAGAACTAGCACAAGCATAAATTGGTTGAAATATAAGAAATATCTCAGTACTCATTGTTTGGAAAACATCCCGTTAAGAACAATGGAAGACGTACAGCAGAGTCTTATTGATTATGATCAAATCCTTAAATCAGCTGCCCAACATGCAACAGTCACCCGACAATTAGCTAGATACAAGCAATATTATTCTGTAGATGTCGAGCGGCTCTTGGCTGAAAAAAGAAAAATTTGAAGAGAGTGGTAATCACACAGATCTCCTGAACTCAAATCTAGACTTAAAGACTGCACGAAACGGCTAAGACAGCTACTAAATCTCGAAGAGTAGCATCTCTGAAAAATTACTTGGAAGACCTCGACACAACTGCACAAGCAGATTAGTTATTATGGCGTGCATGTAGGAACCTTTAAAGACCGGTCATCCTGTGGAGACTGGGCAAGAAATGATACCGAAAAAGGCAATTTATTTGTTGGACATTTGAAGAAGGTTTTCACCCGAAATGCTGGTAGTGATATAGCTGAGTTGCCACCAGTAGAGACTAGTGCTAAAATTTGAATTTGCCGATTTGAAAGGGCCATAACGAATTTAAACACCAAAAAAGACGTTGATAAAACAAGTAACAAGATGTTATTTGAATTGCCCGGTATAGCTCGCAGAATTATTCTTTTTGTTTTTGATGCCACCTTACGTCTTGAGTACTTTCCCACAGAATGTAAGGTATCTTTGATTACCATTATACCTAAACCAGGAAATGACCACACAAAAGTAAAATCATACAGACCTATAAGCCTTTTATCAAACATGTCAAAGTTGTTTGAGAGAATATTAATAACTTAGCTGAACCCAATTCTTAGCGCCAAAGGATGTACTCCGAACCATCAATTCGGCTTCAGAAAACAACATAGTACGATCCAACAAACACACATTTGGCGCGTAACATGCTGAATGAACCTGGTTACATTCGACTAAAAAGAAGAGATACTGCTTTTCTTGGCCGTACATTAGAGGGATGGCCCGCAAATGATTGCAAAATCCGTGAAACAAACATTATTTTTCTCTAGCACTGGCTGGACTTAAAAAGTATATTTTTATTTTAGACTTAAGATGTGAGTAATTATTGTTAATTAAAAAGTATTGAAGATACAAGAATTAAATTATGAAAAAAACTTAGAAAATGCGTCCCTGATCTAATAAAGAGCGATGGTTTTTTGAAAAATTTCAAAAAATAAAGAGTGCCATATGACTGTCAAATTTTCATCCGTATTTTCTCTCAATGTCTTAAAGAATCATTACATATTATGCTTAGACCAGAGACCTGCATGAGGCAACATTTTGCATTTTCTAAAATGAGTATTGAGCGAGCACTTATCATTAAAAAAATTAATACTGTTAATGCATGATTTATTCCCATGATTCACAAAAGCAATGAATCAGTATGATTGTTTTGAATGCTTCGTAAAAGAAGGTGCTGACAAATATATATGTGTAGTTTTACAGAAGATTTTTATTTTAATATGAGAAAAATTATTATAGGTATATTTTGTTATTTATTTATCAATGATTATATAAAACAGTAACAGCCTAATTCTGAATAGAAATTCCCCGGGAATTTTCTCCCTATTCCCTGTTCCCCTATTCTAAATAAAATCTCCCGGGGAAAATTTTCCCATTCCCTTTTCCCTTATTCTAAATGAACTTCGAAAATGGGATATTTCTCCCTGGGAAAAAAGTAGGTATTAGGAATAGCAATTTAAGGGAGAATATGATAACAAATTTTGGGAATAATTCTGCCACAAAATTCAAAGGGAGTTGTGAAAAAAATGTATGTACTTGATATTTTTTAAGAAAAATGTGATAAATATCGTAATTGATTCATACTTTTAGGTCAAATACAATAAAGACTTTTGAAATATAAGTTTTTTTTTTACTCTCCTTTTAATTTTTTTGCCTTCTTTTACCAAAATGTGATAAAGTTGACGAACTTAACTATACTTGTTTTTTTATTTGATTTATTGGGTAATTCCACGTCAAATCAACAAGGTACTCAAAATGAGTATTTCAGATTTTATTGAAACTTTTGTTATTTATATTCCTTGACTCTCTGAATCCAAATATAATTTTAAATAAATAAATCAGTCAAGTGCGAGGTAGTCTCACACACGTAGGGTTCCATACTATGTCTAGTACGCCTTTAAAAACTGAAGTTTTTAATTTTTCCATGCTTATGGGGAATATTCATATTCGCGAAAATTGCATCGCTCTTGGAACACCCTTTAAATTTTAGGAATTGTTGTCATAACGGCCACGGTAATAAACTTTGTATAAAAATATCAGGCCTACCTATTGCGGTTCAAAAAATAAGGTAATATACGTCAAAAACATATCACTGATAGATCACCCTTTAATTTTTATTATTTTTTATAGTTTTCATAGTAATAAACCTCTCGTAAAAACTTAAAGAGTCTACTTATTATTGTTCGAAACTTAGGCCATATACACGCAAAGCACGTCACTCTCGGAACACCCTTTAATTTATAGGTTTAATTTAATAGAAAGCGAACTTAGAGTTAATTACTGTTTGCAAATTTTAAGTGGTTGCCTCCTATAACTCAAGAAATAAGACATAACGGCAAATAACACCTCACTTTCGGAACACCCGATAAGTATTAGTATTTATTGCTGTAGTGGCCACAGTTATATACCTTCTGTTGAAATTTCAAGAGTCTACCTATTATGGTTCAAAACTTAGGCCTTATACATCCTAAAGTTCAAGAAATAAACACACATTCGTGAATAACACCTCCCTATCGGGACACCCTATAAGTTTTAATATTTATTGCTATAGCGGCCACAGACATACCACTTCTGCGAAAATTTCAAGAGTCTACCTATTATGGTTCAAAACTTAGGCCTTATACATGCAAATCACGCCACTATCGGAACACCCTTTAATTTTTAGGATTATTTTTTATATACTTGTTTATATAGCCAACAATCTTTTAATTACTGTGTGTAAATTTTAAATGTCTGCCTCCTACAGCCCAAGAAATAAAGACGTAAACGTAAATAACAAGTTACTTACGGAACACCCTATAAGTTTTAGTATTCGATGCTATAGCGGCCACAGTTATACACCTAATGTGAAAATTTCAAGCGTCTACCTATTATGGTTCAAAACTGAGGCCTTATACATGCATTTCACACCACTATCGGAACACCCTTTAATTTTTAGTTTTATTTTCTTATACTTGTTTACATAGCGAACTAAGTTTTAATTACTGTTTTTAAATCTTGAGTCTATGCCTCGTACAGTTCAAGAAATAAACTCATATTCTTGAATAACAACTCTCTATCGGAACACCCTATAAGTTTTAGTATTTGTTACTATAGCGGCCACAGCTGTACACCTTCTGTGAAAAATTCAAGCGTCTACCTGTTATGGTTCAAAAACTAGGCCTTATACACGCAAATCATACCACAATCGGAACACCCTTTAATTTTCAGTTTTATTTTTTTATACTTGAAATAAGACATTTTCGTAAATAACACCTCTCTATTGGAACACCCTATAAGTTTTAGTATTTGTAGCTATAGCGGCAACAGCTATACATCATCTGTGAAAATTTCAAGAGTCTACCTATTACGGTTCCAGAGATAAAATGCGCTGACAGACGGACAGACATTGTAGCGAAAACAATATGGTTTCGTTTTTACACTTTGTGTACGGAACTCTAAAAAATATAATCTCTCATAGTTTTTTTATCTATACAGCTATAAAAAATGACTTTTTCCAAATTCGTTTTACAAAAGTTCCAAAATTATTTCAGGAATTCCACTTATACAGTTTATCTAACGAGTGATTTTTTAAGAGCTTGAGAACTTTTTTTTTAAAAAAACGCATAAAATTTGCAAAATCTCATCGGTTCTTTATTTGAAACGTTAGATTGGTCCATGACATTTACTTTTTGAAGATAATTTCATTTAAATGTTGACCGCGGCTGCATCTTAGGTGGTCCATTCGGAAAGTCCAATTTTGGGCAACTTTTTCGAGCATTTCGGCCGAAATAGCCCGAATTTCTTCGGAAATGTTGTCTTCCAAAGCTGGAATAGTTGCTGGCTTATTTCTGTAGACTTTAGACTTGACGTAGCCCCACAAAAAATAGTCTAAAGGCGTCAAATCGCATGATCTTGGTGGCCAACTTACCGGTCCATTTCTTGAGATGAATTGCTCTCCGAAGTTTTCCCTCAAAATGGCCATAGAATCGCGAGCTGTGTGGCATGTAGCGCCATCTTGTTGAAACCACATGTCAACCAAGTTCAGTTGTTCCATTTTTGGCAACAAAAAGTTTGTTAGCATCGAACGATAGCGATCGCCATTCACCGTAACGTTGCGTCCAACAGCATCTTTGAAAAAATACGGTCCAATGATTCCACCAGCGTACAAACCACACCAAACAGTGCATTTTTCGGGATGCATGGGCAGTTCTTGAACGGCTTCTGGTTGCTCTTCACTCCAAATGAGGCAATTTTGCTTATTTACGTAGCCATTCAACCAGAAATGAGCCTCATCGCTGAACAAAATTTGTCACATTTGAACATTTCGAACCGAACACTGATTTTGGTAATAAAATTCAATGATTTGCAATCGTTGCTCGTTAGTAAGTCTATTCATGATGAAATGTCAAAGCATACTGAGCATCTTTCTCTTTGGCACCATGTCTGAAATCTCACGTGATCTGTCAAATGCTAATGCATGAAAATCCTAACCTCAAAAAAATCACCCATTATTAGTCGTTTTTATAAACTGAATTTAAAATTTTCGGACCAACGCGGTTACACTTTTCTGTTATGATGTTACCAGAGGCTGAAAACGCGCGCTGGAAACGCGCATTACTTGCAGGAATACTTAGAATTTGTTATGCAAGTTTGTGCTGATTCACCACGTTTATAAATACCTGCTGAAACAAATAATTTTAAAGCAATTTTGGAATTGCTGGAAAAGATGCAAAAAAAATTTGGTATTAACAATCTTTTTCGTTATAAATAATATTGTTACGTTTTTACTTTACGTTGGGTTCTTTTAATTGCAAAATAAATACACACTGTTATTACTTTTACTGTAAGTCACTTTATTTATTAACACCACTGTTCAAAAATATAGCAAACTGTTAAACACTCTTAAAATTCGACAACTGAACTCTTGTGCAAAGTTTCAAGGCTCCATCTATTGTATCGCTCCAGGTATACGATAATTTTTCTCTTTGTTTATATATTGCTAGACTATGTGCATTAGCAAAGGAGCTACTCGTGCTAAGCCTCAAGGCTCTATCTATTGCAGTTTTCTAGGTACACGATAATAATTTCTCACACCCTCCATTCCAATTCAGTCTGTGTTTCTCTAAACAATGTATCTTCGTATATGGGTTACTGATGCAAAATTCCCAGATGGTACCTATTGCAGTTCTATAGATACAGCATAATAATTTACTTTGTGTAGGTGGTACCGTGATCACAAAGCACCGTCCCAATCCAGCCTATGTTTTTCTAGAGTATTTGCATTGGTATAAGAGGTACTTTTACCTACTTTTAAGACTATACCTATTATAGTACTCTATGTAAACGATAATAGTTTTTCATTTTGCATAGGAGGTACCACGCCAACTGTTCCAATTCATTCTGTATACGCATTTGCACAGGAGTTACTCATGCAAAGTTTCAAGGTGATATCTATTGTAGTTCGCCAGGAACACGATAATAATTTTTCACTTTGTATGGGAGGTAACACGCCTACTATTCTAATTCAGTCTGTGTTTGGCCAAACTATGTACGTTAATATGATGGTTACTTGTACGAAATTTCAAGGCGCTACCTATGCCAGTTCTCTAGATACAGGATAATAATTTTTCACTTTATATGGGAGGTACCACGCCCACTGTCCCAATTAATTTTGTATTTATGTAAACTATGCACATTAGGATAGCGGTAAGTCGCGCAAAGATTCAGGTAGTTCGCCAGGAACACGATAATAATTTTTCACTTTGTATGGGAGGTACCCACGATTCCAATTCAGTCTGTGTTTAGCTTGACTATATACGGTAATATTGGTAATATTGTGACTATCCTTCAATGGTCTTCAAATGACTATTCGGCTTATGTTCTGTTGTTTCCCCTTTTTTTAGGCACAATTCTATTTTTCATATTTGCTTTTCACCAGTTTATAACACAATTAAATTTTGAAAATTTTAATTATTATTAGTCGAACTGTTTATGTATTACATACAATGAAAATTATAATCAAGCTTAAGTTCGTCCACAAGAGGGAAGCTTAAGGTAGTAGTAGACTTCGTTCTCACCAACTGACGATTGATAATTGAATACAAGTTTTCTCGTATTCCTTTATCTGGGTTTGGTTGGTTAAATAGATGATGCTTACAACTAAACACTACCCTAAGTAGATTAGATACAAGAGTGCTGATGACGGACGAGGCTGTCTGGAAAATGTGCATTCCGCTCCTGCTGGTGTCTAAAAATTAAATTTTCCCAATTTTTCTTTAATATTATCACCTAATTTGTAATTTAATTAATTTTTTCTTAGAGAGAATAAAAAAAATTAAATTTATTTAATTTTATAAATTTAAGCTGTTCTGCTTTCGCTCTAAAAGTTTATAAATTTCTGGCTTTAATCACTGTTGAACTGGGAGTTCTTCTACCTAGGCTAGGGTCCCCAGGGTAATAAAAAGACAATACCAGTTCAATTTATAATAACGAAAAGAGAATCAGTCTCTTGCTGTTTATTTCAATTATGTATTACAACTAAAAATAAAACTTAAAAACTAAACCACAGAAGGGTCTAACCAAGGCATATTAATCAGGTAGCCTCACTACTGAAGGGAAATATTAAGGCGAAAATAATAACTTTATGGTATATGGATTTTGACATTTAAACTTACAATTTTCCCCTTAAATGGAAGTTGAACTATCAAACTCCATATAAAAAAAAATTTAAAACTTTCGCCTTAATATTTCCTCTTCCTAGTGAGGTTACCTTTTGAATGTGCCTTGGGTCTAACTTGCGAGAACAACAAAAGGAATATTATGTAGTTGAGTATTAGAGCAATAAAATGTACAAAAAGAACAGTTCATTGGAATTTAAGAGAGTTCTACAATAATAACAAACAAAAAAAAATATGAATTCAATTACACAAAAAAAAATATATATATATATATATATATATATAAATATACAGGTTGAACTCGCTTCAACATACACCCGCGGCGAAGTGAGATTAGTCCGAGTCCTCTTCCTCAGGTGAGTCAGTCCACTTTATCGGGATATCCAGAATGGATCGGAAATTTTTTAACTGCTTGAACTTCTGGCAGTATTTGAGGGGGTGGTTAAGACCGCATAAATGGCATTTCGACTTCCAGTTATCTAGAGTAAAGGAAAAAGAAACAAAAGAAATACATACAGTATATAAAAACAAGTAGTGCAATTGAATTAATTTTGATTTTAGAAATTTGGTAAATTTCGGATTTAAGTGGATTTTGCTGAATTCTTTATTGAAGCATGATCGTTTGTTGGCAGTAAACATAATTTTACTACTGGACGTAAAATTGGACCATTCTTGGTTCTTATTTCAGCAACCCGTATTTTACTATCTCGCCCATAGGTGATTTTGGCAACACGGCCTAAAAGCCACTCAGTAGGTGGTAAAGAGTCTTCTTTGACTATGACGATGTCGTTTGGTTTTAAATTATCTCGACGTTGAAGTTCAGTGATGTACTCACTTTTCCATCTTCGTGCGAAAACATGTTGTACGGCTTTTAACCTTTTCCAACGTTTCATATATGATATGTCCTGGATTGGTGGTTCAGCTGGAGCTTCAGGTTGAGCTATCATTGGGGCTCCACGGAGGAGATGTCCACGGGTAAGTGGTAAAACTTCATTTGGGTTTTCGGTTATTGGAGACAGGGGTCTTGAATTCAAAACTGCTTCGATCCATACAAGGAGAGTGGAAAATTCTTCCAGCGACTTTTTTCACTTGGGATTTCATACTTTTCACTGCACCCATGTGAGGTACATATGGTGGTATGAATGACCAAGTAAATCCATGGGTGGAGTATTTCTCTACCAGAGCCATTTCTGCAGACTTGAGAAATTCGTTATAACTCTTGAGGAGTGCATAGCTTGCACCAAGAAAGTTGCGACCGTTGTCGGTATACATTGCCTTACGAAGACCTCGTCGCCCTATAAACTGGTCAAAGCATGCGAGGAAGGCATCTGTGGAGAGGTCCGAACAGATTTCTAAATGTACTGCGCGGGTGCAAAAACAAACAAAGATGAGAGGCTTTGCTGCTAAAGGGACCAGCGAATTCTACTCCCGTATATGTAAATGGCAGGGAAAAGTTCACTCGTTCTGGGGGGAGTGCAGCCATTATTTGATGTTGGAACTTGTGTTTATAAACGGTGCAAGTTTTGCACCCTCTTATGCATTTTCGGATGAGATTTTTTAATCTTAGAATTTAAAATCCTTGCCTAATTGCTCGCAACATGATGTGATGCTCAGAGTGGAGCAGGATGCGATGCGTGAAATTAACAAAAAGTTTAGCAAACTGCGATTTTTCGGGTATAATAATAGGATAATGCTCTTCATAAGTTAAAGCTGAATTGCCGAGCCTGCCGCCAACACGTAAAAGATCATCCTTAGACAATGGTATTCTTGACCGAAGTAGATTTTTTGCGTGATAGATATGAGTCTACGTTTCATGTGGTCTATCTCTTCTGAGGTTATGAATTTTTCAGTTGAAAATGGTTTCTTTAAAATTCGATTTATAAAGCGAAGTCGGTAACAGAGGACATGTAACGCTCGTTCAAAGGATGAGAATTCTTCCAGCAAATCACACTTTAACCCTTCTAAGTGAAAATTGATGCTCGTTTTTACTTCCAAATCTATTTGGTCAAAGGCGCGTGGTATTGGCCAGAGTGATTTTTGGAGTTTTAGCCAAATAGGCCCATGCCACCATAGTTGCTCTTCCGCTAACTCCTGGGGGGAACAGCCACGTGTACCCAAGTCAGCAGGATTTTCTTCAGTTTTTATATGTTTCCAATGTTGAGTACTAACAATATCGATTATTTGTGCAACTCTGTTTACGACAAACGTTTTCAAAGTGTTTGTTGGTTTCCGTAGCCAACCCAAGACTATCGCCGAATCTGTCCATAAAAATAATTCATAGGGGAATTGACAGTTCACGACCAGACTTTTTATTAATTTCGCAAGCAATAAAGCTCCACATAACTTGACTTCGGTGATCCGTTTAATGGGTGCTACCTTAGTTTTTGCAACCAGCAAATGACAACTTATTTCACCTTCTGAGCTTTCTGCTCTCATGTAGATGCAACCACAGTATGCCTTCTCAGAGGCATCACTAAAGCCATGGATCTGGATGCGATAATGTGGTGAGAAACCTACCCATCTAGGTATTTGTATTTTCGAAATAAATGGCAAATTCTTCAAGAATGAATTCCATTTCAAAAGTATTTGTTGATTTACACCTTCATCCCAATCTGATTTCTGTTCCCACAACTCTTGCATTAGAACTTTATCAATAATGACTTCTGGACCGAGCCAGCCTAGGGGGTCAAACAATCTTGCTATTACTGACAAAATTTTTCTTTTTGTGGTGGAGGGTGTAATTTCAACTGATTCAACAGCATAGTAAAATGAGTCCAGCAACGCGTTCCAGCGTATTCCTAGGGTCTTTATAGTACTGGAATCGTCAAACTTCAAGAAGTCTTCGTCCATAAGATCCTCCCTAATTTTCAAGTAGGGTCTGATCATCATATTCTTTAATGAGAATCCTACAGATTTTAAGACCTTTGAAAGTTCGCGTTGTTTGAGTTTCACTTCCTCAAGACTATGTCCACCAGACAGGATATCATCCACGTATACTTCATTTTTCAAAATGGCGGATGCTAAGGGGTATAAATTTCTGCAATCTTCGCTTAACTCAAGAAGAGTTCTAATCGCCAGGAATGGTGCGCAATTCACACCAAATGTTACGGTTTTTAATTGAAAGGAATTCACATACCCGAACGATCTTCTTCGTGGATCAAAATCTGGCGGTACATTTTTTGAATGTCTCCAGTATACCTGTACTTATAATTTCGCCAACGTAATACAGTCTGCATTAAGTTGGGCCTTGGTGTAAGACATCATTCGAGGACAAACCGCTACCCGTCTTCTTAGACGCATTGAAGACTACTACTGAGAACGTTCCTGTACTGAGCCTTCAAATCAGGGGATTTTTCTAAAGTCTTTTCCATCCTATGGTATTGTGCAAGAGCTATGTTTCTGGATGGACCCAAAAATATTTCTTTCGGAAAGTTTTCTTTAAAAGGAAGCCGAAGCATGTATCGGCCACCAGTTTGACGAATTGTGGTCCGTTGAAAGAAGTTCTCACAATAAATATCAGCTTCGGACTCAGTCTTGCTTCTTCCAACCTCTTCCAGCTCCCAAAATTTCCTCAATTCTTTGTGAAGAAGTACATCTTCTGTAGGTGAGATAGTCGTGTGAAACGATGTAAATTATTTATTGGCTCTGGTCCTGACAAATACCAGCCAAAATGAGGCTCTCTAGCTTCTAAGCAAGACCCTATATTGGACTTTACCCCGTCTAAGTTTACAAATGGCAAATAGTCACTACCAATAATCATATCTATGGCAGCCGGTTTAAAAAAGTAGGGGTCAGTTAGAGTTAGGTTTTTAATTTCTGCTAAATTGTGAGTTTGAATCGGCCTAGAGGGCAACAAATGCGCCAATTTTGGGATCACAATAGCCTTTATCTTGATTATGAAATCAGATTTTCGAGATTTGAAAACGACTACACATCTTCCCTTGGAACTGCCTACAACTGTTCCCCCAAGTCCAGATACTTGTAAGTTGTGGGCTTCTAATGGCAAAGCGAGATTTTGTTGAAGACGTTTCGAAATGAAGCTTGATTCCGACCCTGCATCTAACAAAGCACGAACTGTGAATTTTTCGCCTAAGTGTTCCACATCTACTAACGCAGTAGGTAAAATCGTAGTACCTCTATGTTGCGAAAAGTGACTTTGAATTGATTCAACGTTCTCGTTGCGAGCAACTGCAGTTTGAATAGCTTGCGACTTTTGTTTATTTTGAGCGCCGGACCCGGAAGGCCTTTCGTTATCCTGCCAAGTTTGCTGAGAATTTCTTTGAGTCGAGTCCTTGCTCTCTCTTTCGTGGTCATCAATATGGAGCATCGTATGATGACGTTGGTTACATTGGGAATAATTTCTAGTACTGCAATATTTTGATTTAAAGTGACTAGTTGAAAAACAATTCGCACAATATTTGTTAGCGTAAACAAATTTTTTGCGATCGCTGACCGACAATGACTTAAAATATTTGCAGAATTTCAACGGATGATTCTGCTTACACTTCTTGCAGCTAAAATTGCCTTTTGTGGAGTCACTTTGAGAGTAAAAGGCTTGCGATTGAATCAGGTGAAGTATTCTCGAAATTTTTGCAAAACGCAGCTAATTGCTGCATATCATATATGCATTTCCTTTTTGACGTCATTTTTAAATTTTATGATTCAAACAAAAATTTTACGAAACCTTAGAACCGCTCAAAATCCCTTGAAGTTAAAGTTTTATAGCAAAAAACTTTTTTTTAAATAAAATCGAAAAACAGCTTAAAAAATTTTTTGAATCTGGCAACACTGCTCATAAAAAGCCCGAAAAAATTTCAAGAAGAATAGTTGCTTCCCGCAAAAAAAATCAATTTCTTAACTTTGCCGAAAAATTCTATTATTGTTATAAACACGTCAACCTCTTGTTGAGACCCACTGTACCAAACCCAATTAAATTCAAGAAGAAAATTTGACTCTTGCAAACAAACAATTTTTTTATATAAAAATTCCACAAATATTTTATTGAATTTAAAATACGAACCACCCTAATGTTGGTTGTTTATCAAATTTCTTACAAAACCCGCTAGGTTATTTTATTGTTGTTGTTGTTTTTGCGGCTTCTTTTTCTGTCGCCAAATCTTGTTATATTTTGTTGTTGTAAATTCCTTTATTTTTTTGAACATACATACATACATACATACATACATACATACATACATACATACATACATACATACATACATACATACATACATACATACATACATACATACATACATACATACGGTGTTGTTGTAAATTGAAATACATAACCACTTAATTTTCTTTTACTTTGGTTTTACCTCTTTACCAAACTTCAAAAAATGTTACTAGTCAATGCCACTCACCGTTTTTTTTTTCGGTGAAATCGTACAGCAACCCTTTATTTGATTTGGCCATCACACACAATGAGTACTTGTTCCTCCTTGGGAATCACTGGTTTTGCTTCGCAAATTAAACCTCTTGGTGTTGCAATTCACTTAACTAGGAGAATTTTTATTTTATATGTATTTGCTTTTTAATATTAATTTTTTATCACTTATTTTAACAATCTTCAGCAAAATTAAGAGAGAATTTTATTGTTTTTTAGTTTTTCTTTTATTATACAGCTTCGATTTGCAACACACTTTAGGCCCAACTATAATATCCATAAGCTAGCTTAAGCCAACTTAAGCAACTGTGCAATTACATATAAATCATATGTGGCAAACTATAATGTACTTAACAACACTTTTCGTTAAGTTTCGTCAAATGTCATTTGCTTAAGCAAAGTCCGAAACCGATCGCACATTCCGTACGGAAACAGCTGTTTGTGCTTTGTGTTTTACATATGAATGTACATTCGTAAAAATTGCAATGGAGAACGAAAGTGAACAAATTGTATCTAAATTTAATATAAAATGTTTAAAAAAATAAATTTTTATAAGAAAAAAGGTAGGCGTAATTAAAAAGAAAGAGCATTTTATTGTTTATGAGTTAAGTGATGTACACCGCTGTATTTTTTGGTACTTTTGGCCAAAATTACACAAACAGCAAAAAATGTTAAATTTTTCATTCGAAATTTTCTTAAAACTAATTAATTTTCTTAAAAATTATTATTAATTTGTATATGAGCCCTTGATTTTGAAAGTGATATAAGACAAAAATTTTTAAAATCTAGTTTATCAGCAATTTCATATCAAATCCTAATAAAGTAACATAATCTGAAGTAATTCGCAGTATGCTATGAAAATTAAGTTGATAAATTGAGTTTATTTTTTGGTTGGTAAACAAATTACAATAACTGTATATTTTAATAGTGGTTTAAGTCAGTCTGCTTTCAAAGTTTGGCAAAATAATTATTAGTAATGTTGTCATGTCTCCAGTTATGATCAGGTAAGCCTATTAATGTAAAATGCACTATTTATAATTAATTGTAGACATTATACGGCGAAGAAGAATAAGTTATTTAATAGAATTATGTAAAAAGAGACACCCATTTTTGGTACAACAAATGGCTCGGAAAGATTTCATTTCGAAGGAATAACTGAGATAATCAACAACTAATATAAAGAAAACCACCAATGGAGAAGCTGTATCTTAGCTAAAAATACAATGGATTAGATTTCTAAAAAAAATCTCCATAGAAAATGTTTTATAAAACTTCTTTGGATAACAATTCCGAATTCAAAGTGTTAGACCTTTCAACCAAAAGAGGAAGGTCAAGAATATACGCAAATGTTGATTTGCTTTCACTATATAAAGGGTGTTTTTTATAGTGGTATAGAACTTTAAGTTGGCATTACTTTTCAAAATGGCGACCGATATAACAGCTGTCAAGTGATTTATTCTCAGTTTGGTTTGGCAATTCATCATGAATAGACTCACGCCTGAACAATGCTTGCAAATAGTGAAATTTGGGTCCAAAACGAGATTACTGTTGTTCCCGATTTTCATAAGCGAATTTTGTTTAGCGTTGAAGCGCACTTCTGGTTGAATGGCTAATTCAACAAACTAAACTACCGCATCTGAAGTGCAGGTAATCCTCAAGTGCATGTCGAAACACCGATACATCCAGAAAAACTGACTGTTTGGTGCACTTTATGGGCTGGTGGAATCATTGGTCATTCTTGTGATTTAACACCGCTAGACTACTTTCTGTGGGGCTATGTAAAGTCATTGGTCTATGCGGATAAGCCACAAACGCTTGACCATTTGGAAGACAACATTCGCTGTGTTATTGCCGATATGCGGCCACAAATGTTGGAAAAAGTCATCGAAAATTGGACGTCCAGATTGGACCGCGCCAGCCGTGGCGATCATATGCCAGAAATCATACTTAAAATGTAATGCCACAAGATTATCTTTCGGATAAATAAAATTCATGTCAATCGAATAATCCATCGTTGTTTTATTGCAACTTAAAGTTCTATACCTCTATAAAAAACACCCTGTACAACCGTCAGACCAATAACAGAAGAAAAAAGATATGATAATTTACTACCCTATATCCCACCAATTTTCCACAAGCTCTTTATTTTCCCTAAATACTAAAAATAAATTACTTAATTACTATGTAATGCTTTTGAATAAAATTTCTAACAAAAAATTATTCTTGATGGTTTAAGTCATGCAGTTAAATTTGAAAATGGTATAAGTCATTTCAACCTTTTAAAACCACACTACCTTTTAAAAATGGTTATAATATTCACAATCATAATAAATACTCTTTTGTTGGCAATATTTAATTGTCAAAATATTTTATTCCATAATACAAAAATATTTTTTAAACCTTTAAAATACAAACCTCTTAATATCTCGAAACATAAAATATATGACTTATACCACTATCATAATCAAGGGCTCAAATGAATGGTATTAAGTATATTTAATATGTTTATTTAACACCTTTTTGTTAATAAATTTCATTTATTGAAAAAAAAAAAAAGTATTATTGAGAAAAAAGTATTATTTTGCAAAAGTACGAATAAAACAAATATGCAACTGTGGCATAATAGTTTCTAGATTCATGTAAGTACATTGTAGCTACCTAAAAGTCTTCAATAAGTTGCTTAAGCATTTGACAGACTTTTCGTTCATTTTTTGACATTAGCTTAAGCCAGCTTATGCATATTATAGTTGGGCCTTTTATCACTAGTTTAATTATTATTGGTTCTTTTTGTTAATTTGATTCTGGTTATTTAGTGAGTTAGGGAGTTAGGGAATGGTAGGAATCGAAACAAATCACTTGGCGCTTAAATAGATCATTTGTAGCGGGAAGAGTGTGACAGGTTATTTGTTACATATATAGATGTGTGTGTGTGTGCTCTTTACATATCAGTGATGGCACTTATGAATAGTGATGGTACAAAGGGGAATTTTTTGTTGAAGTTGAGGTTATGTTAATTATTATAAAAGAATATGATTTTAGGAGTTTTCTTTCGAGGATTTCGACTCCTTTTACCTTATTTTGCACATAATTTTTACACAATTGCACTAAATGTTATTAAAATACTGTACATACCCAATTATTTCCTTTTTTATGATGACCAAATATCATTCACAATTTCTTCAAAGAGATACTTTCCTGGTGGATTCACTGCCTTGTTGATTCTTCCTTCTTGTGCTAGGATGCACCTGCTGTATACGGGATACGTCTTCTTCAGTAGAAAGGGATACTGACTGAAGTTTTATCTCTGAAAGACCTCTTGTCTTTAGGCGTTGTTGCAATTGTTGTTACGGGAGAACAATCGATGCAGCCAATAAGTGGGCAAATTCCACTAGTTCTATCCAGCCCTAGCTCCTCTAGAACCGCTCGAAGGACCATATGTTGAACTCGGAGTTCTTCTACCTAGGCTAGGGTCCCCAGCCAATACGAGTTCAATTTATAATAACGAAAAGAGAATCAGCTTCTTGCTGTTTATTTCAATGATGTATTACAACTAAAAATAAAACTTAAAAACTAAACCACAGAAGGTTCTAACTTGCGAGAACAAGAAAAGGAATATTATGTAGTTGAGTATTAGAGAAATAAAAAGTACAAAAAGAACAGTTCATTGGAATTTAAGAGAGTTCTACAATAATAACAAACAACAAAATATGAATTCAATTACACAAAAAAAATATATATATAAATGTACAGGTTGAACTCGCTTCAACAATCACTTTACAAAAATTTTTTTCTTATTTGTTTTTTTTAGGTTTTTAATTAAAATTCTTTAGTTACACATCCTTGTATTTTTCCACGAAATATTAATAAACTGTCCCCTATCTTTTCTCTCGCATGGCCTTTTATACGTTTCCTCTCCTTTATTTTATATTGCTGAATTCACTCCTGATTTCTAGAAAAATATAATATCTAGTACATATGTATAAACTCGCATAAAATTAAATCGTGAGGAATTAAATTCTAGAACATTCTATTATATATCACTATATTATTTGCGATCTCTACTTTTATACTGTAAAAAAAAACCTTACGCATATTTGCGCCATTTTTTTGGTGATTTTTTAAAAATTACACCTTTTTCTCTTTTTTCTTATGTTACATAGGTAAATACGAGTAAGAAACCTTTTTATATTCATAAGATGTTGTTTATTTAAATCATTGCATCTAACACTGTTATTACCTTTAAAAAATGAGCAAAAGCGTAAAACAGTAATTTTACCCACCCCCATAAGATTTTAATACATGGTGCAACTGTTATGAATGAGGCATTGTTGCCTATTGGGCTGTTATCAGAAGAAGCGGCTGAGGCACGAAACAAGCATTTCCGGCTTTACAGGAAGAATTTTGCTAGAAAGTTTTCAAGGGTTTAGTGTAATTTAGATATTATTAATAATCTTTTGCTAAGTTCTAACCCACTAATTACTAGTATAAGACCCACTCCAAAAAAAGGTCATTACCTTTTACGAAGAAGCAATTTCTTTTATGCTTCCACCAGCACTTAACGCTGAAGAGGATTTAGATTCGGAAGAGGTCTTTGATGAATCAGACGAAGAAGAACCATGGCACTCATCATCATCTTAGTGCAAAGGTGAAGTTGTTTTAAATAAATTAATTGTTATAATTTTAAATAAAAATTTATCGTTACAATCATAAATAAGTTATTACTATGAATAAATTAATTATTTTCCGATAAATAAAATACTAATTTAACTATTTTCTTTTAAGCTTTAGGTCTTTAAATAATTTTATTTTTATTTTTTCGATATTTCGCTACTCCTTTGTGTAGCATCATCAGGAAAAATTAACAAATTAACGTTATGAAAATTACAATTAAGTATTGAAAAAATTTTCTTCAAAGTAACATATTTCAAAAAAATTTTTGTCATAAAATTATTAAAAAGTTTTTAAACAAGTACAAACAATAATTAAATTATTTCTTATTTACTAAATGTCTGTAAATTTGAGCTACATTATCTGTGTCTGCCTTAAAATTAATTCTCTGTGTGTTTGGTGTATTAATAATTTGTAACATTTCTAATATGTAACGACGTTTATAATTGTTTTCTGAATTTAGTACTGAAACATTATCAAAATTGGGATAGAGATTTGATTCAGCACAATGAGAAGATAATGCTGTTTTTTGCGAATTGTTATTATTTGTTAATTGTTTTGGAAAATTATTATCATTTAAAATATTTCTTATTTTTTCCTTATTATTTTTATGGAATTCTTTATTACTAATTGTCAGAACCCTGTCTATTAAATTTTTAGCTGCGTTAACTATTATTCGTTTACAATGTTTCGAATAATAGTTAATAATTCTTCCGGAAGACGTTGGTTTTTGATACCAATCTATTAATATGTCATTGCCTCTCCTTATGAGTAATGTATCTAAATACGGAAGTCTACAATCAGACTCTATCTCAACTGTAAATTTAATGTTAGGATTAAATTTATTAAATGTCGTTAGTAAATTGTCAATTGCCCTATCGGATATTATACAAAATAAATCATCTACATATTTTGTCAATATTATTGGTTTAATACTTAACTTTTCAATACTTGTGTCTAGTAATTTCTCCATTACAATATCTGCTAGGTCTTTAAATAAAATTATTTAAAGACCTAAAGCTTAAAAGAAAATAGTTAAATTAATATTAATAAAAAGGTCAAATAAACTATATAAAATAAAATAAATAAAATACTATAAAGTAAGAAAATACAAAAGTATTTTTTTTAATAATATTCTTGGGAGGCGGGGATTGGTTAGGCATTGGAAAGCTTAAAAATGAGTATTTTTAGGAAATTGGCAAAAAAATAAAAAAAAAATTTTTTCACAGGGACGTTTTAGGGGTGGAATTGGAGGTATACCTCCCCCTGCCCATAAAAATAAATTTTTATGGCTTTAAGAACGCAAAAGGGGCGGGGCTAAAAATGGCATTTAAGAGTCTTTTGAGTCCAACTTTAAGTTTTTGAACACTCTTTGACCTTAAAAGTTGTAATTGCTAAACAAAATGACGGGAAAATTAAAAATAAACTTGCATTTTTCGGAGGTAGGATTAGTTCTTTCAAGGGGAATTTTTTTTTCCTTGGTCCGATTTTTCCTATTTTCTAGCTTTGACAGCTTATGACCATAACAGATTTTTCTGCAGAGTTTCATTAACCTAGGGGCACTCAGTACATTTTTAGAGCCAATATAAATTAAAAAAAAAGTAATGTTAAAAAAATAAGGCGCTATACATGCAAATCACGTCACTGTCGAAAAACACATTAATTTTTACTATTCGTTATAGAGGCCATAGTAATACACCTCCAGTAAAAATTTTAATAGTCTACCTATTATCGTTCAAAACTTAGGCCATATACATGCCTAATTTTGTATACTTTTAATTACGGTATGCAAATTTTACCTACAGTTATACACCTTCTGTGAAAATTTCAAGAGTATACCTGTTATGGTTCGAAACTTAGGCCACATATATGATAATTACGTTACTATCGGAACACCCTTTAATTTTATTTTTTATACTTTTTATATAGCGAACTTAGTTTTAATTACTATTACTACAGTACAAAAAATAAAACACATATACGTGAATAACACATCTCTATCGGAACACCCTATAAGTTTTAGTATTTTTTGCTATAGCGGCAGCAGTTATACATCTTCTGTGAACATTTCAAGACTCCACCTATTAGTGTTCCAGAGATAAAAGGTGGTAACATAAGGACGGACAGACATTGTAGCGAACACAAAAGGGTCACTTTTTTACCCTTAGGGTACGGAATCCTATAAAAGCTTCAATAAAATCGAGAGTGGTAAATTTTAAAACATTTTTTTGTTGTTGATTTGACATGGAATTAACCATATATTGAATTTTTTTCAATAATAAAATAAAAAAAAATTGTAAAATAAACGAAAATTAATGTGCGGTTTCTGGATTACAGGCGAGCGGCTCGTCTAAAAAATTTGTATAAGAATCACCCAAAAACTTGAGTGTTTTTCATACAAATTTTCTAGGCGAGCCGCTCGCCTGCAATACAGAAATCGCACATAAGTCAAATCACCGGATAACTTTTTAACATTAACTTCTTTTAGAGATGTAAATTTAAATTTTATTAGTTGTTTTTCGTAGAATGTAATACTACTGTTTTAACTAAATTTTTGCTGGTTTAACAGAATTTTATTTAAATTTATATAAGTTTTTGTTTTCAAATTATCAGGGTTTTTTAAAAAATGTTTTTAACAAAAGAAATTCTGTTGATTTAAATAAAATTAGTTTATATGTATAAATCGTATCGATATTTAAATAAAAATTGTTTTGGTTTAAATATTTCTGTCGTTAAGGTTCTAGTAATTTTTTTCTTTAATATTATCTACCATTTTTGGTACAGTGTTCAATACTTTATAATTTAAAATTCATAATTGAAACACTCATAAAAATGGGAGTGTGTACCCAACATATTCGCGAATACTATAAAATATATGCACTGAACCAAAAATGTATGTACCAAAATACAGTAAAATGTGGCATAGAATTGAAGAAAAATAGGTTATTGTACAACTAACAAACTCTTTACTGAAATCTACAGACGATTTTAGTAAAAACAAGTAAGAGTGCTATATTCGGCCGTGCCGAATCCTCTATACCCTTCACCACGGTGATTTTATTTATACAGACATGTACAGCATTATACATATTGTTGACTCTTTTCATAAATTAAAATAAGTCGCATGAGAAAAAACTCATTATTCATGCTTTAAAGAAATAGAAGACAGCGGCTACGCAGCTAAATTCCGTTGGCTATAATTGCCACCGTGTAGGCATCTACTTAATGACATTGAAGACGACAGCTACATTGTAACATCGTAAACATTGTTGCAGAAATACCTATTTTACTTATAAAATTAAATAACTTTTTCAAAAAATAATAAATATTTCCTCCAATACTTTTTGCATATGACTTTAATAAAATTGTCGCAAACAAAAATAGAAATTAGCCTAAGTTGACTGCAGCCACAACGGTGGTCGTGTAGCCATGTAGCTTTGCTGGCTTCAAAATATTTTTTTACATATAAACGTGTGCTTTTTATTTTTGACAGTTTGTAGTCGGTATCCTGATACTATATGTGTGTTTAATGCATTTAGGTTTTAAAACGGATATCTCAATATTTAAGAATCAAACGTATATAAAAAAATATGTTACTCTTTATACATGTATTCTTAATATCAAAAATTTGTTATGTTACACTCATGATTTTCATTTTCATGAAATACTTATTTTTTTTAAACATTTCGAAAATTGTTTGTAAAAATGTTTGCAAAAATTTTTTGGAAAATTTGTAAAAAAAATTGTTCGAAAAATTTTCTGTAATAATATCTTTATGAAAATGTTTTGTACATTTTTTTGTAAATATTTTGAATTTTTTTTTTAATTTTAGGTTAAATTTAGGTCCTTCCTGCAATCTATATTGAATTCGAATGGTCAGACTAAAGCAAAAAAAAAATCCTTTAAAAAAATTTCCGTATAAAAACCCGCTTGCAGGGGGTTATTGATCCCCCGTGATCTGAATGCACTCCTTGCATTCTACCTGTCGCGGTATAATATTTATTTGACAAAAAAAGCGAAAGTGAATTTTTAAAGCAAAAAAGAAAAAAAAACCTGAAAAAATATAGGTGGGCGTGGTTTTTTTTCCGCAGCCTCCAAAAGAATGATCCGATGTTGCTGAGTTGCAATCCCAAAATTTACGAAACTCTGCCTGACAGATTGGTGTGCTTAATTTTTTTGTATCTCTTCTGGTGCCTTGGTAAATAACATTACTACCCGAACACGGACTGACGGACATCTCTTAATCAACTTCTCTATGTATAAGGATCCAGAATATATATTCTTTTTGGGGTCGGAAATTAATATTGTACAAATTACACACGGAATGTCAAACTTATATACATATACCCATTCCACCTGTGGTGAAGGGTATAAAAATAATTTTGTTAAATACCTTCTATTGAAGAAATTTCTTCAATATTGTATGGATGTAAATTTCATAAAAAATAAGTTAATTGAACTAAAATTATTAGTCAATTTTCATATTAAATTTTTATCTTAAACATAAAAATCCCCAACATAATCTGAAAATAAAACGGCATAACATTAATGCTTTATTACCTTTATTTCCCATTTTAAGACGAATAAGGCTTTCAGTTCCTGTTGCGAGCTTTTGACATCGTGTAAATGCTTTTCTAATATTGCCCACAAAACTATTTATCTTCCAAATCGCTAATCTACTCGTATAAATAGGCAAAGACAAAACTTCGTGATCCTTTTTCTCCTATGTTTGTCAACCGACTTTGTTTATTCTTTCACCGGTTAGTAGATATTGGTTTGTTTTTTCCCTATACTTTGCAAAAACAAATCGTTGTTTCACAGCGTCTTCATGTGGCCTCTTTATTTGCCCTTTTTTATTTAAAACGCAGTTTATGCAGCAAGTAAAATTATAGAAATACTTATCTGTTATCTAGAAATAGGAATATTTTTTCTTAATTTTAATATTGTAATTACTTAGTTTTTTAATAATTTAAAGCAAAATAGGTATGTAAATAAAAATAAGGAATTGTAAAATTCGTTCGCAGCATTACTTCCCTAGGACATGCTCCATGTTAACAGCAATGGATACTGGAAGCAGAATGTTATACATTCTTTGTATTACCTACTTTGACCCGCTGGGTCACATCGTCACATCTGCAAGAATGATAAAAAATAAAGCACGAATGAAGTCATAAAACGTGTGTTTTTTAAATAGGCCTAACTATGCCATCTAACGGCACATACATACATCCTATCGGCCGCTCAGTATGATAGACACAAGCGGGAAAATTCTCGATGGCATCATTTGCAAGAGGTTTAGGTCTAGTATTGAAACGACTGGAGGTTTATCAAATAACCAATTTGGTTTTAGAGAAGCTAAGTCAACTATCGATGCCATCAACGTCGTTGTGGAAACTGCATCAAGGGCAATTGAGGGAAAGTGTTGGCGAAATAGTGCAAAGCAGTACTGTGTAGTAGTTACTCCAGATGTAATAAACGCTTTTAATACTGCGAATTGGGATGTCTTTGTGAACACGCTTGTTGAACTGAGCATCCCTACATACTTATGGGCCATAATAAGGGATTATTTTCGAAACAGAATCCTGATATACGATAAAGGAGCAAAACAGCACAGAGTAGCAAATGGCGTCCCCCAGGGTTCGGTTCTTGGACCGTTGTTGTGGAACGTTATGTATGATGGAGTTTTAAGGCTTAAGTTGCCGGAAAGGGTATCAATCATTGGTTTTGCAGATGATATAGCTTTGGTGTGTGTGGAAAAGGATCTACAAAAAGCGGAAGTAGTTACCAATGCTAGTATACAAATTGTGCGATCTTGGCTCATCTCTGTGGGTTTAACCTTGGCCGATCATACACTGAATCAAAAACTTACCTAATACTATAAAATTGAAGAATAGTAGGTTGTTATACAACTAACAAACATTTTAGTCAATTTTAGTAAAAAAAATAATTTTGTTAAATTCGTTTTATTGTAGAAATTTCTTCAATATGACTATAGTTTTTGATATTTTATAGGGTGTAGAATTGACAAAAAATAAGTTAAATTAACTAAAATTATTAGTTAATTTTTTATTACATTTTAATATTTAAAAGATAAAAATCTGCAACATAATCTGAAAGTAAAACTGCATAACATAAATGCCTTATTACCTTTATTCCTGTTTTTAGAGGAATAAACGCTTCAGTTTCTGTTGCGGGCATTTGATATTATTTTGATGTTTTTCTTATTTTCTCTACGAAACTATATCTCTTCCAAATTGCTAATAGTGTAAAATCTATTAGAAAAATTCATTCACTTAATTTTAATTTGCACAACACACCAAATATGATTTATTAACCGACTTCAAAAAAAGAAGGAGGTTATCAATTCGTCTGAATGTTGCTTTTTTTTTATGTTTGTGCCCGCAGAACTCAGTCATTTCTGAACCGATTTTAAAAATTTTGCACTATTAGAAAGGTTATGGCTACAGATTGGTCCCATTTTAAAATAAGTTCAAAATTTTAAAAATTAAAGGGTGTCCCCATACAACATACATGTTTTTTACGTGTATTATGAACATTATAGGTCACCAATTTAAAATTAAAAAAAAGTGCGTATCACAGTAGTTCCCAACAACAAAAAGTAATTAAAAAATAAAATTAAAAATTAAAGGGTGACCCCATAGGTGACTTAATTTCACCTTTATTCTCCTATCTTTTGAACCGTTATAGACAAACACTTGAAAGTTGCACAGAATGTTCGATACTATGTCTGTTATAATAAGTATAAATATTTAAAATTAGAAATTAAAGGGTGTCCCATTAGTTGGTTTATTTTGATATATATATGGCCAAACTTTTGAACCTTTATAGACAGACAGTTGAAATTTACAAAGTACTTGTATTGCTAAGTCCGCTAAAATAACAAGTGTAAAATATGAATTTGGAAATTAAAGGGTGTCCCAATAGTTAATGTAAAAGTAATATATATGGTCAAACTTTTCAACTGTTATAGATAGACAGTTGAAATTTACAAAAAACCTATATTGCTTAGTCCGCTATTAAAACAAGTATAAAACTTGGATCTATAAATTAAAGGGTGTCCCCATTATTGATGTTATTTGACCATTATGTCCTCATCTTTGGAACCGTTATAGACAAACACTCGAATAACAACAAGTATAAATATTTAAAATTGGAAATTATAGGGTGTCCCAATAGTTGATGTAATTTGATGTATATGGACACAAAGTTAAAATTTAAAAAGAATCTGTATTACAAAGTGTTCTTTAAAAAGTATTTATATTAAAATTTGAATTTAAAGGGTGACGTCATTTGATATATATGACCCTATCTTTTAAACAGTTATTGATAAACACTTAACAATTAGACAGAATGTCCATTACTATATCTGTTATAATAAGTATAATTATTTAAAATTATAAATTACAGGGTGTCGCAATAGTTTATGTAATTTGATGTATATGACCAAACTTTTAAACCGTTACAGACAGAAGGTTGAAATTTACAACGAACCTGTATTGGTACGATCGCTATAACTAGTATAAAATTTGAATTCGGAAATTACAGGGTGTCGCAATAGTTACCGTCTTAAAGAAACATGCTTTTAAGTTTGTCTGTTTTGAAGTCGGTTTTTTTTTGCAAGAATTATTTATTGCCACAAATATTAAAAAAAAAAATTATATAAATTGAAAAAATTTTCTATTTCGTATGTCATCTCAAATAATTTTTCTGAAATTAAATTTAATGAAATTTCTTTTATTTTACAGCTTTTTTCATTTTTATGTATTGAATTTTCTTCCAAAATTAAATAAAACAACTTGTAGAATAAACGAAAATTATGTTAAATCAACGGATAATTAGTCACATTAACATCGTTTTTTTTTTTTTTGTTAATTGAACAGAGTTTTATTTAAATTTCTGTAAGTTTTTTGAAGTTTTATTGAAATGTGTTTTTAACAAAACAAATTCTTTTGGTTTGAATAAAATTAGTTTATATGAATCAAAATTAAATTGTTTTAAATATTTTTGTCGTTAAGGATTAACTAATTTATTTCGTTAATATTACCTACGAAATTTGGCTCAGTGTAAGACAGAAGCAGTGCTAATTAGTAGCCGTAAGACCAGAGAAACTTTAAAACTCAGTATTGGATCATGTTATATAGAGAAGAAGCCCTTTCTCAAATATCTTGGTGTAATAATTGACTGCCGTCTTTCGTTTAAAGATCGCCTGAGGTATATAAGTTCCAAGGTCAACCACACATGTTTGGCGTTATCCCAAACACAAGAGGTCCTAAGTCGAACTTCATATAAAAAAAAACAATATTAAAAATAATGTTTTTTTTTCATATGAAGTTTGACTGTTGTTAACGCATGTTAATGTCTAATGGACATTGGTGGTAATGACTAATGGAGACAGCGGTAATTTCAGCTCGAAATTACTTAATTTCGTGCCAGCCTTAACGGGCTATAGAATGAGTTAATTTGAGCAATGGTAAAATGTATGAGAAATTACGTAATTTCAAGTTGATTTCGGTTGAAATCATGAAATGACTATTAAGGGATTTGGCAACCGACCTAATACAAATGACAAGACTATATGGCGGTAAAACCATTTTATTGAGTAGAGATTTCAGACAAAGTTAACCAGTTGTTTTGGAAGTTTAAAATATGAGATTTTTTTGCGGTATGCCACCTCTTAAACTAAATTGAAAATTAATTCAATATTAATGTTCATTCGTAACTTAAATACCTCACAAGCTTTAGTAAATGGAACACGAATAAGAGTTAAATGTTTGCATCGCAATACGATTGACTATGAGGTATTAACTGGATCCGCTATTAATAAAAGGATTTTAATTTCAGAGTTCATTTAACGTTTGCATACAGAACACTGTTCCCCGTAATACTAGCATTTGCTATGACTATAAACAAATTATTATTGCGACGTCCTGTATTTTTACATGTAGAGTAGAGTGCGTTCATTTGATGGCTTAAAATTTTATGTAACTGATGGCAATGTTCAAGGCAACTTTATTATATGTACAAATAACAATGTTTATAGAGAAGTTTTAAGTACAATTTAGTTCGAATTACGCAGAATTTAGTCAAATTAAATAAACGGGTAGTGGAAACTGTGGAAACGATGCAAATGTGAGCAAAAATGTAACGTTTTTACATACATACATATATACTTGCTTCCAAGGTATATTTATTTTACTAGGTAGTGTCGTCCGCCCAGCTGATTTAGTAGTTCGACATGTCAAAAGTTGTATGTGTTCAGAAATTTAATAGTGTAGAAGTTAGAAGGCAATAAAACACATACACGCCTTCTCAATTTTCTTATATGTTAATTGATATTTCGAACTACAAACCAACAACAAAATGCCATGTTGTTCTTGTATTGTTGTATTTGTTGTAGAGATGCCACTACCTAGTAAAATAAATATACCTTGCTTGCTTCCTTTGCGCTAAAAAAATTTATAATTTATTGCCACAAATGCAATGAAATTTATCGGTTGTTTTTCTTACTACTGTTTTAACTAAATAAACGCTGTCAAATGCTTAAGCAACTTATTGAAGACTTTGAGGTGGCTACAATGTACTTACATGAATCTAAAAACTATTATGACACTGTTCCACATTTGTTTTATTCGTGCTTTGCAAAATAATCAAAATTGCAAAATAATGATAATAATCTTAATAAATCAAATTTCTATAAAAAATAAATTAATATCTATAAAAGTTATCAAGCTCTACATCCTTTTGAAAGTATTATTTGTTATAATGGACGCACTGTAATATTAGATTTTAAGTGTTCCTACTATATCACCGATCGGCTGATACATCTAAAGGTAAACTAAACGAACTTTAACACAATGCTCCTATTTGATTGATTGGTTTTATATTTCTAATATTGGTCAAGGGCGTCAATCGCATTGATCAGCGGAAAACCTTCCATATCGATCAGAATTTAAACTAAATGGAAAGAATAATTACAACACACTCATAAACTGGAAAGAGACTACATACATATGTACATAGGTATATACATACCTAGTCGATCCAAAAACAATGACAATTCAATGCAAATTGTTCTCGACATCAAATATTTTAATAATATCCCAACATACCAAATGGCTTGTAAAAATATTTTAAACAGCTTAAAAATATAAGCCTTAAGCTTGTAGAAAAATCAAAACGGACCCTTATGAAAATATAATATGTACATGATTAATAAAAGCTTATATTTGTAATTGTAGAGTAAGCTTACAGAAACAATATTTTATTAATTTTGGTATTGAAGAGCTTATTCGTCTCAATATTTTTATAAGTTTCTTTACATAACTGTAGACTTATATTCGCAAATAGTGTATATTTGTACGTATCTGTATGTAATTTGTGGCTAATTTCAATGGAGCACATATACCAGTTTTCTCAGATCTCATAATCCCTCCTTACTATATATGTATGTACATATTTCCAGAATAGGCAATACAAAATTTAGCACACAACACTACCATGAAGGAAAACTGCCTAGGAGAGACTGCATAGCTTGCTCCTAGATACCCACTATTAACCATAACTTTTGAGATTACCCAGAAATACCACAAATGAGACGCTTAAAGAGATGCTTTTCTGCAATAACAAGAACGCTTCAATCCGCCAACGAAATTTAAACTATTAATTTATGGTGTGGTGGCCTAATAGCCCAAAACATTAATTTCTCTATGTTGTACATTTATTTTTAAGTCTTTCAGAAAAAAAAAATTATGTTAAGAAAGAAAACGAATTGTTTAGAAACATTTCTGTATAATATAATCATTGTTAAAATTAAAAAATGCTTGTGAATTTATATTTTATAAATATTATTATAATCGAAACTAATAAAAGATTAAAACACACTATTATTTATAAGCTTATTCACACGTTGTATTGTAGTTTGATTGCTATATGGTATGTTGGGATATGTTTTCGATAGTGAAATAAGTATGTATGCATGTACATAACTTTGTATGTATGTATACTTATTTTAATTTGCCCTCAGTTTGCTTGATCAATTATTGGGTTTGTTGAAATTAGTAACATCAATCAAAAATAATTATGAATAATTTAAACTTTTATCGGTAGCTCGTGTTTATTCAGTAGAATTTATTACCTTCTCCTGCGCAGCCATTATATTGTTATAGACGTTCATAATGTAACATCCCATAACTTATTTTACTCTGGAAACATCAACACAAATAACAACTAAATAATGATTAACATCAAAATGAAATAAAAAACCAAAAGAAATGATTGGTCCACTGCTTTGTATAGTCTAGTAGTTGTAAGTAAGGGACAACTATACGATACTTTAAAGTTACTTTATTGGTAGCCCATAACAATTCTTCTGAAATATTTTTTGTGACAATCAAAAGGCATGTTTTAAGAGAGTGAGAGAATAAGAGTGAGTTTTTTTTCTTCTTACCAATAAAATTGTCACTCAAAGAGTATTCGTTATTCAGCAAAAAGGGGCAAAAAGAAATTACTCAAGCAGAGAAACAAACAATAATTAATTTGTGCATGGCCTGCACAATAATGTGCCAGCGGAAAAAAAAGCATTTATGGCATATATGTACAATTAAGTATGTAATAGGTAAGATAGATAGAAAGACATTACTCAGGAATCGAGAACGTAATGTCAACCGACACAAAAAGTACATATTGATTACCACGTAGGTATGTAGGTATATTCCCAAATTTTCAGAAGAAGGAATGTACTGTTGCTTCGTGTTTTTCCCTATATTCTGTTAAACAAAAAGATTCGTTGTTTCACATCGTCTTCATGTGGACTCTTTATTTACACTTTTTTTATTTAAAACGCAGTTTATGTTTGAACGCATACTAATAAATATCAAAAATGCAGCAGGTAAAACCGTTGGAAATTACTTAGGTATCTATGAAATAATTAAAAATGTTTGTTTCTATTAGTTTTAATAATAAGTAAATAAAAATGTGTTCATATATATGTATGTAAATGTATACATTATTTTATGCTTTAGAAATAATGAATTCTATAATTCGTTCGCAGAATATATTGAAATAATGCATTACTTTTACATGCTCCGTGCAAAAAACAATGGAAACTGTAAGCAGTTTCCTACTCTTATTGATTACTTTTTCCCTCTGGGCTGTCTTTACGTATTCAAAACGGGAGGTATGAAACGAGAAATTTATCTGACAAATTAAGCAACACTAGTTAAAGGTTAGTAACTAGTATTTGGGATTCCCTGGTTTTTTCATTTCCCGGAAAACGGGGAAAAATTATTGCATTCCCGGGAAAAAATCAGCTCCTAAAGAAATTTATTTTATTTTAGTATGTAAATATTGATAGTCTTATTAAAATAAAGAAACAAAAAATGGCTTATAATATCCTGAGTTTAACGGGCATCATTTAAGGGAAAGAAATACCTAAGTATATAAATATTAATATCAGGCCTGTTCTTGAAGTTCGTTTTTATTAATATATTTTATATTTATTTTAATTATTAGTCTATGCATACAATCCTTACAGACTATTTTATATACAGGTTAACTTAATCTTAAGAAGAAATTAAAAGTTAAATTTTTTGAGTGATACATATACAAATTTATTAGACGAGCCACTCGCCTGTATTGCAGAAACCGCACGTAAATTATGAATTAAAAAAAATGATGTTAATATTAATGCTTAATTACTTTTACATTCATAAAAAAATGACAAAATTATATAAACTATTAAATTGACGACATATATACGTAAAAGGATCAGCTAGTGCAAAATTTATATTAAATAATTTTAAAAAAAGGTCTATAATGACGAGTAATGCGACACGGAACATTAAACTGTTTATTACTCAGCAGAAATTCACAGCAAACATTACCATTTAAAGGTTCAACATAAAAGAAACATTTAGAAAAGTGCGACGGCTTTTTAGATCAGGTAGTTTTATTAAAGCAAGTCTGCTTGAATATGAAGGGAGATTTATTCTAGGATTCAAATGAAGATCACGTAAACAGAAAAGCAAAAACTGTTTTTGCACCGACTCAATATATTGGCAATAAATATTGTAATAAGGATCCCATACGATTGATCCGTATTCTAAAACAGGTCTAACCAGTGAAACGTAAAGTTGCTTGGTAATATAAGGATCAGAAAATTATTTTTCCCACCTCTTTATAAATGCAAAAACACCTCTAGCCTTGTTGACAGTCATAGTAATGTGTGCGACGAAGTTTAAATTGGAATCAAGTAAAATTCCAAGATCCAAGAAAGTGTCGACTAAATCTAGCTGATGTAGTTAACAACTATACAACTTTTTCTAAAAAATCGCATGCATTTAAATTTTTTTAGATTTAGTTCCATTAAATTATTTTTGCACCACAAAAAGCTTTAGCTTTCTACAGGTTAAATAAGACTTTAGCCAGTTAAAATTTCTACCGGATACACCTATCAAATACAATTTTATTAATAGTAATTTATGACTGACTTTATCAAAAGCTTTATCAAAACAAACCGATGCTGTACATCGATTTGTTATCTTTGCGAAAATCCAAAATTTACTAGAGTTCAAAGATGAAGAACGTTAGTCTTAGTCGAGCATCCCTTACTAAAACCATGTTGGTTAGGCGATATAATTGTTAAAATTTGATTACACAGAGAATCAGCAACTAGTTTTTTAAACATTTTTGGGATGGCACTTAATTGGCAATTCCTCAGCAAACATACATATGTATTACAGATAACATCACTATCACTGGATTCTTTGTTATACAATTTCATGATTGTCCAGTAGTTAGATTTTCTTTTTTAGTTGACGAAGGCATAGAAAGATTTCGGATCATGAAGGGAAATTTCTTTTATTTTATTTATGTAATTATTATATAACGCACGGTTTAGTAAGTTGTATTCTGCACGACTTATAGAGTACTTTCCATCATAGTATGTCATCGAACCACAGATTTTGTATTTTTTATAATAATTGTTTTTCAGGATTTTAAGTTTTGAAAGCAGCTTAGAATTCCAAGGTGGACCACTTGCGGTGTGAACAATTCTTTTAGGAACAAAGATTTCAAAAAACGAATAAATAGTTTTTTAGAAGGTACACAGGAAAAATTATTACCAAAATATTTCCAAACAAATGTTTTTTTTTAATGTTTATTGATTTTCAAAAACTTTTTTTTTGATTCTAATAATACTTTTAATTGATTTTTAATTTGCTGCTTACAGTGTTGCCGTAATAAAAATAATTGATCAAACTAAATTCATTAATATGGAAATGTTGTTCTTCTGTAAAAATTAAATTTAAAAAACTTTTAAATTTTGAATAGCCTCTAATTATATTTTAGTAGGGGAAATTTTTACACAACCTTATGAAATTAAAAAGCAAAAAAAATACAATTTTTTTTTTTCTTAAGAAAATTTAAGTTTGGCTTTTACATACAGTCAGAAAAATATTTTCGCACTGTTATTTAAATTATTTTTATACAAAACGTAGCACTAGTGTCGTAGGAATAACAAAGTTATTTTGAACAGCCAAATAAACAAACTTATTAAGATTGAAACTAAGAGTCATTTTAAGGTTTTCGAATAAGTGTTTTTGTTAAATCCTTTTTTGTTTGTATTGGTCTTCTTAAAGAGTTATCATTATTTTTATAAATAATATTCTCTATTCTTAAAATTAATACTCATTCGCAAAAAACGACAACACTGCATTGAAAAAATAATAAAAAAAATATTATATTGATTTTTTCAAGACTTCAAAAAGGAAATTTATTTTAATAAACAAATATTTATTTAAAGCACAAATATTGAAACATTCAAAAGCCATTAGCTGCAGAGGATAAGGTAAAAATGTACAATTTTTTTATTGAAGATATTGCTAGATATTCATAAATATTTCAATTTTTGATTTTTATTTACAGTTTTTCAGGTGGCGGCAATGGCCAGCTTTATGTAAATTTGTATGGCATATGCTTTTGACCAGCAAACAATTCCCATACCAATAATTTTGATGAATCAAATACAAGGTTTTTCCCCAATTGTGCTCAAGAGGAAACGCTTTGTGCCCAAAATATATAAGTAACTAGTCGCTAAAATTTGACCAAAGTAAAAAGAAAACGGGAGATACATTATTTTCACTGTTGCTCAAGATGTCAAATTTCATATATAGATAACATTTTTTAATATATAGAATTTGATATTTTAAGAAACAGCGAAATTGAATGAATTTGCCATTGCAATCGTGGCTTTAATTTTACCCAGTAGTTATTTAAATTAGTCACAACACTTTAATTATTAAACACAATCAGCGAAAATTGTTTTTGATTTAGCTAAATTATTTGTTTGAAAATTGTTTGCTATTTTAGTACAGTTTTTCATTAGTTTCAGATAAAATATTTGTTTGATTTTTTTTTTTAAATTTCAGTAAACCTTTTGTGTGTTTCAGACAATTCTTTTTTTTTAAACATTTTTATAATATTTTTTGTCTGAAATTTTTTTGTTTGAATTTTTTTTTAAAGTCAATAAATTTTTTTTACCAAATATCGCAATTAATTGTTTGAAAAAATCGTGGAATATTTTCAATAAACTAATTTGAAATTTAATTGTTTGAATTTACAAATTTGTTTATAGGATCATATTCAAACAAAAAATTGTCTAATTATGCAAATTAATTGTTTGAATCCGAAATTTTTTTTCTGTGTAAAGATCAACGAATCTAAATCTGAATTACTATTTATAGAATAGATACAACACATTAAATGCTCATTTAATGCGTTATAATTTGTTCGTTTAAAGCAGAACACTTTTTCTGTTTTGCAAGATGTAGGGTTAGATACTAACGGCTTAAATAAAGTAATCAGAATAGTAGGATGGTATCGATCTTCAGGTAAAATAATAGGATCCTAGCGTGTTATTGAGCAATCATCAGAACAGTTAACAAACACCAAGTCTAGCAATTTTTCAAAGGCGTTGTACACATCATTCATTTGGTAAAGACAAAAAAATATGCTTTATAAATTCATCATATCAGTTTTTATTTTGTACTGGAATCAAATATGCACAATCAGTCACATGTTCCCACATAGACGGTAAATTAAAATCACCAAAAACATAAATAGAATCATTGGAATGTACACGTGAAGTAACAGATTTAATGGCTTGGATGTGTTTGGCATATATTGAAACATCAGGGGGGTTACTATGTAACTCGATTCGATAGTTAAATATTACGGATACGGATTTTTCGTACCAACTAACTCGAATTCGTAAATACATTTGCTACTTTCGAGTTGCCGTATCCGATTATCGGATACTGTCGGATGTGCATCACTATGTAATTCGAATGTAGATGTCAAAGTCGCTCGAAAGTTGGCATTAGTACTCGTTTGATTTTGAGCTAACGGATGAATATTAAAAAATTTAAATAAAACAAAACATCGACACCAAACGCTGAAAATGTAAGTATTTGTTAAATGTATGTACATTAATAGATAAAAATTAATACAAATCTTTTTCAATAGGGAAAATGCTACGAAAAATATTAATACGAAGCAAAGACAATTTGAAATTATGCTCAACTTTATGACAGAGCATCCGCAGTTGGCTAAGGGCTATATAAAAGCTCCGGACGCCAAACAAGCCACCAACAATTTATGGACACGATTGGCAAAAGATCTTAATGCAGCCGGTCCACCAATGCGGGAAGTGGTCGGTTGGAAAAAAGTAGGTAATATATAGTTTACCCATAAATGGAAATAAATTTTTTTTTTGTTAAGGTTTGGGCAGATCACAAGACCCATCTTAAGGCCAAATTGCGGAAGAACCGCATTAATTTTTCGGGCACAGGCGGTGGTCCGGCAAAAATGTGTTCATTTACCGCACTCGAAGCAGGTGTAATTGATTTACTTGAAATGAGGGAGGCGGTTGATGGTATGAGTGGGGTCCGGAAATTTGGTGTAAATAACAGTATCCCCCCAACCGGCGACGACACTGGTACGGCCACAAGCAATAACGACGTCGAGCAAGATGTTGCACATATCCTCAACTGCGTAACTAATGATCTGAGGGAGACGGATGAATTGGTGTCTGATCTTTCCCCAACGCGTTGCTCATCAGCTGCCCGCCCATCACACGACGATCACCATTCAATCGCGCTGTGCCAAAAAAGCAGACATTGCTGGAAAAGCAAGTGAATGGTCAAATGAAGTACCACAAGCGCTCCACATCACTCTTGGAAGAGGTCAACAGTAATTTAAAATCTTTAGTTAGATATAAAAGAAGACAAGTGGATATAGAAGAAAAAAATTATAAGCTTGCAAAAAGAAAATTAGAACATGAAATGAAGTTGAGCGTAGAAAATCAAAAACTTAAACTTGCAAAGCTTAATTTAAAGAGAGAGAGATGCTAGAAATTGAAAGAAATCGAAATTTATGTTATATCTACCCTGTTGTCTAGTATGTATGTTATATTACTATTTATTACTATTTAAGCTTTTTTTCTTTCCTAAAACCACTATAAATGAATTAGTAAAAACTTCAGTGGAAATAAAGGAATTAAATTTTATAAATTGTTTTTTATTTGATCTCTTAAAGCTTGCGCTAAGGCTGAGAACTGATTTCTGTCTTCAGAATCTAAAGCAGTTGTTGAGGCCAATTCCATTTCTTCTTCATTATTCACTATTTCTGAAGGTATTTCGACATTATACTCTAAACAAATATTGTGTAATGCACAGCATACATTCAATATTTGTGCGACCTTTTCCGGTACATAATGTAATTCTCGTGCTGTGAGCAAACAACGAAATCTCCCCTTTAAAACACCAAACACACGTTCAATTATTGATCTTGCCTTACAAAACAGCTTGTTAAATCTGCTCTCCGCAGAATGCTCATACGCGCTCCTGTACGGTGTAAGTATCCATGGCTCCAATGGGTACCCAGAGTCTCCTACGGATAAAATAAATTAAAATGATGAATTAAATAATGAAATAATTAAATTACCTATTATCCAAGATGACTTGTCGCCATTAATATATGCGTCCTTCAGAAATTGACGCTCGTCCGACAAGTTCCATACGTGAGAGTCGTGTGCTGCCCCTCCATAACATCTATTCACTGCTCTTATGCGCATTGTATGATCACATATCTAAAATATCAAAGAATGTACTCGTAAAAGGTGGGATGATTGATAGATCTCATCCCCCTTGAAAAACAAGTGCTCGTTTTTAGATGGCCGGACTATTTGTATGTGAGTACCATAAACAGCTCCTATTATCCCTGGAATTCCAGATGTTGCATAAAAGAAATTTTTGGCAGCTCGTTTTTCGTCATCGCTCATGACGAAATTTATGTGCTTGGGACACAACACCTTCTCTATAGCATTACACACCTCTTTTATGCAGTTTGACACAGTTTGTTGTGCCAAGCCAGCAAACCGGTCTTGACCGATTTGGTGTTGATACCCACCTTGTCCAAGGAACTTAAGTGTAGCACCTAATTTGATTGCTGGTGTTACAGCAGTCGATCTCTGTGTAGTTGGCAGATGCGCACTAATGCTCTCCAACACATATTTAAAAGCTTCCTTGCTAAGACGGAAATTTCGCACAAACCTACAAACAAAAATATATGGTTATATACAACATACATATTTAATAAATTGTTACTTACATTACATCCGTCAACTGCATAAAATCTACACCATCGCGTAGGATTCTACGTTCCAATCGCTCGTCTTCATTTTCCATCCAAAGGGCAACCGTATCCATTTTTATAACGCACAAATATTTTTTTTTTACTTTTTTTATTTTCATTGTTTTGACATTTTGGGTAATAAATGCTGCCAATGTTGAATAAAACATTCGAAAGTAGTGCCAAAATTATTTCAATTAGTGGCAGCACTTCTCGCTCGATCCGAAACTGTTACATGGTAAGAGTTTAAATTCGGATCGAATACAACTTTCGAGCTGTTCATACTTTCGAATCGAGTTACATAGTAACCCCCCAGAATCAGGAGGAACGTATGAACAGGTAAAGTATTTTTTTTTTTTTAATTTTTCAGCTTTACGACGATAGTAACAAATTCAGTGTTAGAAACTTCAACCGGTATTAGTTGAGATGAAAGAAGACAAGAAACAGTAATCAATACACCACCACCTCTTCTTCCATTTCGATTGTATCTATAAGTTTGGAACTTATCACAAAGTAACTCAGAATTAAAAACATTATCGTTTGGACAGGTTTCAGTAAATAAAATAAAGTGATAAGAAATATCATAGCTGTTAACAAGAAAAGTAGAGAATTTTGCATTTAATCCGCGTACATTTTGACATATTATATTAAGTTGACTGTTAAAGCAATTCAGTTTTTTGATTGAGGTAAGTTACGTGAAGGTAGTTGAGCGACGTTTTTAATTCTAGTATTCTCCTTAAATAAAAATTCATGGATAAAAGTGTTAGTTGGCCAAAAATTGGGATCAACGACGTTATGCTCCTGGGTTGAGAATATAAAAATTTTTGTATAGTAATATTATCTTCAGTGTTCAGCTTAGATTTAATATAATATTCAATGTCATCAACGGTTGTAGCAGACGCAAAACGAGAAACAAATATGTATTTCCTTGGTGGTAGAACATTTAATTCCTTGTGGTTAACTTTCTCGGAATTATTGTTATTTAACAAGGAATTAGATGGGCCAGGATTAAAAGATATTATTTCTGGATTAGATGGCACAGAGACAACAGCTTGAGCAAACGAGGTATGACTGTCAGAATTAAAATTGCTCGGTTAATTAGTAGTTGAAGTATTTTCAGGTTGATTATGTAAGAAATTACTATGGATTACAGATTCAATATTGCCTTTAGTTTTATTTCTGGCTGACTTACGACGTTTAGGTGATGATTTAGAAATTGCAAGTTTATTTAATTATTTAAATTCTTCAAATAAATTAGCATAAGAAGCAAGCTCATTAGACAAAAGTGACATTTTATTTGACACATATGTATATTGCTAAATGTATTCTTCGTGCTTTGGAAAAAGCGATAAAATTCAACACCAATATTTTGAGAATCATTGCAACACCAATGTAGTTCCTTAGTGTTAAGACATCAACGCTTGCAAAGCTTAGAAAGAGTAGTGGTTCGCAAAATAACTTTTTAACATGACCTATTTGCATTGGAGCTCACAAAGAAGCTCCAGGCCCTTTAATTTGTATTTTTCTCGAGGTTTTACAAATTTTAAATCACAAAAAATATAAATTATGTTTCAAATTGGTTTGTGATCAAACATCTTGTAATTTTCAGAACAGACTGAAAAAATGTTTAATTAATTTTTTTTTACACAGAAAAAACTATTTTTCATATTCAAACAATTAATTTACATAATCAGACAATTTTTGGTTTGAATATGGTCCTATAAACAAATTTGTAAATTGAAACAATTAAATTTAAAATTTGTTTATTGAAAATATTCCACGATTTTTTCAAACAAATAATTATGATATTTGGTAGAAAAATTATTGACTTTAGAAAAAAAAGAATTCAAAAAAAAAAAAAATTTGTATAAATCAGACAAAAAAGTTTACTGAAAATTATTAAAAAATTCAAACAAAATATTTGTTGTTTATTATTTTGAATCAGACAAAAAACTTTACTAAAATTATAGAAAAAAATTAAACAAATAATTTATCTGAAACAAATAAAAAATTTGTCTGAAATAACAAATAATTTAGCTAAATCAAAAGCAATTTTCGTTATCTCTTGCGCATAATTGGTGCAAAACGTCGTATTTGTTTTATCCAAATTATTTGTTAAAAACCGTTTGCCGGTCAAAAGCATACATACATATGTACATATTTAAATGTAGTTGGCCATTAACGCCACCTGAAAAACTGTGAATAAAAAATAAATATGAATATGTAGCAATGTTATCAACAAATTTGTACATATTTACCTCTTCCTCCCCTGGTCAGAAGGTTTTGGATGGCCTCCAACCCCAAAAAAAGAGGTTAGGACATGGGTCCAAGCTTGTAATTTCTATACATTGCTACTCAAAGCGTACATATTGAGCACTGTGCGATGATGGGACAATGGAATTTAAAGGTGCTATTGTCGATTAAATGCGCTTGTATTGTGTACTGTGCGGTATATTCGACGATATGGGGGTGGTCAACACATTAAAAACTCACCCGGTTGTAAGAACACCGTCAGAAAATGGCCAACACGGTTAGATGCATCCGTTAATCTTGATCACGAATATGTGTTTCAATATTTGTGCACGAAATATTTTTTTTATTAAAATAAATTTTCTTTTTGAAGTTTTGAAAAACTCAGTATTAAAATTTTTAGTTATTTTTTAATGAAAGTGTTGTCGTTTTTTGCGAATGCGTAATTATAAATAAATGGGCCAAAATCAAATTTGTGAAAACCAAATTTTTGGATAATGCATTAAAAATTGTCATGTAATTAACCGACGTCATAAAAGAAGAATTTAAATTATATTACCCATAGGTACCTCTACATTAGGTAAATACATACCACATAACTTAAGCACTATAAAAGTAAGTCTTACAATTTGGTGTGGATAACTTTCAAACCAAAATCGAACAAAATGTTGTATATATGTATATATATATATATATATAGTGCTGTCTAGTTTGCTGTACGTTTAAATAAGGTAAGGTCGTATACTCTAAAAATAATTGTAACTCTATAAGAAGTCCAACACAAAATTACTATAAAAGGTTATTAAAAAACATCAAAATAATTTTTATATTACGTGCCTCTCCCACAATTTCGCAAAAAATCGTTCGTTCGCATAATTGCATTTAAAACCAAAACAAAAATTTTTAAATTAATAAAGAATAAATACTAGCGACATCGTGGTACATGCAGTAAATCTTAAAAAGTTTATTTATTTGGCTGTGCAAAATAATATCCTTATTCCGTCAACAGTAGTGCTAACTTTTGTAAAAAACCGATTTAAGTAACCGTGCGCAATGTAATATTTTTCTGTCGATATATAAAAACAAGAAACCATATTATTACCATTAACTTTGGTAAGAAAATACGTTTATATACTTTTTTTGCTTTTTATATTAATATAAGTATAAAGGTCAATAAAATGACGTTGTCCACCTACCAAAACATATTAAAAATATAAACGTTGATTAATTTCTTTTTTTAAGGAGAACAATATTTTAATATTAATAAATTCAGTTTTTATCTATTATTTTTATTACGGCAACACTGCTAACAGAAAATTAAAAATCAGACAAAATATTATTAGATCCAAACAAAAACGAAAAAAATATAAAACATCCATTTGTTTGAAAAAAAATTTGGTAATAATTTTTTCTGTGTACAAAATAAGTTTTTAGAACTTTAGCAAATCACTAGATAATGTATTTACATATAGTATGTATGCATTGGTTGCAAAATTTAAAGCGATATAAACCCCTTTTACTTCTCACTAAGGTAGGATTAATAGTAAACATGACATTATAAAGATAGGTATTTTTGTCTGTCACAATTGCTAGTTGATAGATCTATAGAACAGTTCTGCTGGGTAAAGTTTTATCACATTAATGACTATAAAACTTTTCCCTTTTCCCGGGAAATTAGCCGATGAGATTATATTTGTGCATTATGGTTCATTTTAGTGATAGCTTATTTTAGTTCAAAGTTAAAAAACAAGTAAATTTATTTTAAACCGAATTCAAAAAAGAAGGAGGTTATCAATTCGTCTGAATGTTTTTTTTATGTATCTATGTGCCCGCAGAACTCAACCATTTCCAAACCGATTTTAATTTTTTTGAAAGGCTATGCTTACACATTGGCCCCATATAACATACGTAATTTCGTGTATTAAGAACCGTAAAGCGCACTCATTTAAAATTTTTAAAAATTGCGTATCACTATAGCTCCCAACAACAAAAATTAATAAAAAAATAAATTTAAAGTGTGTCCCCATAGGTGACGTAATTTGACCTATATGGGCCTATGTTTTGAACTGTTATAGTTAAAACCTGGAAAATTTTACAGAATATCGATTACTATGACCGTTATAATAAAAAGTATAAATATTAAAGGGTGATCTAATACTTTATTTAATTTGATGTATATGGCCATTCTTTTGAACAGTTGTTTACAGACCACTGAAATTTTCAAAGAACCTGTATTGCTAAGTCCGCTATAACAAAAAGTATACAACTTGAATTTGGAAATAAAGGGCGTCCCAATAGTTAATGTAATTTTACGTATGTTTCCAAACTTTTGAACCGTTATACACAGACAGCTGAAATTTACAAGGAACCTGTATTGCTTAGTCCGCTATAACAATTTGAATTTAGAAATTAAATGGTATTCTCATAATTGATGTAATTTGACCTATATGGCCCTATCTCTTGAACCGTTCTAGATAAACACTTGAAAATTAGGAAGAATGTCCATTTTGCCTGGTAAAATAACAAGTATAAATATCTAGAATTATAAATTGAAGGGCATCCCAATAATTGTAATTTGGTAATTTGTTTTATATGGCCAAACTTTGCAACCGTTATAGACAGTTGAAATTTTCAAAGAATCTTTGTGAATCTGTAGTGCTCTCGTCAGGTCCTCTATAGCAGGGGTGGCCAACAAGTCGATCGCGATCGACCGGTCGATCGCGAGACCAATTTTGGTCGATCACTCGCAAGTTCGGGGTTTGCGAAAAGTATCTCATAAAAACTTTTAACTTAAAAAGTACAAATACTTTTTATTCAAATGTTTTCTGTGATTAGCTCATAGAAAGGATAATTTTTATATTATCATTATTTTTATTAGTTCGTTTTGAAATTTGAAATGGTTTTATTAAGTTCTTTTTCTTTGCACTTTTGCAATTCTGTTTTCTATTTAAAGCTTTTGTCGGCAGATAACTTTTTTGCTGCTGCTACTTTTTGCTACCTATATAAAATTTATTTGAATTGGGATATTACAAAATCAATATAATACTTCGGCTTATGATAAAAACTACATATAAAAACGTATATAAATGATGTTTATTTAATAAATCTGAAATACAGAGCGTTTAAAATTGACTTGTATTTACACTTCTGAGAAATTTATGACTATTAAAATAATAACATTTGAATTGCATGCCATTAGGATTAATTCTTGGAATCTAATTTTGCAGAATATAGTGTTAAATTTTCATTCTGAAGTTAGTGTTTGTACGCTACAGTAAGTATTAATGAAATATTAGTGTTCTTTAAATTAATTGGGCAAGAATATAAGAGATATATTTTAAAAAAAATTATTTGAATCTTAATTAAATATTTATAAGCATTATTTTAAATAATAATTTAATTATTCGCAACTATTAAGTATGATTAGCTATTTCGTTTTATCGGCTAAACCTACACCAGGTATTAATTGTAATTTATATTGTTACTGTTTAATACTTTTGGTTAAAATTTGGAGGATTACCCCCCTGGTTCGAACCTGATATAATAACTTTTTTTTATTTTTTTATGAAGAGGTTTGGGTTCAAGACCTAAGTTGAACAAATTTTTTTGTGTAAAATAAAGATGAAACTACTGAGTTAAAAGCACGTATATTTTCAAAAAAGTTTTTTGTTTTACGCTTTTCAACAGAGTTTTGTGAATTCAAATTATTAAATAAAGATTTAAAAAAGCTATTTTAAGACAATGGCATTAAAGAAACGTTTCCCTTGTGGCAACATGCTGTAAAAGAAGTTAAATCATTTTGAGTTACTTCAGACTCAAAATGCTTAGCACTACAAAAACGGCATATTAAGTGCATTGGACCACAGTTATGACTTACAAAATTACTTGGAACAATATTGAAAGCACATTTAAAACTAATTAATAATTCATTGTCATTACGCAGATTGTCGGTGTTAATATTTCCAGATCTGTTCTGAGTAAGATATTGACTTGCTCGTCGCCGTCTCTCCATTCTACCAGTTATTGATCGTCTTCGTGGCACCTCAAAAAAATATAAAAATTAGTTTCTTTAACAAAAAAGAAAATATATTTTCAGAATAAATGCAAAATTAGGATAACAGTCACTTTGAATTCAAAGGCAAAAATATTGAAAAATCTTAAACCGATTTAAAACGTTTTATAAATTATGTGTGTACACACACTTTAGAAAATTTTAAAAAGGTAAATAATAAAAAAAATACCACCATACTTTTAATTAACACTTCCTAACAAAGGCTTTAATAATTTGAAGCTAAGAATAAAAAAAAAAGCTGAAAAATAATGCATTTACAAAACACCTAAAAACAAAAGCAAATCGAAAAAATAACTGTTTCCAAATTTCTTGCATTGATTAAGAAGCAAATTATGAAATTATATGTACATACAGAATAAAATTCAGTTTATCAGAAGAGTAAAAAATACATTTACAAAAACAAAACAACTAAAAACAAATGCAAATCGAAATAATTCTTGCAAAAAAAAACCGACTTCAAAACAGATAGAAGGGCACCAATTCTAAACTAAAAATGCAAGAAGTAATCTGTAAGAATTGGATTTAAACCAAATAAAAGATGCGCCAAAATTAGAGGGAAAAAATAAAGACTATTGACTGTCAAGCCTCTCCCTGTTACTGTTTAAAGTTAAGTTATTTTCACCAGCATCCGTCTTGTATGGGACACCATTCAAGCCTCTGTCTATAACGGTTTCAAAGATAGGGGCACACAGATCAAATAACATCACCTATTCGGACACCCTTTAATTTACAATGTTAAATTAAAGACCTGTTGTTATAGAGGACTTGGTCACAAAGATTCTTTGTAAATTTCAACTATCTGTCTATAACGGTTAAAAAGTTTAACCATATATATCAAATTACATGAACTATTGGGACACCCTTTACATTATAATTCCAAATATTTATATTTGTTATCATACCAGAGAAAGTAGTGGACATTCTGCCTAATTTTCAAGTGTTTGTGTTTAACGGTTCAAAAGATAGGGTCATATAGATCAAATTACGTAATTTATGGGGACACCCTTTAATTTCTTACTTCAAATTGTATACTTGCTATAGTGGACTTTGCAATACAGGTTCCTTGTAAATTTCAGCTGTCTGTCTCTAACAGTTCAAAAGTTTGGCCACATACATAGAATTACATTAACTATTGGGACACCCTTTAAGTTCCAAATTCAAAATTTTATACTTTTTGTTATAGCTGACTTAGCACTACAGGTTCTTTGTAAATTTCAGCGGTCTGTGTACAACTATTCAAAAGTATGGCCATATACATCAAATTAAATGAACTATTGGAGCACCCTTTAATTTAAAATTTTGAGTATTTATACATTTTATTATAACGGTCATAGTAGTCGACATTCTGTCAAATTTTCAAGGTTTAGTCTATAACGGTTCAAAAGATAGACCCAAATAGGTCATATTATGTCACCTATGGGGACACCCTTTAAATTTTAAATTTATTTTTTTATTAAATTCTGCTGTTGGGAGCTATAGCGGCACGCAGTTTTTTTAAATTTTAATTTGCTGCCCTTTACGGTTCTTAATACACGTAAAAAACATGTATGTTGTATGGGGACACCCTTTAATTTTTAATATAATGAACTGTTCTTAAAATGGGACCAACCTTGAAGCATAACCTTTCAAATAAAGCAAACAATTTTAAAATCGGTTCAGAAATGGCTGAGTTCTGCGGTTACATACATAAAAAAAAAAGCAACATTCAGACGAATAGATAACCTCCTTCTTTTTTGAAGTCGGTTAAAAATAAAGACTATTGACTGTCAATCCTCTCCCTATTACTGTTTAAAGTTAAGTTATTTTCACCAGCATCCGTCTTGTATGGGACACCATTCAAGCCTCTGTCTATAACGGTTTCAAAGATAGGGGCACACAGATCAAATAACATCACCTATTCGGACACCCTTTAATTTACAATGTTAAATTAAAGACCTGTTGTTATAGAGGACTTGGTCACAAAGATTCTTTGTAAATTTCAACTATCTGTCTATAACGGTTAAAAAGTTTAACCATATATATCAAATTACATGAACTATTGGGACACCCTTTACATTATAATTCCAAATATTTATATTTGTTATCATACCAGAGAAAGTAGTGGACATTCTGCCTAATTTTCAAGTGTTTGTGTTTAACGGTTCAAAAGATAGGGTCATATAGATCAAATTACGTAATTTATGGGGACACCCTTTAATTTCTTACTTCAAATTGTATACTTGCTATAGTGGACTTTGCAATACAGGTTCCTTGTAAATTTCAGCTGTCTGTCTCTAACAGTTCAAAAGTTTGGCCACATACATAGAATTACATTAACTATTGGGACACCCTTTAAGTTCCAAATTCAAAATTTTATACTTTTTGTTATAGCTGACTTAGCACTACAGGTTCTTTGTAAATTTCAGCGGTCTGTGTACAACTATTCAAAAGTATGGCCATATACATCAAATTAAATGAACTATTGGAGCACCCTTTAATTTAAAATTTTGAGTATTTATACATTTTATTATAACGGTCATAGTAGTCGACATTCTGTCAAATTTTCAAGGTTTAGTCTATAACGGTTCAAAAGATAGACCCAAATAGGTCATATTATGTCACCTATGGGGACACCCTTTAAATTTTAAATTTATTTTTTTATTAAATTCTGCTGTTGGGAGCTATAGCGGCACGCAGTTTTTTTAAATTTTAATTTGCTGCCCTTTACGGTTCTTAATACACGTAAAAAACATGTATGTTGTATGGGGACACCCTTTAATTTTTAATATAATGAACTGTTCTTAAAATGGGACCAACCTTGAAGCATAACCTTTCAAATAAAGCAACCAATTTTAAAATCGGTTCAGAAATGGCTGAGTTCTGCGGTTACATACATAAAAAAAAAAAAAAGCAACATTCAGACGAATAGATAACCTCCTTCTTTTTTGAAGTCGGTTAAAAATAACTGTATTTGATATGGAGCAAAACGCCATATCATGAAAAATGAAATTATAATTTTACAATCTGATTTAATCTTACAAGCCAGAAAATTTGGAGAAAATTTTTGGAAATATGTTAACCGAGAAAAGTATCCCAATATTATCAAATGTAGCGAATATATTTATTCTTGCTTTGGATCTACGTATCTGTGCGAATCGGCATTTTCATATTTACAATTGACTAAAACTAAACTTCGTTCCGTCCTGACCGATTCTCATACTGAGGACTCATTGTGATTGTCTTTGTCAGGATATACTCCAAATTATAATGCACTAGTAAAGGAAATGCAGACTCAGGTTTCTCATTAATTTAAAAAGTTTGAATGAATAAATGTTATTAATAAGTGCTCATGTTGTTTTAATTCCTCTGGACATAAGTTTTTTAACCCATTAAATAAATACTCATGTATGTAGATTATTTAACCCTTAATCATGGAGCTCGCCAAAGTGCACGTCGCACAGTGGCTGAAAATCGTTTTTCGTTGGCCAAAATTCTGTAACTTTTGAACCGATCAAAATATTGAAATAATTTTAATTTTAATTTTTTTAATGGATAGATATTTAGCTCAGCTTGATTCAGTTTTAATTACATTAAAATTGATTGAGGACTTTTTAAGGAATTCGAGGTCAAAGTTGAACATTTTAATTTTTTTAACTTTCAGAGTGAAATATGGGTTTATTCTGTGTGTAACATAGTAAAATATCCCTCTAAGATCCAAAAAAGTATATATATTCTTGATCAGTGATGAAATCTAAGACGATATAGCTATGTCCGTCTGTCCATACGTCCGTCTGTCCATCCGGCCTTCAGTCCATTCGCCTGTTTGTATGAACACGATTCAGTCTAAACGAAAACAGCTAGACCCTTGAAATTTGGCACATATATATCTTGAAGGATAGGGCAGGCTAAGTTCGTAAATGGGCCAAATCGGACCAGGGGGAAAAAATTCCCCTAAGAAGAACTAAACCAACCCCTGAAAAACTACACATTTTTACAAGTTTTTTTGTAAATTTGTTAAGCAAATGAAACATTTTTATGTCAAAGAAGGTTCAAGGTCTTTATCCTGGAACCAGAAAATCATAAAAATTTATTTTTGGACCCCGCCCCCTTTTTTTGGGCGTTTATATAGCATATTATATGAAAAATAGTGTCAATAATTAACAAATTGTATTACCTAAGCCTAGATTGCTTAAAAAATTAATTTTTAAGCTTTCATGACGAATGGAAAATGTACTCGGATCTTCTGCGCTACCTTCACCTCACCCCCCCACCAAAAAAATTTTTTTTTTGGTTAAGCAACAAGAAAATATAATTTTTATTCATTTGACTTAAATATTAATTGCAAATATTCCATATTTTGTTCTGTGCTATTTCTGTTCTTTAGTAGTTTTTTGGCTTCTTCATCTAAATCCCGATGGTCCACTTTCCATTGATTTCGAATACTGGATATGAACGGATCTGACGATGCCAATAATATATTAAATAGATCTTCATTTGTTGAATTCCGTGAAATTTTCCTAGTATTGTGCTCTCTATAAAATATGTAATCCTTGTTCCTTTTTTCCTGAGCCTCCTCTGATAGATCTCCAAGTGGCACCAAATGATATTCAATGACATATTCACCATGATAAAGGATTTTGTGAACTGTTGCAGACATATTTCTCCATGGGTAGTTAGTTGTATATTTTTTTGCAGTTTCCTTAGCATAATCTCCAAATTTTCTACAGTCAATTTCTTCATTGCATGCAAGTACTTCTAGTATTATTTTAAATCTGAAAATAAGGTTGAAATCCACTCCTGTTATTTCAGATGCTGTTTCTGGATCTGAAAAGAATCTTCTTGCGGTATTGCCATCATTTGTATTGCCTGACCCTTGTTTTGGCTGATCTATAATCAGTCCACGTTTGCGATATTCATCTCGAACATGTTTCTTTTTTGAACTTCTTAACTCTTTGTTGGTCACGTTGTTCTTATTGATCCTGAAGACCCGAAATCCCTAACTGATTTTTCATAACTGATTTTTAGTATGTGTTCCATAAGTCGTGTTCTTGCGTGTAGTGGTGATAATCCAAATTCATATGCATCGGTATTATCTAATGATTTTGCTTGGCATATAATGCAGCTGGATGCAGCCTTCGTATTAGTCAAAGCCTGACCCACTTTTCCATCTATCATTGTCAGGACTAACTGGTAGCTTACTTCAATTTGCTGCCCATCTAACTGTAATTGTAATGGCTGTAGTGCTGTAATTTGGGCCTTGATATCACTAATTTCTTTATTAATAACATCATTTGTTTCTTTTTTGAATTGAAATTTGATTGGCCTGCAGTATTTCGTAGAAGATGGTGTCTCATTTTTCCAAATATCCATTGTTTGCGTTGTACTAGTCGAAGACTCTGAATCTTCCAAAATCTTTTTCAATCGCAATGGTACAAATGATACCATGAACATATCTGAGTCAGAAATATTTTCACATACAGCTTGTTTATATTGTTTTTGTCCCGAAGAACCATCACATCCCCATTTACAAAAAAGAATTAACTTTGTGTTTCCGTATTTCTTCAACTCATTTCCTGTTATTGATTGCAGCAAGCGTGCGGCTGTGTGATCAAGTAGAGATTGTAGTTGTACCTCTGCCGAAATTGGTGTGATTGTAATAGTGTCCTTTGATGGCAAACAGTCCATTTTAGCAGCGGTTATGTGATGATATGTTGGATATATATTTGAGCCTTTTTCAATCGCACGCTGTCTGAGTTTAATATAGCTGTTTTGTTAATTTCAAATCCAGAAATAATGCTAATGCCTCCTCATTTGTGTACTGTATTGCATCATTCGGAGTTGGTATACTTTTAAGAATCCGTTTTGTTCTCGGTGGACTAGCTTTAACAACTTTTTCAATGATATCCACTTTTGTAAATTGGTTCTGTGATCGTAATTGATGTAGGAAAGATTCTTTTATATTTGTAGAACCAAAGGCATCGTTAATATCTTTAAGCTTCCGCCTCTTAGATCTATCGATGCAATTGTCCACTAATGATTTGCGTGGTCTTCCAGCCTTATCTTGCTTTGCTGTTTCTGCAGCGACAGTAAGTTGACCTTCTAACCACTTTGCACTTTTTATATAAAATTTTTGTTTACTGTACATAACTTCTTTGTAGCGTTTTTTTAGTGCTTTGACGAAATTATATAATTGCTTTTGCATTTCTGTGCTACACGAATTTAAGTTTAATTTTATTTTAACGTAACTAAGAACATCTTCCTGATTTTTGTTTCTAAAATACACTTCGGCCAGTTCTTTATAACTGAAGCTCTCCATTTTCTTTTGAATATTTTTATTTGCGTTTGTTATGTTTTATCCGTACACTTAAAGGATTAAGTTATTACTGAGTAATCCCTTAACGAATCCGTACTTTTATAAATTTTTAGATACATGTTTTTCACACACTGATCTTTAATTTCATAGCAGGTATCGCTTAAATTGAACAAAACTGCACTCATGCGTCAATATGGGTTTGTTTTTTAACTTTAGTGGTTTAATGTCGCAATTATTGTTACAAAATTGTTTATGACTTTGGTTGACCCTAACATTTGATAACAGGTAAATTTAGAAAGAGATCTTATGCTTCCAGTAGAGCTCATTGTGATAATTTTATTACTTATTTTTTGCTGATCAAAACAAAGCCATAAAACCCTTTCGAAGGTATTATATTTATTTTGTTAGTTATACGTAGCCTAAACTAAAAAAAATAAACTTTTAGGCAAAAAAGTGAAAATTTAATACACCATTGTATATGAATTTTTTTCGAGTAATTTCATTAAAATGAAAAAAGTGTTCTACAGGCGGCTCGTGGCGGGTGCAAAAGTATATATAGCCTTAAAGAGGACACTTTCACCTTTCTTGTGGTTGTATACGTTTCTTGTTCCCTTTTGTTCCCTAGAAGTTCTATTCCACTTGTGACAGACGTTAAGGATTATATACAAGACTGTGAATTATGTAAGACTTCAAAAGCACGAACGACTACTCTAAGACCACCAATGGGTCAAATGGTAAAGACAGAAAGGCCTTTTCAAAGACTTTATATTGATTTGATAGGGCCATTTCCTAGAACAAAATCTGGTCACATAGGTTTATTAATTATTTTGGATCATTTTTCGAAATTTACGTTCTTAAAACTACTCAAGAAATTTATTACCAAACCTATTCTAGATTACTTAAGGTTAAATATCTTTAGTTGTTTTGGAGTTCCAGAGATCATTGTGTCAGATAATGGTTCGCAATTTAAAAGCAAAGAGTTTGAAAAATTCTTGATTTCGAATGGGATTAAACATGTACTAACTGCAGTGTACAGTCCACAAGCAAATGCCAGTGAAAGAGTTAATAGATGTATCAATGAGGCTTTGAGAGCATTGGTACGACGAGACCAACGACAATGGGATGAATACATTGGAAGTATTAATTGCGCATTAAGAAATAGTTTTCACCAGACACTAGGAAGAACACCTTATGAAGTAATATTTGGACAGTCTATGATAACGAATGGAAAGGACTATAAACTTTTGGAAAATTTAAATCTTTTGGCAGAAACGGACGTAACAATTGAAAGACGGGACGAATTTTCTTTAATACGTGATTCAGTACGGAATTTAATGAAAAAGGCTTACGACAAAAATGCTTGAATATACAATTTACGATCTAGAGTTAAGGACTTTAACGTTGGACAAATAGTGTATCATAAAATATTTCCACAAAGCTCAAAACTAAAATACTTTAATTCAAAACTCGCACCCATCGGAGTTAAAGCTAAAGTTCTGAGGAGACTTGGAAATTTATATTACGAACTGGAAGACCTCGACTCATTCAGTAAAGCAATTTATCATGGCAAGGACATTTGGCTGTAATATTTTGATTTTATTATTTTTTTTATTTCGACCTTTTACAGATCCACTTCATCTTCTACGAGACTTTGCAGGTGTATCTGTTTTGTGAGTTCTCAATTAATAAAATTTAAACTTTATACCTTAAAAGATTTGAAATTAGTACCTTGAAAAAAAAAGAAATGTAAAACAAAAAAAAAAAAAAAAAAAAAAACAAAGTAGGCCTTGAAATATATGTTTTATAAAAGAAAGATACTGAAAATAAAATATTTAAAAAGAGGATTACAGTCTGTGTAAAGAATTGAAAATTTAAGCAATAAAGACTTATAGTTTGATTAAAGCAAATACAATAAAAAAAAATAACAACAATAAATTTTAATATTTAACTGATTTATTACAATTTTTGACGAAAAGAAAGAGAAGAAAACAATAATGAAAAGGTAAAAAAATTATTCTTTTTAGTGTTTGTTATAGATATGTAAAATATTTTTTTATGTACATATATGATTTAGATTGGTAAAGGCGAAGAAGCTGTAAATTATAAAGAGGCCAGAAATTGAAATATTTTATTTGAAGACTATTTGTTGGTCATACAGTTCGCTAAAAGTCCTACATATATGCGGAAGTTTTCTTTAACAAAAGAAAAGCATATAAAAGTTATACATAAAGATTGTTGTGCTTATAAAATTGGCAAATCATTTATAGTTGTTGAAATTGAAATTAGTTTAAATTATTTAACAATCAAACACGTTCTCTACAGTGACACAATATCTATACTCTATATTAATATTTACGTTTGAATTTAACTTTTAACTTAAGAATACGAAGCGAAAGAAAACATATACACACACACACACGCATTCATACACACACACGCACGCATTCATACACACACACAACTTACTTTTATTTCAAATTGCATGTACCTATGTATATACCAATTTTTTTTGTCTAAATTAAATTTTTGAAAAAAAACAAGAACTCAAGAACATCAGGCCTGCTGTGATCGAGGAACTTATTGGTGAGTGGAAAAATATTTATTTTTCTTTATGTAAATATTATATATGCTTATGTATATGTAATAAATAAAATAAAATAAGTTACAATTTTACACAATATATGATACACACTTAAAAACACACAAGCTAAAATTTTAAACTTTTGAATTCTTTTTTTTTTTTGTTTCATATAAGTAAATAAAAAACTATGAATTAATTTATATATGTATATTAATATTTTTTTTTTTTGTTTTGTTTAAAAATCATAAATTACTATGGGAAATAAGATTTTTCATACATTTTGTTTTTATAAAGTTTTTTTTTATTTGTTTGTAATTTTTAAATGAATTTAAAATTTTGACCTTTTCATTATATTATAATAAATAGTAAATGTTATGTTGTACTAAAATAAATAATTAAATTTTTCATTATTATTCCACGAACGGTTTAGGGTAAAGTAGGACAACATATTTCGGGCTATCAAAAATGTTGCGAATACGATAGCATGGTGGGTAGGGTAAAGAAACAAGGGGAAAAATACACCTAATCCTCTTCAAACAGGCTTTGCTATTCTTTTTTTTTTTAATTTTTTTTTGTTGTCGGTATTGAAAATATGCTACCATATTTTTTTTGTTTGTGTAATGGAACCTTTACTTGGACATATAGGAGTAAAGAACACCCCCCAATTTCCCTGGGCAAGGTCGGACAAATGGTAGTAGATCTTCTATGTCCCAAGGCCAAAATGGATGGTTCGTTACATAAATAAATGGCGCCCAACGTGGGGCATCAGCGAAATGATTGGCGTATGCTATAACTATATAATTTTTTCCACCTGCTGATGTTCTAATAATAAAAAATCGTGATATCGACATAATTTCTTTTTTTATATGTTCTATTTTTCGTAATGTTATCACTGGATTTCAAACTTTCAATACTTAATGATTTTTTTGAACCAGATAATTAATTTTTTTTTTATTTTAAGTACTGCTGAACAATTTGTTGAGATTTTGTTTTGGTGCTTAAATAAAACATACTCACAAATAGTTAAAAATTTTTTATTTTTTTTTATTTTTCAAAATTTTCTTAATGTTTTAATATGATTGAGATTTTTATGTTTGGTATATTCACTGGATATTCACTCTCATATAATAGCAAAGATTTTAGTGTTCCTTTCTTTTCATTGAATTTTGAAGTTGAGATTTTTGCTTTTATTTTACAATGTTTGATAGCATACTCACTCAAAGTTTAATACAATAATATTTTTTTTTTGTTTATTATTTTATTTTAGCAAAGCTCTGTTTTTTTAGTGAACTTATCCTACTTTTACCACTAACTTAGTAGTGGAAGTTTTAATAACTATTGTTTTTTTAAATTGAAATATTTTTTTGTTGAAATACAAATTTTAAAAATAATTTAAATATGCCTTTGACTAGAAGTCGCGATAACTTATTAGACATTCAAGAACCGGCTAACGTTAGTTTTACGGTTGATGTTGGTGACGAAAACACACAACGTCGTTCGAAACGAAGACCAGTCAATACGACTAATGGTTCTAGTAAAGAAACTGATGGTTCTCAAGTCAGACAAATGATATCGGAGTCAATGGATTCATTTCGTGCCGAAATGATTTCATTTGTAACGGATGAATTGACGACGCTGTTCAGAAACCTGACAACACCTGCTACTTCTAGATACGATATACCTGCTACGACCAGTAATAATATACCTGCTATGACAACAAATAATGATTTTTCCTCATCGGCCCATTCCGGAAATCGACCTTCACAGGATTCATATACGGCCGAAAAAGTGTTGACTATTATTCGCAACTGGCGAATTAAATTTACAGGATATAACAGCTTGATGCCCATAGATGAATTTATTTATAGGGTTAATATATTAACGACAAACAATATAGGTGGTGACTTCGAACTGTTGTGCAAATATGCTTACACCCTGTTTGATGACAAAGCTTTAGAATGGTATTGGAGATACCACAGGCAAAATGATAAAATTGAATGGACGAGTTTGACTTCAGCGTTACGTAACCAATATAAAGCTGATTTAAATGATTTTGACATCCTGGACGAAATCAGGCGACGTAAGCAAAAACACAATGAAAGCTTCGATGAATACTTTGATATTATTTCATCATTGACGGACAAATTACGAACTCCTATGACTGATCAAGATCTATGTGAGACGATTTTACGGAACTTAAATTTAAACATCAGACACGAACTATTACATTTAAACATAAGTAGTGTTTCACAGCTTAGGAAAGAAGTAAGAAAACATGAAAAATTTTTTAAGGATGTTAATACAGGTGGAAACCGTAAGCAAATAAAAGGACAGCTAGCTGAACTATATGACGAAACCGATGAATTAAGCAATAATTTTGAAAACAATCAGGAAACCAAAGTTTGTGCAATTCAGCAGAGTTTAATGTGTTGGAATTGTGACAAAATTGGACACAGTTTTTTTGATTGTTTGGAGTTAAAACGTGTGTTCTGCTATGGCTGTGGGGCAAAAGACATATATAAGCCCAATTGCCCAAAGTGCAGTAAACACTGTTCGGGAAACGGACAGAAGGATGTTCGACGAATACAAGTCGGGCATCCCAAGATAATATAATTATCGAAACGAACAAAAACGAATTTAAACTCGAAAATGAGACAGTAGCTGTGCATCCATTACTACGACCATACCATGTCAGAGTTGCGGAATATAAAAAGACCCGTGCAAAAATATTTGGAGAACCTGAAAAGATCAGCAGAGCCTCTAAACGAATACGCGAATATTATCGTAAATTAAAATTATTAAAACATTTCATAATATCTCCGATAATTTCACAAGAGGAGGATACGCGGCCTTATATTAACTTAAAAATAGATGGGGTTTATTGCTTAGCTTTATTAGATAGCGGTGCAAATAAAAGCGTTATTGGTGGTGAGCTAGCAATGAAAGTTCAAAGTAAATCAGAATTTTGTAAACGTATTGGTAATGTACGTACAGCGGATGGACAGAAACAAAACGTATTAGGAACAGTAACATTAGAAATATGTTTTCAAGGACAATCTAAATTATTTGAATTTTTAGTGGTACCAACTATCAAACAAGATATCATTTGTGGATATGACTTTTGGACAAATTTTGGACTAAAAATTTCGATACCCAACATTTGTGATATTGACTGTAGTACATTTGACCCTGATAAATTTAAATTGATTAGTGAACAGAAACAGAGACTCGATAAAGTAATTGCCGTATTTCCAAATTCAGAAGTAGAAGGTCTAGGATGCACTACTTTGATTGACCACCGAATAGACACTGGCGATGCTAAACCAATCAAACAACGATACTATCCTATTTCACCAGCTGTGGAAAAACAACTTTGTGAAGAATTGGATAGAATGATTTCTCTCGGTGTTATTGAGAAAGCACCAAATTCCCCTTGGTCTTCTCCTACAGTCGTTGTAGTAAAACCGGGTAAAATAAGAATGTGCGTGGACAGCAGAAAATTAAATTCCGTGACCATAAAAGACGCATACCCAATACCGAACATCGACGGACTGTTATCAAGACTTCCTCCGGTTCACTGTATTTCAAAAATTGATTTGAAAGATGCCTTTTGGCAAATAGAACTGGAGGAAATGTCAAGACCTAAGACAGCTTTTACAGTCCCTAATCGGCCATTGTACCAATTTACAAGAATGCCGTTTGGATTATGTAATGCACCGCAGACGTTGTGCAGACTAATGGACATGGTTATTCCGTATAATTTAAAAACACATGTGTTTGTTTATTTAGATGATCTCCTGATCGTTTCACAAAACTTTGACGAACATTTAGCACATTTAATAGAGGTTGCAGCACATCTACGGAAAGCTGGTTTAACTATAAACGTTAATAAAAGTAGTTTTGCCTTAAATAAAGTAAAGTATTTAGGACATGTGGTTGGAAATGGAACTCTACAAGTAGATGATGACAAAGTTAAGGCTATATATGACTTTCCAATACCAAAATCTATAAGACACCTAAGACGATTTTTAGGAATGACCGGATGGTACAGACGTTTTATAAAAAACTATTCGACGCTAACGTATCCACTAACAGAACTGTTGACAAAAAAGAAAACTTTTGTTTGGACAGAACAAGCACAATTGGCCTTTGACGAACTTAAGACTGAGCTTACTACTGCACCATTACTTATTCACCCAAATTATAATAAACCGTTTATATTGCAGTGCGATGCAAGTACTTTTGGAGTAGGTGCGGTATTAGCACAGACCGACATTAACGGAACGGAGAAACCTATCGCATATATGTCTCACAAATTGAATAAAGCACAACGTAATTATACCATCACGGAGTTAGAATGCTTGGCAGTTGTAATGGCTATAAAAAAGTTTAGACCATATATTGAAGGTTTGGAATTTAAAGTAGTCACTGATCATGCGAGCCTGAAGTGGTTAATGAGTCAACGAGATTTATCCGGACGACTGGCAAGATGGTCCCTAAAACTGCAAGGGTTCAACTTTTCTATAGAACATCGCAAAGGAAAAGATAATGTTGTTCCCGATACACTTTCCCGTGCCCATGAAGGTGAAGCTATTATTGAAATTATTGATTTAGAGGATATGCCTGCAATTGATTTAGACTCATGTGCTTTTGACAGTGATGAATATACTAAATTACGAGCAGATTTTTCTAGTCTTGATCTACCAGACTTTAAAATTGTTGACAAATTTATATACAAGCGGGTAGAATTTTCTAGAGGTGATAACGATGAATCTGACTCATGGAAGCTGCTAGTACCATCTGATTTACGTAAAAATGTAATGTACACAGCTCACAATGTTCCCAATGCTGCTCACGGAGGCATTGCGAAGACATTAGAACGAATAAAACGATATTTTTACTGGCCACGACTTGTGACAGACGTTAAGGATTATATACAAGACTGTGAATTATGTAAGACTTCAAAAGCACGAACGACTACTCTAAGACCACCAATGGGTCATTCTCGCCATTTATTTATGTAACGAACCATCCATTTTGGCCTTGGGACATAGAAGATCTACTACCATTTGTCCGACCTTGCTCAGGGAAATTGGGGGGTGTTCTTTACTCCTATATGTCCAAGTAAAGGTTCCATTACACAAACAAAAAAATATGGTAGCATATTTTCAATACCGACAACAAAAAAAAATTAAAAAAAAAGAATAGCAAAGCCCGTTTGAAGAGGATTAGGTGTATTTTTCCCCTTGTTTCTTTACCCTACCCACCATGCTATCGTATTCGCAACATTTTTGATAGCCCGAAATATGTTGTCCTACTTTACCCTAAACCGTTCGTGGAATAATAATGAAAAATTTAATTATTTATTTTAGTACAACATAACATTTACTATTTATTATAATATAATGAAAAGGTCAAAATTTTAAATTCATTTAAAAATTACAAACAAATAAAAAAAAACTTTATAAAAACAAAATGTATGAAAAATCTTATTTCCCATAGTAATTTATGATTTTTAAACAAAACAAAAAAAAAAAATATTAATATACATATATAAATTAATTCATAGTTTTTTATTTACTTATATGAAACAAAAAAAAAAAAAGAATTCAAAAGTTTAAAATTTTAGCTTGTGTGTTTTTAAGTGTGTATCATATATTGTGTAAAATTGTAACTTATTTTATTTTATTTATTACATATACATAAGCATATATAATATTTACATAAAGAAAAATAAATATTTTTCCACTCACCAATAAGTTCCTCGATCACAGCAGGCCTGATGTTCTTGAGTTCTTGTTTTTTTTCAAAAATTTAATTTAGACAAAAAAAATTGGTATATACATAGGTACATGCAATTTGAAATAAAAGTAAGTTGTGTGTGTGTATGAATGCGTGCGTGTGTGTGTATGAATGCGTGTGTGTGTGTGTATATGTTTTCTTTCGCTTCGTATTCTTAAGTTAAAAGTTAAATTCAAACGTAAATATTAATATAGAGTATAGATATTGTGTCACTGTAGAGAACGTGTTTGATTGTTAAATAATTTAAACTAATTTCAATTTCAACAACTATAAATGATTTGCCAATTTTATAAGCACAACAATCTTTATGTATAACTTTTATATGCTTTTCTTTTGTTAAAGAAAACTTCCGCATATATGTAGGACTTTTAGCGAACTGTATGACCAACAAATAGTCTTCAAATAAAATATTTCAATTTCTGGCCTCTTTATAATTTACAGCTTCTTCGCCTTTACCAATCTAAATCATATATGTACATAAAAAAATATTTTACATATCTATAACAAACACTAAAAAGAATAATTTTTTTACCTTTTCATTATTGTTTTCTTCTCTTTCTTTTCGTCAAAAATTGTAATAAATCAGTTAAATATTAAAATTTATTGTTGTTATTTTTTTTTATTGTATTTGCTTTAATCAAACTATAAGTCTTTATTGCTTAAATTTTCAATTCTTTACACAGACTGTAATTCTCTTTTTAAATATTTTATTTTCAGTATCTTTTTTTTTATAAAACATATATTTCAGCGCCTACTTTGTTTTTTTTTTTTTTTTTTTGTTTTACATTTCTTTTTCTTACAAGGTACTAATTTCAAATCTTTTAAGGTACAAAGTTTAAATTTTATTAATTGAGAACTCACACACTAAAGTTTAAATTTGAGGAAAATATAGTAGTTTCATAAATATTTCATAACGCCCCTAATATTAAACGCTAGAGCTTTGTCTACTTACAACAACTAAAGACAATAATCCTACCAACATTATAAAAAAAAACCGCAGACCATTATCGATGATAGCTTGCGAGTAGTAACCATTTAATTTTGATAAAAAACCAAAGAAAAACACCTTTTTCTGAAATTAAAAAAAAAGTTGAGTTTGACAGTATGCTACGCCCACAATTATCAATATTTTAACATAATTTTTTGGCTACCTTAATTTGGATATATTAACTACAAAATGACGTAAAAATTTTAAAAATCGGTTACAAAAAAAAAATTTACTTTTGGCCAACGAAAAACGATTTTCAGCCACTGTGCGTCGGTATAAAAGCACATTGCAAAAACATACCCTTCTTACCTAAAAAATAGGTCGATCGCGACACAATTTTAAAATAAAAAGTAGATCTTATGTGCACCAAAGTTGGCCACGCCTGCTCTATAGTAACAGCTCTTTAATTGAAAATTTAAGGCTGTCCCAATAGGTAGTGATATTTGACATATGTGGCCCTATCTTTGAAACCGTTAGAGACAGAGACAGTTCAAATTTACACAGAGTCTCTAATACTATATCCGCAATAAAAAAATTTAAAGTTTAATTGAAAATAACATAGTATGTGTATAAAATTAAATGGTGTCCCCATAAAAGAAGGGAAAATGGATAACTTTTGAATAGAAAAAGAGAGAGGATTGAAATTCACAGTCTTTATTTCTTTTCCCGATTATTTTGGCTCATTTTGTGTATTTTAGTTGGTTTAAATGCTAGTTCTTACAGATTACTTCTTACATTTTTAGTTTAGAATTGGTGCCCATCTATCTGTTTTGAAGTCGGTTTTTCTTGCAAGAATTATTTAATTTTCTGTTTTACTTTTTTTGAGCAATCATAAAATATGAGTGCTTATTTAAGTGGAAGATTATTATAATCGCGGGCAGCCAAAATTAGCTTGAAAAATTATCAAAAGCAAAATATTACCTGTTGTTCTTTTTTTTTTTTAACTAAATGGAACTTTTTAATGCCATTTTATCTATTTGTAGCAAATATTTTTGTTTTAATTAAAATATCTAATAGTATTAAAAGATACCTCAAGGAAATTTTGAAAATGATACGGAAAAAGTTCAAATTAAATTTTTTGGCGAAAAAATGAACGTTCGGAATGCGTTATTCTTAACTTTCTGAAGAAACCACTGAAAGACGGAGTGCGGAAGCCCACAAAGGGAAACACAAAGTTAACAAAACGTGAAATTAACATGAAGCCACCCGCAACAAATTAAAACCCACATAAATAAAAAGTTAAACTTGACCTAAAACAACAACATAAAGAAACCCGACTGAAATTTGCAAGTAAATACACGAAATGGACTGATGAGTGGCATAAAGTTATTTTTTCAGATGAAAAAAAATTTAATTTGGACGGTCCAGATTCGTATTCGTGCTATTGGCACGATTTAAGATCCAATGTCGAAACGTAATATCGGTTGAGGCAGTGTTATGGTGTGTTTTTTCTTCAGTTGAAAAAGCAAGTGTTCCAACAAAGATGAACGCACATCATATACCGAACTTTAAGAAGATACTATTATCTCATTTATGGATGAAGATTGCATATTTCAGTAAGGCAATGCTCCAATACACGTTTCAAAAGAGTCCAAATTGGGTTTCCACCACAGTTAGACTGGCCGGCTTGCAGTCCGGATCCAAACCCAATGGAAAATTTGTGGGGATACATGGCGCGTAAAATTTACTCAAACAATGCCCAAAATCAAAATATAATAACAGTTACGAAGCTAAAACTAAAAATGAAACAAGTGTGGAATGAAATCGATCGCAATTTACTAAAAAAAAATGATGGAACCAGTTCGTGTTGATGTTGAAATGGATTTCGCCAAGGAACCCAGGAAAGGTACAGAAAATTTAAGCACACCAATATGTCAGGCATAGTTGCGAATATGTTGCTATAGCACTTTAGCCCCATTGGTCCGTAAATGATAGCGCTATAGTTAAAAACATCGAGCGCCTCTCTCTGTTTTTAACATATTTTACATGTTTTTCAGAAAAAAACTAGATTACCATAAAATCAGAATTACAGCAAACAATCAACATTTCACTAAGGTATCACATTTTCATCAAAATTTCACTTGATTAAAACCGAAAATTCACCAAAAATTTCAAAAAATAAATAATTACTGATAAAAATCCAAATCATATTTCACCCAAAAAATTTTTTTTTTACCAAATATTATTATTTGGATCTAAAATTAAAGTTTGATTAAAATCCAAACTTTACAAAGAAAAGCTAAAAACTATAAATAACTTGAAAACGCACGCTATTCTCACATCAAATATTTTCTAGTTTATATGCAAGATACGTCGCCTTATGTTCCCATTCAATCTGTTTTTCCTAGACTACACGTATTAACACAATATTTTTCTACTTTTTAAGGGAGGTACCACTTCCACTGTATTTTAATAGGCAATGCACATTACTCTTAGGGTTACTTGTGCAAAGTTTCAAGACTCTACCTATTGTAGTTCTCTAGGTACACGATAATAATTTTTCACTTTGTATAGGAGGTACCTTAATCTAGTTTGTATTTTGGTAGACTATGCGCATTAGCATAGGGGTTACTCGGCAAGGCTTCAGGGCTTTATCCATTGTAGTTCGCTAGGAATACGATAATAATTTTTCACTTTTTTTGTTTGTGCGGTGATAACTGCGGACGCGATTTTTTAAGCTCGCCATTAACTAAAAAACAAAAACAAATAGTGGGAATAAATTCAAACAAAAAAAAAAAACAAACTTGTTTTAATACAACAACAAAGTTGTCTGTATTTTTTAACCGACTTCAAAAAAGAAAGAGGTTATCAATTCGTCTGAATGTTGTTTTTTTTATGTATGTAACCGCAGAACTCAGCCATTTCTGAACCGATTTTAAAGGTTATGCTTTCAGGTTGGTCCCGTTTTAAAAACAGTTCATTATATTAAAAACGAAAGGGTGTCCCCATACAACATACATGTTTTTAACGTATATTAAGAAAGGGCACCAAATTAAAATAAAAAAATACGTGTCGCTATAGCTCCCAACGGCAGAAATTAATAAAAAAAAATAAATTTAAAATTTAAAGGGTGTCCCCATAGGTGCCGTAATTTGACCTATTTGTACCTATCTTTTGAACCGTTATAGACAAAACCTTGAAAATTTTACAGAATGTCGATTACTATGACCGTTATAATAAAATGTATAAATATTCAAAATTTTAAATTAAAGGGTGCTTCAATAGTTCATTTCATTTGATGCATATGGTCATACTTTTGGACAGTTGTACATAGACCGCTGAAATTTACAAAGAGCCTGTATTGCTAAGTCAGCTATAACAAAAAGTATAAAATTTGAATTTGGAAATAAAAGGGTGTCCCAATAGTTAATGTAATTTTATGTATGTGGCTAAACTTTTGAACTGTTATAGACAGACAGCTGAAATTTTCAAGGAACCTGTATTCTAAAGTCCACTATAGCAAATATACAATTTGAATTTAGAAATTAAAGGGTATCCCCATAAATTATGTAATTTGATCTATATGGCCCTATCTCTTGAACCGTTAAACACAAACACTTGGAATTTAGGCAGAATGTCACCTACATTCTCTGGTATAATAACAAGTATAAATATTTGGAACTATAATGTAAAGGGTGTTCCAAAAGTTCATGTAATTTGATATATATGGCCAAACTTTTGAACCGTTATAGGCAGACAGTTGAAATTTACAAAGAATCTTTGTGACCCAGTCCTTTATAACAACAGGTCTCTAATTTAAAATTGTAAATTAAAGGGTGTCCCAATAGGAGATGTTATTTGATCTATCTGACCTTATCTTTGAAACCGTTATACACAGAGGCTTGAATGGTGCTGGTGAAAATAGCTTAACTTTTGAACAGTAATAGGGAGAAGCTAGACATTCACATAGTCTTTACTTTTTTTCCCTCTATTTTATTTGGTTTAAATATAATTCTTACATATTACTTCTTACATTTTTAGTTTAGAATTGGTGCCCTTCTATCTGTTTTGAAGTCGGTCTTTTTTGCAAGAATTATTTTCTCTTTTCTCATTCTTTTTTACAGCGGCATTATTGCTTTGCTACTTTGAAAATAAAACAAAAACAATAGGAGCTAATGAGCCTCATTAATTTAAGTAACAAAAATGAAATAAATAAAAACAAAAAATTGAAATTAATTTGATATGTCAGTTATATTCGTTTTTGACGTAACGACTTACGTAAAACATATTTTAGTGTGAAGTTAAATACGTATATGATGTAACGTCTTACACACTAAAATATGAATTTTTCAACAATTTAAAAATATTTTTAACAACTTTTTTTTTGCAAATAATGATATTTCAGAAATTTCAAACCCTACTGAGATAAACGAACATAAAATCATATTATTTTTCTTGAACAACAGTTGTTAATTTTTTTTCCAAAATATTTTGGTTAAAGTGGCCAAATGAAGAGGTGGCATCCAATACCACCACATGGAGAGTGTTGCCTAGGGTCCCTACTATTACACTATATAAGCAGTTTTTCTAAATTGAGTTTGTGAGTTTTAGTAAAAAAGTGTAAGAAACTCAATTTTTGTACTATATGAAGCCTCTCAAGTATTTTGGCCAATGTGGCCAAATGAAGAGGTGGCATCCAATACCACCACATGGAGAGTGTTGCCTAGGGTCCCTACTATTACACTATATAAGCAGTTTTTCTAAATTGAGTTTGTGAGTTTTAGTAAAAAAGTGTAAGAAACTCAATTTTTGTACTATATGAAGCCTCTCAAGGATTTTGGCCAATGTGGCCAAATGAAGAGGTGGCATCCAATACCACATTCAAAAACACTATTTTGTAACGATTTTTGCTTTTGAACTTTGACAAGAAAATCCTCTACGCAAATTTTAAATATGCATTTAATTTTGTACTCTCAAACTTGTTAGATCATTTAACAACAACCAAAAGTTCTCGTAGATTTTGTGAGGTCGAATGGTATTTGATGCCACCTCTTCATTTGGCCAAAATCCTTGAGAGACTTCATATAGTACAAAAATTGAGTTTTTTACACTTTTTTACTAAACTCACAAACTCAATTTAGAAAAACTACTTATAAAGTGTAATAGTAGGGACCCTAGGCAACACTCCCCATGTGGTGGTATTGGATGCCACCTCTTCATTTGGCCACATTGGCCAAAATGCTTGAGAGACTTCATATAGTACAAAAATTGAGTTTTTTTCACTTTTTTACTAAACCCACAAACTCAATTTAGAAAAACTGCTTATATAGTGTAATAGTAGGGACCCTAGGCAACACTCTCCATGTGGTGGAATTGGATGCCACCTCTTCATTTGGTCACTTTAACCAAATTATTTTGGAAAAAAAATTACTAACTGTTGTTCAAGAAAAATAATATGAATTTATGTTCGTTTATCTCAGTAAGGTTTGAAATTGCTGAAATATCATTATTTGCAAAAAAAGTTGTTAAAAATATTTTGAAATTGTTGAAAAATTCATATATTAGTATTTAAGACGTTACGTCATATACGTTTTTAACTTTACACTTAAATATGTTTTACGTAAGTCGTTACGTCAATAACGAATATAACTGACATATTTAACTTCACACACATAATAATTTGTGTATAAATGTTACGTCAGTTATTTGTGCCCAATCCTGTTCATCGCTTTTGTTAAGTGATGACAAAAAAATAACTACAAACAAGTCGCCTTCTGAACAGAGTATTACCAAAATTATGGACATGAATGGACAGATACATAATTGTATTAAAAAGAGGTCGAAGCACTAAATCTTCGCAGCTTGCACCAATGTCTTAGATAGCGAAACATGTGACCCGGCACCCAAGTCCGTAAAACCAGCACCAAGTTAATTTCAGTTATTGGCGATAACTCATTTTATGTAATTATCATAATGCGTGGTAACATTGATGAGACAAAATACAATTTAGAGACTCAACAGCAAATATCTTTTTTAAAATCAATGGCTATTTATTATATGACACTGAAGACCCCCGTGGATCATTAATACTAATAAAGACTCGAATCAAACATTATTTACTGTGTGATTTTTGTGAGGACTATCTTTAAGCAGCAAATATCTGCATTGAAGAAATTCATCAAAACTTCGTTAGTTCTTCGATTTATTCACCTCCTAGATTTAAAAATCAGGGAGTCAATACAGCGACTTCTTTAAATCACTAGGTCCCTGTTTGATAGCATAACATACGTTTTGGGGTTCAAGACTAATTACTCCAAAAGGTCGTGTTTTGTATGACACAATTTCCAAAATGTGCCTGAACGTGATTTCGATTCGACAACTCACCAATTGGCCTACTCAACGGCAAAAAATACCTGACGTCATAGATTTTGTCGTGACTAAGGGTATTTCAAGAGTAATGATAGAAGTTGAAGCGTCACTTGAATTATCATCAGATTATTCACCCACTAAGGCAGTGAAAGTACGCAGTTGAACTAATCGGATATGCATGCTTTATTTTTTATGAAGTATAACAAATACATAAACTGATATGCATACTTTAAGGCGGAACTAAAAATGTAAGGGTCTTTGGTGTGGATTGCTTTCAAAGCAAAATCGAACAAAGTATTGCAAGGGCGCTGACGAAGTGGCGGGCACAACTAGTATTTAATATTTTATTAATTCCTTTGCCGAAATTAGAAAAGCTTGGTAGTTGTTATGCAAAGTGAGGTCTAAAAACAAAGTCGTTTCTGCGGCATCTATAAACTTTTGCCCAAAATATCACTAAGTTGCTTCCGCTTTTTAATGTCGTTTTTTTTTATTTGTGATTTAAATATGTATGTATGTTTCTTAAAAAATGTTATTTACTGCTGGTTGTAGTATATTCATTATTGATCGAATTTATGTTATCGATTGTTACACACAAATTTTGAAAAATATAGAAAGCAAGTATTTAAATAAATGACAGTGAAGCATTTGCAGATTTCAGTTCTTTCTTAAAATCGTAAGCAAGATCCATTCATCCAGGGTAAATTCAATGAATTGACTTTTGTTGTTTAAATAATTTCGTTCAAGTCTTTTTTATTTTAATTTATCAGTCATACTTTATATTTTAACTAACGAAAAATTAAAAGAATCCAAAAAGTATATTAAATCGAAATATTTAATATATTAAATCGAAATATTTAATATACTTTTATGCAAAATATTTCAATTATCCTCAATGAATACCCCAATCCTCAAACTAAATTTTTAATCCCCATGAGCAAATAAAAATCCACGATTTGGGGATAAATCCCCTAATCAGACGACACTGGCCAGTATTAGGAGTATTGCTATTTATTATACATATATGTACATATGCATATGTATAAACGATACTCGTATGCCAAAAGTGCTTCAAAAAGTTAAATAATATTATATGCTGATAACACCTTAATATTTACCAGAGTACCGAAATGTTCACTTCATTTATGTATGAATATTTACATTTTATTTTTTAGCTGTTTCTTATCCTAACTACATGTGTAGAGATTACAAAAAAGTTTTTGTTTTTTCATTTATGAATACGATGATTTATTTTGTTTTTTCTTTCTGTTCAAAAGTGAATAAATGACAACATATTTTGTTTTTCACATTTGAGTGTTCATATTTGGGTATACACAATTTTGATAATTTTTCATAAATGAAAAGATCGTGGAAAAATATGCGCAAGTTGTAGTCTAATCCTAAAACCGAACGGTGTTCTACATAAACTATTTTGGAATTAACTTTAAAATTAATTTCGAAATAGTTTATATGTAAGACCACCTACTTATTATTTAAATACCTCAGTTGTCGTTTTTAACACCGTATATAAATTTTTACGATTTTTTTATAACATCTCGGATTTAAAATAAAACCTAAATTTAATTTAAATTTTTTTTATCACAAATAACAATTCCTGTTAGTTTAGATATTACACCAAACCAGGTATCAACAAAATATTTGTTTTTTTAGTTTATTACTTTCAGTTTTACTATAATGTCTAAGAAGAATTAAAAATCTCTCTTGCAATAATTTAATTCCTTTAAGTTTAAAAACAACACTTAAAGAGGTATAGAATTCATCTGTTTGTAGAAAATCTAAGTCGTGTTGCTCTCATTAAACTCCTTCTTTTGGTTTAAAAACCACGTGCTTAAAAAAGTAGAAAATGCTTATTCATCAAAAAAAGTGAGAACAAAAGTTACAATGTATGTTAAAGAAAATAGTGGTGGACAATTTTTTATAGTTAAAATTTCTGATCCAGAAGATGAGGATTTTACTTCGGATAGAATAATAATTTCAAGTAAGTATTTATTCTAAGCACTTATCCTTACAAATTAATTAATTTTTAAAATAGCTGATCAAACCTAAATCAAATACAAGGTTTTTTTAATTAAAGTTGTAAACAAGTTGAGTCTTGACACAGAAGGCAAAGAATTTACATTTAAAGATCGCGACGGTGCCCAAATTGATTTTGATGAGCTGCCGGGGATTATATCGCAGTATAAAAGCAGCAGCTATTTTTTTTTTTTGTAGAGTTTTGCTTAGACGGAACAATTTCATCGACTAAAAATACAAATATTAAAAAGGTTAGCAAAAAGCTTTTTTAAATTCTTTCATTATAAAGCAAATATTGCAGGAATTAAAGTATTATCTTAATAGCGGGGATTTTTCTTTCATCTTTAATGAATATTCAGCCAAACAAACTTTAAGCGATAGTTCCCGTCGTTGTTTGGTGCGTGAATCAATTAAATTTTTGCGCTGACGAAGTGGAAATTACCCGACTCGAGAGGACAAGATTGCATTAGCCGAAGTAATAATATACATGTTTCCAGCATATAAAGTTGATGACAGCAATTGTGGTGGCATTGTAAGAAATATATATATTGTATTTATGTAAAGTGTGGCTCTAATTTCTGATTTTTTATTCAAATTATTAAGGATTTAATTTTTAACCCTCACGCTAATACTGGTCATTTAGTTGCAAAGTTAAAAAATTTTAACTCTAAGAGGCGCAAGTTGTCGACAGCAACCACAGAAGTAAGAAAACCCCCTGAAAGTGACAGTGCTAGCGACGATGAAATTATAAGTCAAGAAGATCTTGATTTTTTTCAAAATTGCTTAGTTACTGAACAATTTGCTACTGTAAAAGAAAAGCTGCAGCAAACATTAAAGGCAAGAATTAAATATTGCACTCCCGATGTTAACGTATTACAGGCTTTTCGGATATTCGTATTTGATTCTTCATTGATAACCATTTTTTAACAATTATATATATTTTCTAATTTACTATATATATTTTTATAGATTTTATATGATTTTGAACTTCGCTATGGTGAAATAAAAGCAAATGGACTGCTTAAAAATTGGGATAAATATAAAAATTATGTTGAGGAAGTAGCAAATGAGGCTGGTGGACAAAACTTGGGATGTTTAGCGGACTGGTCTGTTGACATCTTACCCTTTTTCTATCTTTTAAAATTGCTTCCTTCGACGGCCGCTGGACGATAAACAAAAAAAGCTAATGTTCATAAATCAGTAGACAGCTTTATAACTTTTGAAGAGGTAATTTGTAAAAAATATCACTATTATTATCTAATTGTTTATCTTTTTATTTAAAGCTTCACACACCGATAGGAGAATACAAATTTGGATCTCAGCAACCAACTATAACTGCAGTTGGAGAAACAAAATCGTCTCTTTCTCAATATTTTATTAGTTTGGAAGGAAAATGCATTAATCTGCCCCTTGATTTTACCTTTGTACACGTATTCGATCTATTTTTTAAGTCCTTTTATGTATTTAATATTGAGTTTGACATAACCTTGGCCAACTTTTTGCGTTTTTTTGCGAAGTTCATATATAATATTGACAAGAAAAAGGCGACAAGCACAAGACTAGTTGAGTTACATTATAAATTTCAAAATAAGTTTAAAAACGTATCCCAAATTTAGTAGTCCTATTTCATACACTAAGTAATTTTATGTAACGAGTATCTATACTTTAAGTACAATATAAATTTTACAACTTATTAATTATCAGCACTAATTTAAGCATTTAAGTTTATCACACTTTTTCCTTATTTTTCCAAACATGAAATATTTTTGCTTTATTTGTGACCGAGAGGTCGATTCAGTTGGATTTGTTATATTTCATTTAAAACATGAGCATTTTCTCGCTGAAGCCCATGGCTTAAAATTAAAATGTTTAGCCTCTAAAACCTGTAAAAAATTGTTTTCAACATTTAGTTCGCTAAGCAGACATTCTAAAAGTTGCATTCTGGCATCTACAGAGAGTAATAGTATCTTAAAGAAAACTAAAATTGATAAAGTGCAGCCATATGAGGTCCAATTAAACAGTTTGAGGAATGAAGGTGCTGCCTTCGATTGTAACAGTGATTTTAATGATGTTAATGGCAATAATACTATTGATGCAAAACATATTGTTAATAAAGAAGCCATCTGCAATCTGCCAATAATTCAAAATTCGTCAGTACCATTCTTAGTTTCGTCGCTATCTAAACAGCTATTATCATGTGGTATTTCACAAAAGAATACTGGAGAACTACTAAAAACTTTTGACAGCATCTGCCAAAAAAGTTTTGAGGAATTTGAAAGTTATATATTAGAAATGCATTCAGAAATAAATGAAGTTCAATTCAAAAAAAATTGTTTAGATTTTAGAAAAAAATTTCTAGAACCTTAGGAGGCGATGGGTAATCCGAAAGAAAAAAAACCGTTTGCATCCCACTAAATATTTCGTTCAATCCACATTTCAATATGTGCCCATTCTTATAACTTTAGAAACTCTTTTTAAAAATCAATCATTCAAGGAACTTTATTTTTCAAGCAATCATTCTTGTGATAGCAAAAAGCTTGAAAACTTTTGTTGCTCTGAAAATTTTTGTAACTCGGATTTCTTTAAAAAGGAAAAACACGAATTGCAAATTCAAATATTTTATGACGAATTTGAAACGACAAATCCACTGGGTAGTAAAACTGGTTTATATAAAATCGATGCAATATACTTTACCATCAGAAACTTACCTTTTCAATATAATTCAAAAATTACCAACATTTACCAACATAAACAACGACGGTGTTTGCTTTAACAATATATTACAACCACTTATTAATGATCTTCGAGCACTTGAAAAAGTTGGAGCAAAAGTAGATAACAACTTTTTAAAAGGAACTTTAGTTTCAGTTGCTCACGATAATTTAGGTGGAAATATTTGTTTTGGTTTTGTTGCATCCTTCAGAGCTCTGCACTACAGCACGTTTTGCAAGATCCATCGAGATGAAGTTCAACATACATTTGTAGAGATTGCAAAATATTTAAGAACGCAAGTGGAATATGACGAATTATTATCTTTAAATTCTAAACTGTTTGATAACAAGCTTACCAAAGGCATTAAACATCCGTGTGAGTTCAATAAATTAACATATTACAAAATCTTTGAAAGCCTAAATGTTGACATAATGCACGCTGTTTTAGAAGGAGCCTTCCTTCCGTTCCTTTCATATTAAAACTGTTTTTTAAAAAATTTATTGAAAAAGGATTTTTAACTATAGATGAAATTAACGCGAAAATAATAAACTATAATTACGGTTTTTTGCAACGCACTTGTAAACCTCCTACAATAACTGTTGATAAGAAATGTCGCACATCTATAGGACTAACGGCTTCTCAAAATTTGTGCCTCATTTTACACTTCCCATTTATTTTTCTCAACATTTATAATAATTTACCTAATTTGTGGAACGGAATCATCTCTCTCATAAGGGTCGTTAACGTAACCATAACTACATCGATTAGTCGTGAATACATAAAAGAACTTAGAAATGAAATACAAATTCATTTAAAAAGTATTTATGAAGATTATAATGAAACACTTTTGCCAAACCATCACTTTATAACTCATTATCCCTCAGTTATTAAGAAGCTAGGACCACTTATTCACACGTGGTCAATGAGATATGAAGCTAAACATCGTGAGTTTATTAAGGATGTACCGGTAATAAATAATTACAAAAATGTATGTAAAACTCTTGCCAGAAGATATCAAGCAAAAATCAGTGTCAAATGGGAAAATATATCCTTTAAAAATAAATTTGTGTTTTATAAACTGTCTTTGATTGACCTCAAAGAATTAAGTTTTCAACTTCAAAATTATTTTTATAACACCTTGGGCTTAACTTTCGGATCACAAGTATTCGCAAGTAATAAATTTGAATTACGATATGGTTACATTTATAGACCCTCATTTATTTTATATTTACAAATATATGTAGTAAATGAAGAACCTCATTTGCTTTTAGAAATGTATATAAGTAAAGAATTAGACAGAATCCTAAATGCATATGAAATAACTTCTCAAAATGTATCGAAAATAATTAATTTTAAAGAGGTAGAATTTTTAAGGCCTTATGAATACTATGTAATTAACTCTAGAGAATACTTATTAACTCCTGATGTTCTAGCAACATAAGCACAGCTGGATTAACCAATGTAAATTGGAAATGGAAAATAAAATTTATAAAAAGGATATTTAATTCGTTTTATTTATTATTAACAAAGGGCGGTATTTTTAGCCTCGCCTACAAAAAATAACACCCGTTTAGCATACAATCTATACAGGTGGGTGTTAAAATTTACACCAACCCAAGAATACAATATATTCCGGATGTTATTATTCCAATTCTTAAAAATATTTAAAATAACACTTGGTTCGGTGTAATGCTTATTCAAAAGCTTATAAAATTAAAACCTAATTTTGAAAAAAGTATGCTTGATATTTATAATAATGAATAAATTTAGTTCTTTTTTGGAGTTGTTATACATATATACACACCGGCTCGGTGTTAAAATGAATACAAAATTTTTTACTGTGCGACGGAATATTGTAAAATTTTATTTGAGTTAATATGTTGTATGTATGTGTTTGATGAAGCATCGTACGACATTTTTTCTATATTAAATTTTTTTTTTGGGCATTTTTAAACTACACTTTACGGCAATTGAAAACTAAATAAGCACGGGTTAAAAAAAACAAAGAAATAAGTAGATAATCCTTCTTAATATAACACGAAAAATAACATTTAGAATAAACTTACATACATATTGTAACGACACGTTTTCCGCTGGTTGCTGGGATAGCTACATATGTTCTCATACAATGTAGAGGGTAGACGGTCGGGTCTCGTAGCCGATGAAGGTGGGATCAGGTCGTTGGGCAGAGCTCGTGTTCGACGAGGCTGCAGAGACGGTACAGGTGGCAGCGTCGGTACAGGCGTCAGCGATACGATTGATAACGCCAAAACAAACACTAAACTTAGCAGCAGCAGCGCCTGTGGGAGTTCTCGGCCGTGCTAAATACCAATACCTTTCACCAATAGCAGTTGTAAAGCAAGAAGTTATCGGGAATTTTAACTTCTCGCTTAACTGCTACAATAATAAAAGTACAAGTAAAGTAACACAAAAAAAAAAAAATAAATAAAATGTAACTCAAATAAGACCAAAGTAGGCATAATGATTACATAATAGATTTAATTCAATGTATGTATAATACTGATAAAAACAAGTAATAAAAATAGAAATAATGAAGCTAATTACAGCAAGAATAAATTGATATAATTCTATGATAATAAATGGATATAATTCAATGATAATAAAGTAAATAATAATTCAATGATAATAAATGTAAATAATAATCAAATGTGTGGGCGAAAACGAGGTGACGACTTTCGCTGTCACAATATGCAGAAGACCATTACGGACTTTCTTTCTTTTTCCCTTTTACTTGTAAGTACCTAAATATGGTAAAAGATGTTGATATGTACATACATATGCGATCGTAGGCAGAAAATTCTTTCATGTTCATTTATGATAAACTTTTAACGTTCATAAATGTACATATGTATACATTTATGAAAAAGAACATTAATGAGAAGAAACTAATTTATCATTTATCATGTATGTATGTATGTTAGAAAAATAAACAGGACACGCATACATGTATAAACATAGGCAGAATATTCTTTGTTGTTCTTTTATGAGCATGAAAAATAAATATAAAATTTTAGATTTCTCATTTATGAAAAATATGTATCATGAATGTTGATTTTTGAATGTTCATAAATGAAAAATTTTGAACCCTGATATTTACAGAAGGAGTTACAGAACAGCGATGTTATGGCAATATACATGATATATGATATAAATAATGTTAATGAATGGCTAAAAATGAATAAATTAAGATTAAATGAAGATAAAACGAAACTTATGCAAATAAATTTGAACAATGATACTGTTTTTAAGATAAATAATCAAATAATAGAAAAAGTCAATCAAATGAAATACCTTGGATTTATTATTGATAACAAATTAAAATTTAATGAACATATAAAATTTATATGGTTTCTTTAAACCAATGGTTACTAACCAGTGTTCCGCGGACCACTGGTGACTCGCAGAGGCCAAAAAATGGTCCGCGAGCGAATGATTTGAAATTTAGCTGTTAGTCGCCGTGGAGTGAGTGAGAAGGGCACGGGTGGTGGGGGCGGTACTAAGTACACGGGGTTATACTCGTTTTGGCGAAGACAATATAAAGACTGCAATTTGTCCACAGTTGAAAGTCTATCGTGTTAAAGGAATTACCTATGCTTTGTGCTGTCATTTGTTACATTTGAGTGTCAGTAATAGTATTTAGCTTAACTGTGAGAGGAAGTAAGTGATTCATAACTGACCGTTATTCCTAACATTATTTCTAGAATATGTTCGCAATTTTTTTTGGCGGGATTGTACTTATGGCAACGTAGTAGGTATATTGTTTATAAACTGAAACTACTTTCTACATTATTTCAAAAATAAAAATTGTTATTTAAGCCGAACAGGATCATATTATAATACCTGAACTTATGCTTTCCTATTCGGTTTTACAGGCTTTTATTTAGTTTCAAGCTGAAATTTTGCATGCATGTGTAAATCGGATAAATATGCAAAATTACTATGACATGGAGTTGATCTGATGATGGACCGGAAGATGACTATAGGAACTCGGTAATTAAACGCGTGGCGGTACTCAAAGCCGGTGTCGAAGGTGTCGAAGGGAGTCGGTCGCCTAGGAGTTCTTTCCTAGAACATCTTGGCGCCAGTATATCTATTGTTTTCTTTTAAATTCCTTTTTTGTCTGTTTATATTAGCATTTCAAGGATGAAACACATATGTATCTCCGGTTCACCGTGCCGTACGCGCCAGCTAATGTAAATGTTCAAAATTTACTTTTTTATTCATTACTTATTATTTCTCACTTAAAAATGTACTTATGACATTTAGGGTCCCCTAAATATTACTTGTATATTTTTATTAAGGCAGGAGGGCTTATTATGGATTAACATTGCATATTATACGAATAAGATAAAAAAATATATAGAAATAATCCAAAATCGGACACGCCCGCTAATGCGGTAATAACATCGCACTGTATCATACAACCCCAAGCGTTAGCTTCTAAAACTCTTCCTGGATAATACACTGCATATTGCCATAAAAGTAGTAAATATTATTAAAAACACGCCTTTTTTAAAAATTGTGCGTGAAATGGACTCTGACCCAGAGAAACAAGTCGAACAAAGAAATGTAAATTAAACTTTGTAGCTTTTTATTTAAAATTGATTGTTAATAGAATTGTATTTGTATGATAATTTTTACCTAAAAAGCAATGCCAGCCTTACAAGTTAATCAACATATATTTTTTTTACGACTGGCAATATTAAAATATGAATTACAACCTTCCAATGCTTAAAATGTAACTGTTTTTCCACAGAAATAATTATTACTGATTATAGTTTTGTTGAAAATGGCACAAAAAGATATAGGAAGTTTTTTTTCACATTGTATATATGTATGTACATACCTATCCTTATAACAAACTTCTTTGAAGAAAAAACACCCAATCAAAACAATTGAAGATTTTGATAGGATTTACCTACATAGCAATAAAAACTAAAATTTTTTTTCAAACAGTAAAAAATTTAATAATATTGTGTTTACACTATATATAAATCATAATATCATTAAATATTAATTTTTGATAACAGATTAAATCGGCTTCAGCCGACTTTAAGCCGCCGCCGAAAATTTTTTGCTCAGCCGCCGCCGCCGATTTTTTACGACGACTTGTTTCTCTGCTCTGACCATGAGGCACTACTCTTTCACACAGAAATTCGATGGCTATAGAAAGGTAATATGTCGGGATCATTATATGAAGTGAGAGCAGAGGTTGAGATTTTTCTGGTTGACAAAAAAATTAACCATTTGTTAAAACAGTTTACTAGCCCGACATGTCAGATGAATTTGACTTTTCTTGTGGATATTTTCACGCACTTAAATAAATTGAAAATGTAACTGCAAGGTTCCGGAATTAAACCATTTGAAAACGTCGCAAATATATTCATTTTTGAAATATATTCATTTTATTTGCAAACTTCAGTGGTGGTTAAGCAATTATTCTGCATTTGTGGCATTACAATCATTTGTGGAAGACAAAAAGATGACGCAAGTAAAGAAAATATACGAAAAAACATCATGATTCACTTAAAGTGTTGATTGATGATTTCAATTGTTACATCCCGGAATATACCGAAGAAGCTAAAGTAGATAAAAACTGATTCCTAACCCTTTTAGCACGGACGGTTATGAAGTTACTGAAGGAAAATCCAGGAAGAACTGATTGAATTCCAAAATGACCTAAACTGTAAGGATGCTTTTGAATCAAATTCATTTGAGTGGTTTTGGTGCTAAAAAGCAAATTCTTATACCAAACTTCGAGAAAACTCCTTGCACTATTTGATGGTTTTCTCAACAACTTAACTATACGAACAAAGATTTTCTGCTTTGTTGGTAATTAAAACCAAGGCGAGGAATCGGTTGAAATTAAGTGATGACTTGCGTGTTGCTTTGAGTAACAATATTAGTCCTAGGATAGCCGAACTCGTGAAGAAAATGCAAGCTCAAAAATTACACTAAAATTACTGACGTTTGTATATTTTTATTTCTTTTTTACAATTTGCCATTGAATTTTTAATTAATGTTTATGTTTGAATATTATTCAGCCTTATTGTGTAAGGAGTTGTCGTTTTACGTCAGCTAGCATAGTCGATGGCGTTTTTTAATTTTTTCCGTACCGTGTAAAAACGCTTAAGAAATTTTTGTAATAGAACAAATTCAATTTTAATAAAAATTTTTTTAAATTCAAGTTTATTCTTTAATTTCCTACTTCCTTAACTGATATAAAGAAATTCAAAATTTTTCTTATCTTAATTTTACAATTAAAAGAAACGTTCAATTCTTCTTCTATTTTGAATCTTTTTCTCTTATACCTTTCGACTTCTTTAAATGAGAGCTTCACCTTGCTAATAACTCATATAGACCATGAGTTGCTTGGAGCGTAAATATGTACATACATATGTATATCATATTTAGTGTTCATTATGTAGATTAAATAACATTTTCGTTGCGAATTACTCAAATTTGCATTAATCTTCAGTGAATTTTATCGTTTTTTTCTACAGATCGGTCCAGCCGAATATGCTTAAGAAATGAATTCCAATAAAGCAAATCTAAGAAGCGAAGTACGTAGCTCAAAAATAAAAAAAAATTGACTACACGACAGAAAAATTTAAAAAAAAAAATTACAGAATCAAAACAGTTTTAGAACATACTTTTGAAGAAAACTAATACCGTTGAAAGACTTACTTCTTGGTTTTAATTTTTTAAATTGCTGTTTTTATTTCAGTCGTGATGAAAAACTCCAACGACAGTTTTTGTTGTATTTTAAAGGCAATAACGCCATATACGGTTCGGAAAATTGTAGTAGATTTACATTTTGAGTCGTATTTTTGGCGTTATTGACTTGAACAATAAGCATTTTGCAAAACGCCTGGTTTTTTATACGACAACGCCTTACACAATAAGGCTGATTGTATATTTTTATTATTATAGTATATCTAGGTATATACCTACATATACATACATATATAGTGGTCCCTGCTATAGAGCTGGAAAACTATCGATAGTTTCGCAAGTCGATATTTTCGATAGTTTGATAGAAAACTATCGATAGTATCGATTTTTTTGGGAATGTTAGGTTCCATATTCTGTATTATTAACTCCATGAACTTAATTGATCAAGTGTTGAAATTATTTGAGTTAGTTTAATAAAATAAAACTAATATATTAAACGATCTTAAGTAAAGTTCACAGTAGTTTTATTAATAAAAAAAGATAATAAAAAAACCAAAGATATGAAGCATATAAAACGTATCATAAAAACAAAAACCCATTTATAAGTCATTTTTTACAACGCATTTTGAGATCAATTTTCTAAAAAAATTTGTACATACACTATAAAAACTATGTACTCGTATATCACATATGTTGTGCATATGTAGGCTGCCCAAGGAATTATTTTATAATCCTAACAAAAGTAACTTCATTGCTAACCGAAGGTTCGCTGAAGGAACAACAAAATATAGGTGGTAAATATTAAAGTAAAAATATTCAACAAGAGGGAAGCTTAAGGTAGTGGTAGACTTCGTTCTCACCAATTGACGATTGATAATTGAATACAAGTTTTCTCGTATTCCTTTATCTGGGTTTAGTTGGTTAAATAGATGATGCTTACAACTAAAACACTACCCTAAGTAGATTGGATACAAGTAGTGTTGATGACGGACGTGGCTGTCTAGAAAATGTGCATTTCACTCGTGCTGGTGTCTAAAAATTACATTTTCCCAATTTTTCTTTAATATTATCACCTAATTTGTAATTTAATTAATTCTTTCTTAGAGAGAATAAAAACGAACTTAAGCTTGATTATAAATTTCATTGTATGTAATACATAAAACAGTTCGACTAATAATAATTAAAATTTTCAAAAAATAATCCTAATTTTTTATAATTCTTGAGTAATCCAAAAATTTTTGTTTAAAAAGAGCAGCATATCAACATTTTTTGGCTTTAAACTAGATCTTCTATCTGAAATAATGGCTCCGGCTTTGCTAAACATTCTTTCAGATTCTGTTGAAGTTGCTGGTATGCATAAGTAACGTAAAGCACATGACTTTTTGAGTGACGTCTGATCAGAATTGTCCTGTGAATAGATATAACACTGTACAAATTGCTTAATTAACTATATTATTTACCTTCCAGTACTGCAATGGGTCTATTTCTAATGGTGAATTTTCAACTAACTAATTGCCAATTTATTGATTTATTTTTTCAACGATAGTATCGCTATCGAGAAAAAAACCATCGATAGTCTAATGACAACAAAACTATCGATACTATCGATAGTTTGCCCTGCTAACATGCATAATATAAAAGTGGTCCCTGAGCAAGGAAAGGTAGGGAACCATTGCTTTAAACGAATACATAATAAAGTGTCTATAATTACTGCTATTAATATATACCATGATAAAACCAAGTACAAATTGAAAGAATCTAAAAACTACAAAATAAAGGAATGCGTTCGATATTAAAATGTAATATATATACGCCGATATAAGCTGTTAGGAAATTATTGAACCGATCGAAAATTCATTGTGTTTCTTACAAAATGAATTTTCGATAGAAAATTTTGTAATCTCACCTGACCCAATTGAAGCCGGAGTTCACCAGGGTGGTATGTTGGGGCCCATTTTAGATTTGTTGTATTCTTCAAATATGGCAACTAGCAATCGAGTCCACTCATCGACATTTGCTGACGACACATCTTGTTTAAGCATTCACGAAAGTCCCAAAGCAGCATCACGAAATTTAGAAAAATGGCAGAAATAGCGAAATATGCAGTTCCATAAGTATATAAAGAAGCTTGAAGCACATCCAACTCCGCTGGATGTGCTTCATACATTCATCTAAGAAGGAGGGACATTGCTTCTCTCGCCCGAACGTCAGAGGGATGACCCGCAAATGATATCAGCAACCGTGAAATATATAATTTTTTTGTCTAGCACTGGCCGGACTTAACAGCCAGTGCTGACAAACGGTCGTGTTTAGCTAGTGCTCTACAAAAATAATCAAAAAACCCCCACAAAAAGAACAAATAAAAACAATCAAAAATATCAAAAAACCAAAAAAGTGTTAGAAAAGCATTTTCGGATAAAAATTAAACAAATCAGTGTTTTTAACAATATCTAAAACAAAGTTATTAATATTAATAAAAATAAATAAAAAGCCTAAAGTACACTGTAGAAAAAAAATTTAACAAAAGCTCTCCTACAAAATTACATAAAAAATAAAGTGTTAAAATGAGTCAGCCAATTCTCTGCAACCATTGTAAAAAAGAAATAACAGCAACAAATTATGTGATATGTTACAACTGCAACTCTAATTATAATTTTTCAACCTGCTCTCCGTTATCAGAGAGCACATATTTGAGTATGTATGGCGAGGAAAAAACGTCATGGAAGTGCCATGTATGTAAGCCTCGAGTTAGATCTCCCAATATATTATACCAAGCAATTGTTTCCGATGATAATACCGCCAAAAAACAATCGCTAACTAACGACGATGACGAGAAAGAAGAAATAGATCCACATAAAAAATAAAAAGAATCAATGTCACTGATCTCTGTAAACGAGAATTTATGCTTAGTCCAATCCGACGTCACAGAGCTAAAGTCAGATTTAAAAGATGTAAAGAGAACAATAGAACAACTCTCAACAAGTGTTAACTCATCGAGTATACAAATAAAGGAGGAAATTCAAAGTGCACTTACAACAACAACAAACACTCTTACCACACTGGTAGCTTAAGTAAAAGAGCTTAGTGATAAAGATAAATAACGTGACAAACAAATAAATAAAATGGAAACACGTATTAACAAATTAGAGCAACAGATGATCAGCAAAAATATACAGATTAAAAATATTACGAACCAACAAATATCTGCGTTTGAAGCTGTTAAAATAATTCGAACATCTCTGACCGTCGAAATCGATGAAAGAGACATTGATAAAGCATATCGCTTAAAAAAACAAACAACAGAATAATAGTAGAATTCTCATCCGTAGACAAAAAACAGAGCTTATAAGTAAACGAGACAGACATAGGGTCGACGCAAAGATAGTAAACAATTATGATCCCAACAATAATAGCGCGAGCAATAAGTTCATACATATATATTAATGATTTAATATATACATATGTATGAACTTACTTTTAACAACCGCCGTCTTTTATGGTTAGCCAAAACAAAGGCAAAAGAATCCAATTGCAAATTTCTATGGGTAGGCAATAAGAATATCTTTGCACGAAAAAATTAAAACTCCCCCTTATTTGTCATCAACAACTCTTCTGATATCGAAAATATAAACACCACAAATTAAATACAACATTATACCAATATAAAATTTTTCTTTATTGTTCATTTCACAAGCTGCCTTGTATCGTTTAAAGTTTATATAAATACACTTTAACTCAAACAGCTTGTGAGCAGGCTTTGAAATTGTAGAATTGTATCGCTTTTTACTCAAAAACTAATAATATTCAAAATACAAAAAATATTTTCAAAACCAACGTTACCATTTTTGGATTTTTTCTCTTAAATTTGGTAGATCTTTTTGGGATTTTTAGAATAGTAGGCTATAGCTAATTTTGGTAAGATTGAGAAAATATATTACTTTTGAAATATTTTTTATTGTAAAAACTACTATTTATACGACATAAAGAAAATAGAATAGCGCACAAAAAGCCAAACTTTACTAATTCAAATCTTCGAGTTCACCGGAGGAGATATAAGTACATATATTTCTTAAGTTAGTTCTAATTCAGATAAATAATTTCACCAAAGAATTCCAGTCAGAAAGTTAATGTTAACAATATTTATATTCAAAAATAGATTCTATATTTTAACCAATTTGAGTAATTTTATAAAAAATATTTTGGTCATTAGTAACAATACTGAAATTGATTGAAAAATTGAAAATTGCCACATAGATGTCTTTTGGCTTCAAATCCGAAATATGCATTGATAAAAATTTTAGTAGGAAGACATTTTTGAATGAAATTAAAAAATTTAAACTTGTATTGTAGTAACTAACCAAAATTACTCTAAATTCGATTTTATGGGTGAAGATGACAAATTTTTACAAATAATTACGTCTTCCATATTGTTTTCTACAGAAAGTTTGAAAAAAAAAAATGGTTAAATAAAAACTTTTAGCAATGGCAACGTTGTTCAGAATAATAAAATGAAATTTAATCATGCATGGGAAGTAGTAATTACAATTATAGTAAAAAATAATTTTTACATAATTTGTAATTTTAATATTGATTGAATAAATTTGCAGGCTAAAAGCACTATAAATATATAACATTAAATATAAAATAAAGTCACTGATGATTACATATTACAAATATTTTCATAATTTATTCAAATAAAAAACATAGTCCCAGGTATGGTCTCGATACAATATTTTCAAAACATGAAATGAAATTGTATTTTGATAACAAATTTTTCAAAGCAAATTACCAACAACAAACATAAACTATTGTAAGATAAGTTGACGATAAACCCTATAGCCTGATAACAGGAACTTGTGAATTGAACATACATATGTATATTTTAAAATCTAGTACATAAAAAATTATTTATAATAATCAAAACCAAATAATTAAAAGCTTTAACCAAATAAATAAAAACTATCTAAGTTATCCTAAGTCACTTGTTTTCATGAACATTCGGTCATTAAGACTTAACTTTACATCTTTTCTCGCCACTATAAATAATATAATTACTTACATACATACATATGTACATATATAAATTTCATTATCTTAGTTGAAACAAACATTACTGATAATGACAACAATTTATTCATCATTAAGGGATTTAACTCCATATTACTCAATAGAGAGAGTAGAGGAGGTGGAATTGCAGTTTATGTTGCAGAAAACTTTCGATTTAATATCTCTTAACCCAAATTCTTTTGAAATTATACAAATTGATGTTTATACAAAAAATAACAAAACTATCTCTCTACTTTCTATCTACCGTCCCCCGCTCGAAAGAATTCCACTGTTTGTTGATGAACTCGACGTAATACTAAATAGAATAAAGAAAAGACAAGAAATTATACTTGTTGGTGATATAAATATTGATATATTAAAAGAGAACACAACTACAACAACATATCTAAACTTGTTAACCAGTAATGGTCTGTATTGTATGGTAAATGATATTACACGTGAAGATATAAAAAGAAATCAGAGTTTGAAAAAAAAAAAAACAGTAAAGTACGCTACGATAGTGTTCTGTACTGAAGTTTTTGGGATCAGTACACAAACACATTTCGTACAGAAAAAATACAAAATACACAAAAAAAATTTTTAGCGTTTGTGTATGTGTACGCAAACAAAATACCGTACACAACGATCGTTGGCTGATGAACACAAACACTATAATAACGTACTGTTCTTTTTTTAGCGTACTTTTAGTGTTCTTTTTAGGTATGTGTACTGATCTTTAAGATTTTACGTAGCGAACTTTTAGTGGTTGCGTTTTTTCTATAAAGTATTTTTAGTGTTTGCGTAGTGTATTTTTTAGTGTTTGCGTAGTGTTCTTTTAGTGTTCTTTTAGCGTACTTTTAGCGTAGTTTTTAGTGAATTTTTTGTGTATTTTTAATGATCTTTAGCGTAGTTTTAGTGATCTTGTAGAGTATTTTTGTGAACATTTTTTGCACTTTCGGTTACAAATGAGAATTTATAAATACATTTTGTTATTTATTAATAAAAATATTTAAGAAAACTATTATTTAATTTGTCATTTGTTATTTTTAGTATTTGTGATATTAGAACTTTTAATGTACATATGTATGCAATTCTATTATAAAAAATCTTGAAACAAATATTTAAAGAAAGGGGAAATTGAATTAATTTTTTATTAAAAATATTTATTATTTTAAAATTAGTGTAATACTTGACGAGTTGATGAATAGGATAATAAAATAACAGTTTCAGGTATTTCTTAAAATACAGTCATGTGCTTAACAAATTTTTTTTTAATGAAAGGGTTTTATGACAAAATCGTTGTTAATAAGAATAGTTTAAAATATGAAGAAAATGCGTATAATAGTTTTTAGCATCTGTCTAAAATTTGGAAGGACGACATTTCTGCATTTACATGAAAAATTGTTCTTATGAAATAATAACCGAACTAGATTGACTACATTCGTTGAAATTCTCTTACCTGTCACAAATGGGCTATGTGTGCGTATGTAAACACATAATTTAGTCCAATTATGAACATCAAATTCAAGTGAAAGAAGGGTTAAGAGGTTGTAAGGATTCCTGGAATGTATATGTACATGCAATTTAATAATTAAATGCGACTTTTTCTAACTGAAAATCAAAATATGTATCGACAATTATAAGTAGTAATGAATAAATAAGAACCAAAAACGACAAAAGAGTTAGCTAGAATTAAAATTCGTTCTAACAAACTGACGATGGATTATGAATGTGCTGATGTAAATACAAATTGTGTTTTTTATATAAATTTCCTTAGATAAATACAATTCTCAGGTATCTCTCACTTAAGAAAAATCTGCTTATAAGAATTAAGATATTTTTTGTGTAAAACATATAAAGGTTTATTGTAAATATAATTAATTTAAATTTAAGCCTTTTTTTTATATATGTATGTAATTACTTAAAGGAACTAAATAAGAAACAGTACAAGTATATATTACATTTTTTAAATTATATATTATTACTAAATTATCGTTATTATTATTTTTTTAGTATTATTATTGCTTTTATTTATGTTAATATACTTAATAAACATGTATACATAACATAAGAAACAATTCAAAAGCTAAATTTAATTAATTTATAATAAACCTGAGAGAAAAGTATTTATTACTTTTAAAGGTTTTCACCGTCTACGTTTGTATAATTAAATTCTCCATTGACTTTTACCATCAATATGTGTTCTATGTTAAATGCGGTTAGCCTATTTCGCTGATCGGATAAGATATATTTTAAAGCAGAAAAAACTCTTTCTACGCTTTCTTGTGTACATTATACTGCCAAAATTATTTTAGCTAAATATTATTTTTACCGCACCAATATTCTAAGATATTAAAATTCAGCGGAAATCTTGCTTCCCGATCGTATAAGTTGAGTTCAATCTCAAGATCGGACAGTGCTGTTCTAACTGCAGTTTGAGTGTAGCATAATAAACAGGTTTAAAAGTTTCTGTAAATTCCTTTACGAATTCCCATTCGTCAGGACTCAGTTGCAAACTTGAGTTTTCATTACCTAAAGGTTCTAATATGTCCTTCATTTCAAGTAACCTTTGAAGCATATCAAATGTTGAATTCCGTCTGCTAGTACAGTCTATAATTGGTTTTTTTATAGTTGCTGGATTTCAATATATTCAAATACGTTTGCGTTCTTAGTTTTTTTTACCAATGATCTAGCATTATCCAAATTTTTTTAATATAAATAGTTTTCATAACATCATGTACGCACAGTTGTAGGGTATGTGCGCCACAGCGAACTCCAGTTATGTTAAACAACGAAAAATTTGTCTCAATATATCTAATTTTATCTTCAATCAAAGTTTGATTTACGTACTCTTCAGAATATATTGCATCTTCCAGCAGTGAATCTTCTAAATTTGTGTTGATATCTTTAACAGCTTTTAGCATGTTTGCTCCATTATCCGTAGTTATTGAAAACATTTGAGTTATGGATATATCATATTCTTTGAGGGCATCTAATATAACGCTTTTTAGATATTCACTTGTTTGACTCGATTTTAATTCTTTTATAGCCAAAGTTTTTATTTCAATACACTTATTTTTAATGTACTGCACATTTATACCAAGAACATTCAAATCCTGTCTTGTCGCTGCATAAATCTTTAATGATATTAACTTTCCTTTCAAATCGTCTTTTAAGTTCGATTTTATTTTTTGAGAAAATGCTATTATTCTCTCACTAACATTATGTTCATTTAAAGTGACATCTAAAGCTTCAAAGACAGGTTTTACTAATATTTTAAAAGCGCGATCTTCCACCATATGAATTGGGCGTCCATTTTTGTGAAGAGTTCCACAATCGCTAGTTCCACATCATTTCTATTTAAGTAGTTTGAAATTTTTGTTGTTATAGAATTTGGTTTGTTTTTTACAGCACTTTTTTCTCCAACATATTCTAAGTACAAATTCTGAAACTGAAATAAATATAACATGCAGCCAGTAAGTAAACTAAGTTATTAGTTTTTATTTAATTTTTTACTACCTACATATATTGCACTATATACCAATGAACGTTGTTTTTATGAAATTTACAATACCCGCTAAAAAAAAAAAAATATTTAGAGAAACTTTTGAGTTATTTTCATAATTACATATTGTAAACGATTTACACAAATTTAACAAATGTGTAGGAAAATCCTCTACCTGGGAAATATGCAAAAAAGTATTTGGTTTTAAAATATTTTTCGTTCTAAATAATATACATAATATACTCTTCTTATTGACAATGCATTTTTCCCAAACCCTTTTCATTC
>OX451217.1:94825059-94906303 GCA_949628195.1 Phasia obesa
AAAAGTGCAAAAAGTCCAGTGGCGAGACTAATACACATACAAAACCAGAGGTGGCCGAATGGTTACAAAGAACAGAATATTTGCCAAATTATGCAATTGTGTGCAAGAGTTGCTGATCAAAATAGCCTTGTGCGACAATAAAGAAATATGCCATGATTTATGTAGTTACGTATGGGATATTGCAGGAACTTTGTCTTTGTTAAATGTATTTGTGAAGTGGTTAGGTTTAGGCCACTTTCCACACAACGTTACACACAAGGCACATATACATTTAGGTTGAGCATTTTATTGGCGTGATTATTTTTATTAAGTTCAACAATTTTGTTCTTAGTGTTCAGCAAAGGTTGGAAAGAAGCATTTATGTCGGGAGATCAAGAGCCATGGGTCTTTCGCGGTGGCCTTATAGACAATGATGGCAAAATTGTAGGCTACGCTCGCAATACTGTAATTTGTTGGATGAAAATATTAAGAAAAATAAAATAAACTATTTTTAACATTTTTTATTAATACATCCCTATAAATTATTAGGTGTTATATCGGGTTATTTCTAAATTAAAATAAACACAAATACATTACCTTTATTTACACACAATTTATATAATAAATGCAATATAGTTTCTATCTTTTTATATGTATATTTTGTATTAAATTTGGTTGCGAAAGTGCATTTTTAGACTAAATAAAGAAATAGAAAACGAACATACTGACAATATATATATATATACAATATCGACAAATAGGTTCCTTTAATTTATTCTTTTTTGAAATGAGCTTCAATAGCTCATTCTTCACTATTCAATTTATGTATGCAGTTACGTACTTTTTTTAATAACTTCTTTCATTTGTTCATATTTTCCAGTAGAGTCTGGCAAGTTTTCAAAATTTATTACATCACTTACACCAACTTTAAAGTTGTCTCCATTTGGTATATTATTATATAGTGTAAACTTTAACAGTGGCGTACCCATAAACGACTCTTTAATAGCAGTAGTTTTGTCTTCCATCGTTTCATCTGTATCCTCCGGTCTTGATTCTAATGAATTGTCCGAGTTTTTGTTGGTATTTAAATTTTGTTCGCTACGTTTATCATCTTCTTCATCTAACTCGATTATTTCATTGATTAGGGAATCTTCAATTTCTATGACAGTTGTATTTGAGTTTAATTCTTGCAGAAGTCTTAGTTTTTGTTTTCCTAATTCTATTAATGATGGTGATTGAGTTGATAACTCCCGTTCTTTCACAGTAACTGGAGATTCGCAAGATGATGGAGAGGAAGGAAGAGGTGGTGGAGCCGGTGAGGGTGGCTGTTCAGTAGGAGGTGGTGGTCTTGAAAATTGAACATCACCCAATTCGGTTGTTTCTGGATCTTCAATTTCCATATCAGTGGATTCATGTATTGTCTCATTTATGACACCATCTGCTGTTGCATTTGGAAAAGAAAATAATTTTTGCAAAAACAAACCGACTTCAAAACAGATAGAAGGGCAGCAATTATAAACTAAAAATGTAAGAAATAATCTTTAAGAATTAGATTTAAACCAAAAAATAGATGCGCCAAAATTAGCGGAAAAAAGTAAAGACTATGTGAATGTCAAGCATTACTGTTCAAAATTTAAGCTATTTTCACCAGCATCCGTCTTTTATGGGGCACCATTCAAGCCTCTGTCTATAACGGTTTCAAACATAGGGTCACATAGATCAAATAACGACACCTATTGGGACACCCTTTCATTTACAATTTTAAATTAAAGACCTGTTGTTATAGAGGACTTGGCCACAAAGATTCTTTATAAATTTCAACTATCTGTATATAACAGTTAAAAAGTTTAACCATAAATATCAAATTACATGAAATACCCTTTACATTACAATTCCAAATATTTATACTTGATATCATACCAGAGAAAGTAGTAGTTATTCTGCCTAATTTTCAAGTATTTGTGTTTAACGGTTCAAAAGATAGGGTCATATAGATCAAATTACATAATTTATGGGGACACCCTCTAGTTTCTAAATTCAAATTGTATACTTGCTATAGTGGACTTTGCAATACAGGTTCCTTGTAAATTTCAGCTGTCTGTCTATAACAGTTTAAAAGTTTGGCCACATACATAGAATTACATTAACTATTGGGACACCCTTTTATTTCCAAATTCAAATTTTATACTTTTTGTTATGGCGAACTTAGCAATACAGGTTCTTTGTAAATTTCAGCGGTCTGTGTACAACTGTTCAAAAGTATGGCCATATACATCAAATTAAATGAACTATTGGAGCACCCTTTAAAATTTTGAATATTTATACATTTTATTATAACGGTCTGTAAAATTTTCAAGGTTTTGCCTATAACGGTTCAAAAATAGGCTCAAATAGGCCCTTTACGGTTCTTAATACACGTAAAAAACATGTATGTTGTATGGGGACACCCTTTAATTTTTAATATAATGAACTGATTTTAAAATGGGACCAACCTGAAAGCATAACCAAATAAAAAAAAAAAATTTAAAACCGGTCCAGAAATGGCTGAGTTCTGCGGTTACATACATAAAAAAGCAACATTCAGACGAATAGATAACCTCCTTCTTTTTTTTGGAGTCGGTTAAAGAATTGCATTTATAGACAGTTAAAAAAGAATTTGTATTTATAGACACCGCCCAATGTCCATTAAAGCTTTTGTATGTTCGACAAGACAAATTCTTGCCAATCATACAAACCTTTAGAACAATGGTTCCAATTAAAAAACTAAGAATTTTAGTTAGTTGTTTTAATTGGAATATAGTCCGAAAAATTAATAAGATTTTGTACATTGGATATTTTCTCCCAATGCACAAAATCTTTGGCTCAACACACACTTAAAAAAAAGTAAACAAAACTTATCTGGTCGCATTCTTCGGGATGGATATTTTCTCCCAATGCACAAAATCTTTGGCTCAACACACACTTAAAAAAAGTAAACAAAACTTATCTGGTCGCATTCTTCGGGAACTCGTGCAGATTCTCCCCTTTTGGACATCCTATTATGCATCGCCGGCTCCTGAAATAAAACAATTAATTAATTTAAAAATAAATTGAATTATTATCAGAAAAATCACTGTTTACCACTTTAAATGAATAGAGATAGCAATATATAATTTTATATACATACATATATGCTATCATATATATTATATATATGCTACCAACCCTGTTGTAATAACTTAACAACTCTGTATTGCATAGTTGTCGAGTCTAGTCAATAGTCTATGGTATGAAGAAATCAAATTTTCAGCAGTGTTTGAGAAATGGCACATGTGTTTTAATTTTTGACAAAGTATAGTATGTTCGACAGTATCAAATGCCTTGGAGTGATCGAGTAAAATTAGAAATGATATCATATCACTATCTATCTTTGAGCGTAGTTACTCACAAACATCGATAAGCGTAGATATGCAGCTATGTTTGGGTCTGAAACCAGATTGCACATCAGATAGCAAAGATCCGACTAATTTTTCAAAAACTTTTGATAAATACGGCAGTATTGCAATAGGATGATAATTTTTGTCCGGCTTTAGAATTGGTACAATTTTTGCTTGTTTCCATATTAATAGGAACGTTAAAGTTGTAATTGTTGTAATATGATATTATAAGTTTAATAAATTTTGGATGAATACCATCAAGTCCAACTGAATCGGATTTTATGCTAAGAATAGACTTTATGACATCTTCCTGGGTAACATTTATGAACTGAAATTCGGGACATACAGTGCTAGCAGAACTAAATGCACTAGGGGAAGTATAAAACGCAAGGTTAGCTACTGGCATTGGTATATTTGTAAATTCTGCATTTAACTGGCTTACGTCCTATTAATTATATAGAGTAGATGTACAATGCTTTTCTAAACTTAAAGCTTGCATATGTTAGTTACTAAGTTTGTTACAAAAATCTATACGAATAAATTTGGGTTTGTTATGTTGGGTACATTTAAGGGCGGTTTACATTATACTAAAATACAACATGTCAAATTTTTGTGTAGAAGAGTACAAGTAGTATCGTCTAAACATAATATGTAATGAAACTGTCCGACATTGAGAGAAAATACGGATGGAAATTTGACAGTCTATGTTTTGAATTTTTTCAAAAACTATTCTACTTCATTAGATCAGGGTTTTCTTATTAATGCTAACTTTTCAAAGGGAAAACTCGTCAAAATAGCACAAAACCGCTGAATATAGTGCAAAATATATCCAGTTGGCAACACAAATAAGTTTGTAAACAATAAAAAACTTTTGGCAAAAGAACGTGAAAATTTTTTAATTTTTTTTTAGTTGTTGGTTTCCAGTTTTTTTATTATGGCAATAGCTAGTACAACACCAAAAACGTTTTCCTTGTTACTTTTTTTAAATTTGGCATATTTTTCACAAGTAAGCGCACTATTTATTTGTTTTCACTTTTTTTTATTGTTTTAACAACAGCTGTTTCAATTTTACTTCATTTTATTCAACACCAATGGTGTAAACATAAGAAAAAAACCATACGATTTTTAATCTCTATTTTTTTATACGGATTGATTTTCATTTTATCTTCTCTTAGATTTTACGTACGTAAAGTCTTACTGTCTAAACTGCCCTTTAAGTATATTTACCTATATTAATGAAGATTTATCTCATATTTAAATAATTAAGGAAACTGGTTTTCAAAACCAATTAATTTATAGAATATATAAACAAAATACATATAACCCTTTGAGAACCACCTTAAGCGATTGTGCGATGTGGTTAAAAAAAATTCCCAAAGCTACAAAAATTATTTTTATTTTAAAATTCCAAAAGCAGTGATTGTGTTAGCACTTGCTTTAGCATTAAAAATTTTTAAACAGTAAAAAATATATACACGAGTCTTAAAAAGTTAGTCGCGTTTGTGCTCTTAGTAGATGTGGAAGCATGCCTGGTGGTAAGTGAAAAATTTTTCGTTTTTTTTTAATTGTAAATTACTGAGAAAGTTTAAGATTAAAGAGATTTGCTCTCTTGTTGATGATTCAGCATATTTTGAACGCCTGCTGGTGTTTGAATTTAAAATTATGTTTAACGGAAAATAAGATAACACAATTGTGCCATGTGGCAATTATATGTTGTTTGAATCCAAGCTCACAATTGTGCTATGTGATATATTTTTAGGAAAAAGTTTTGACTTTTTGAAGGAATCAGACCTTCAACGGGCTTTAGATATCCTTGAAAATTCCGACATTGATTTTTCATCTGATGATGAATTCGAAGACACACATTGGGAGCCAAATGTTTGTACCGACGACTCTTCGGAAGAGAGCTTTGATGATGGTAAAAATATCCAATATTTTTTCCTTTAATTTTATGAATTTTGCCATTATTACAGTTAACTTTCCTGAAACGCAAGAGGTTAGTAACTTAAATTACAACGTAAGAGATGACTTGTGGCGCCAAAAAGAATTTTTTTCACATGACATTCCCAAAGTTCAAACATGTCAAAATTTTGTGAAACTTGGTACACCTTATGAATACTTTTCGAAATATTTTCCCGAAAGTCATTACAAGGATGTCGTTACGTATACCAAAATGTACTTTCATGCTACAACTGGTGCTGAAATGAGCTTAACAGAGTCTGAAATTAAAAATTTTTACGGCTGCGCAATAACTATGTCTTGTCTTGGATATCCGCAGATTAACATGTATTGGGCCGAAAGTTTTCGCAATGAGCTTATTTCTTCTACGATGTCCAGAAACAAGTTTATGAAGCTGCGAAGCACCATTCATTTTGTTGACACAAGTATACCGCATCCGACAAATAAGTTGTGGAGGGTGCAACCTGTAATTGATTTGGTTAGAAGTCGTTGTAATCAGCTAGCTACTGATGTGACAAGTTACTCCATTGATGAGCAGATGATACCTTTTACTGGAAGGTGTCCTGCTCGGCAGGTAATGAGATCAAAACCTCGTCCCGTGGGTTTGAAAAATTTTGTGTGTGCAACGTCATATGGACTCATAGTAGATTTTGAGGTTTTCCAAGGTGCTGGCACCTTTCCGGATTGCGGATTAGGCCACGGAGCATCAGTTGTCTTACGGCTTACAAAATACCTGCCAGAGGAAAGTCATATATACTTTGACAGATTTTTTACCACCATTCCCCTTTTGGAAAAACTTAGAGAACTGGGATATAGAGCCACAGGGACTGTAATGGCAAATCGATTAGGGAAAAGAATTAGCCTCCCTGCTGATAAAAGCATGTCCCGTGGTGATATGATTCAATTCGTTAAAAACGAAACAGTAGTCGTAGTCAAATGGTGTGATACAAAATGTGTCACGGTTGCATCAACTATCTGCGGAAAAGATCCAATTGGTGAAAAAGAACGCTGGATAAAAAATTTAAAACGACGTTTGCCGGTTCCTATTCCAGCTGTTATTCAATTATACAATGAAAAAATGGGAGGAGTTGATATAGCCGACCAAATGATGGAATACTATCGGATTAAAATGAAAACCAGAAAGTGGCCCGTAAAGGTATTTTTTCATTTTCTCGACTTAGCCATTTATAATAGCTGGAAGGAATATAGGAACGATGCGGAAATACTAAAAATACCAAAAAATAAAGTTAAGAAATTCCTAAGTTTTAAAATGGAGTTAGGAGAAGTCTTGGCAAAGAACAAAACTGTGCCTCCAGAAGTTGAACCGTTCCAGTTGCCTGACGGGTATTATGGAAGTAAATATCGACCCCATAATGCACCAGATGATATAAGGTATGATCGGTTCGACCATTGGCCTGAGTTTATAGATGGTACAGCCAAGCGGTGTCGCAATGATGGTTGTGAAAGCCGATCTAGGGGAAGATGCCAAAAATGCAAGGTACATTTGTGTTTGGCAAAAGATAAATTATGTTTTAAAGAGTACCACACAAAATAACTTTTATGTTCAAGTTAATCATATTTTATAATTATTTGATCTCATTTTGTTTTTCCTGAAGTACAAATATTGATTTATTGTAAAAAAAATAATTTTTTTCTTTTTTAATAAAAATATATAATAAGAAAATAAAATTAAAAAATTGGTACTTATTTTAAGCTTATTCAACCAACATACACGATTGTGCGAGGTCCTTTTCCTTAAAAAAAAAAAAATCAAAATTTCTAAAAAATAAACTTTGTAGGAATATAAAGTTTTTTTTTACAAAAAAAGTTTTTCGTAGAAATGCGAAAGAAAAACATTATTGGTTCTCAAAGGGATAAATAACATTGTGTAGTGCGACAAATTATATTTAAGCTTCTGGTTTCTCAAAAGTTTCTTAGCAACATTTTCAATAACGTCTATAAAGGAGAAGAAAACATAAGCATGCTAACGGCTGCAGAGGAATGTTGATCATTCTATCACCTGTAAATACAACAAGTAAATACACGCGTAACTACATAAAGCTTTTTATACATCTACGTATCTCTTCCAGAAGCAACAAGAGAAACCAAGAAAAACTTTTTCAAATACTCATATTAAAACGAAATATTCATTTATATTTCTTACCCCGTATTAAGAATCAGTTCGTAATCTTGGATTTTTAAAGCTCAACGGTTTGGAAATTATGAAACGACACAACGTGTTCGATGCCACAATGCAGTTCTCACATCAGTGGCAATTTGTTTTGCACAAGTACGTGCTGTCAAATAAAATTAATTTAGTATCCTCACCTTGTTTTGTTTGTTGCTTACTCTGTGCACTAATTGTTAGTGTTTTATGGGAAGATAGCACTCTCATTTTATTGTCGGGCATATTCGTTGTTGTCAAAATTACCAAGTTATTGTTTTTCAACACCTTCTTTTTGCCGCATAAGAGGATAAAAAAGAAACGTTGAGCCATCTAGAACGTCCTCTACATCTAACAATAATGCGCTGATACATTAATTAGTATTTTACTTAACACTAAAGCATTAGATAATACATTATTTTTTTGGCAGTTTCTTCCTACAATAAATTAAATAATTCTTGCAAAAACAAACCGACTTCAAAACAAATATATGTGAATCAATTCTAAACATAAAAGGAAGTAATCTGTAAGAACTAGTACACAAATCAAATAACTAACTCTAACGGAAATTATAATATACGTTCTGTATGTTCAAGTGTCTATCCATAACGGTTCAGAAGATAAAACCATATACGACAAATTACGTCAGATATTAGGACACCCTTTATTTTGTTTACACTTATTACTGACACATTAATAAAAAGTAACGGTTCCAAAGATAGGGACATATACGTTATATAATATCACCTATTGCGACACCCTTTAATGTACAATTTTAAATTAAACACATATTTTAAAAGACAGATTCTTGGTAAATTTCAACTGTCTGTCTATAACGGTTTAAAAGTTTGGCCATCTGCATCAATTTACATCAACTATTGAGACACCCTTTATAATTTTAAATATTTATAAATTTAAAGAATTAAATTTTAAATATTTATAAATGTTATTATACCGGACATAGTAGTGGAGATTCTGTCTAATTTTCAAGTGTTTGTCTATAACGGTTCAAAAGATAGGTCTAGATAGTTCAAATTACATCAATTATGGGGACACCCTTTACTTTTCCAAATTTAAATTATATTCTTGATGTTATAGCGGACTTAGATATACAGGTTCTTTTTAAATTTCAACCGTCTCTCTGTTATGGTTCAAAAGTTTTGGCATATACTTACATCAAATATAAATATTTAATTTCTGATTATAAATATTGGACATTCGGTCCAATTTTCAAGTGATTGTCTACAATGGTTCAAATGGTTCATATATTTAAATTGACGGCACATAAGGGGACACCATTGAATTTTTAAGTTTATTTTTTTATTAATTTCTGGTATTGGCAGATATAGTGATACGCAGTTTTTTAAAATTTCAAAATGGTGCCCCTTACGGTTCATAATACACGTAAAAACATGTATGTTGTATAAGGACACCCTTTAATTTTCAAAATTCTCAACCTCTTTAAAAATGGGGCCAATCTGTAAGCATATCCTTTCTAATAAAGAACAAATTTTTAAAATCGGTTCGGAAATGACTGAGTTCTGCGGAGGTGTTCACTTCGATGAACACCTAAGAAATATGGATGAAGTCTTCAAGCGTATATCGGCGCACAGTGGTCAATTTCGCGAGATAGCGGTCAACACTCTATAACTTTTGACCGGATTAGTATTTTTTTACGCAATTTGTTTTGTTCAATAGGAGGTACTTTAAGCTTCAATTTGCGTGTTCAAACGTAAAAATCGACTGATAGGAACGTAAGTAATGTGGAGTTAAAAATGCATTTTAATTTTTTGTTGAGTTTCCATGTAAAAGTTGAATATTTTGACATTTTAAATAGGTATTTTTTTATAATTTCTTATTTTCTTCAATCGTATTTTACAACCAATACTTATTTATTATTCGTAAACTTAATTTTGGTCAGAAAATGCCAACATTTGGCCGCTGACATTTATTTAGTCTCAATATTCACAGGGGCCAAAGGTTGGTTTTTTTGGAAGAAAGCTAATTCTTGTGAGGATTAAACTGAAAAATAACACTGAAATTCCCAACAATATCGATACCATTTGGATATATTATATACATAACACAACATCGATAAAATTTTAAGTAAACTTTTACTATTGATTTAAAGTGCACATACATATTTTTTATTTATATGTATTAATAAAAATTTATACTAAAATTAGAAACAAATTATAATCTTTAAACTAGTATTAATTAAACAATATTAGTAAAAATTTCTTCAAAATAGCTTTGGTTTTCATTTTGCAGTAGTTGTTTAGCTACTTCATCTAACTCTAATGAGGTTGATTTCCATTTTTGTCGAATACTAGACATATATGGGTCTGATGTGCACAACAAAATATTAATAAGATCTTCATTAATCTGGAAATTTTTCTTGTATTGTGCTCGCGGAAGAATCTTTTTTTTTTCTTTTTTATTGCGCTTCTTCTGAGAGATCTCCAATTGGAAGCATATTGTGCTGAATTATTTGTTCCCCATGGAACAAAATTTTGTGAACTGTGGTTGGCATATGTCTCCAAGAATATTTTTGGTTATAAAGGGTTGCTGTCTCATTAGCATACTGACCAAATTTTTTTGCATCTATCTTTTTGCTACATGCTATAACTTCTAATATGATTTGGAATCGTCGTATTAAATCATAATCTACTCCAGTTATAGAAGATGCAGTTTCTGGATCGGAAAAGAATTTCCTTCTCCTTGCTTTGGCTGGTCAATTATAAGGCCTATCTCATGGTATTTTTCTTGAATATCTGTTTTTTTTGCTTTCTTTTTTCCAAATTTTCTTTGTTGTTTCTCACTGTTGCGCCTAACGGGCCAAATTCCAAATCGTATCCCAATTTAAGAATATGCTCCATAAAACGAATTCTAGCATGAAGAGGTGACATTCCAAATTCATATGCTTCATTAAAACTATCGTCTTGTGGTGGTGGTTGGCTCAATTGACTTGATGTTTTTTGGCATATGGTGCAGCTTGACGAAGACTTTGTTTCGGTTAAAGCTTGTGCAACTTTTCCATCGATCAGTGTAAGTGATATTTTAAAGTTAACTTCGATGCATTGGTCATTAAATTCAAATATCGCTGGTTGAAGTTCTTTAATTTCATCTCTTATTTTGCCAACTTCTTCAGTTATGACATCTTTAGTTTCTTTTTTGAAAGCAAACTTTATTGGTCTACAAAATTTTGTTGACGAGGGAATTTCATTCTTCCATACATCTATCTCTGCAGCTCTACTAGTTGACGGCTCTGAACCAATATAAGTTTTTGTTAAACGTAATGGAACGAAAGAAATCATGAATAAATTGGCATCTGATGAATTTTCCGCATTACATTGTTTGTATTGTTTCTGGTCAGAGGACCCATCACATCCCCATTTAGAAATTAAAGTCATGCTGCAATTTTTAAACTTCTTTAAATAGTCAGCATCAAATGTCGTTAATAATCGTTCTGCAGTGTGTTCAAGAAGATCCTGCAATTTTATTTCTGCTGAACTTTAAGTTACACTAATAGAAGTTGGTGAAGGTAAGCAATCTTTTTTGGCAGAAACTATATCTCGATATGATGGAAAAATTCCACAATTTATATCATTGGTTCGCTTCCGCAATTCTGTATATTGGTTTTTAGTCATTTTCAAATCCAAAAATAGTGCAAATGCTTCTTCTGGAGTAAATTTATTTTCTTCAGTTGGTGTCGGCATACTTTCTAAAATCCTTTTTGTGCGTCTGGGGCTTGCTTCCACTATTTTTTCAATGATAGCAATTTTACTCTTTTTAGTTTTCGATGGTTGAATTTGATGCAGAAATGAATCCTTTATGATGCTACAAGAAACTTCTTCATTGATATGTTTAAGCTTGCGTCTTCGTGATCTTTCACTACAATTATCAATTGGCTTTGCTGGTCGACCACCTTTTTCAGTTTCCGTGGTAGTTACTGATGGCTTTTTAAAAATAAGTTTATTTCTTAGCCATTCTTGGTTGCGTGAGTAAAATAATTTCTTGTTTCTGGAACATTGATTGTACCGTTTTCTTAAAGTATTTAAAAAGTTTTTTATTTTTAAGTTATGAATTTTAATTTCTTGTTTGTCGCATATTTTGAAGAATGGATTATTCATTCATTTAGCCATTGTTTAAACAAAATGAATGCATGGATTAATATACTATTGCTCAAAGTTTCAACATGATCTTTTTTACCTCTTTGAAACATAATATAACAGGTACTTAGTTTTACCAGTTATTTCCATTGGTTTTAAATTTATTTGCAATTTTCAGGTATTTAAGTTATGTAATATTAGATGGCAATAAAATCATTTTTTACCTTTTCCAAATGAATTGCCAGATACCACATAATTTGAGAGTTGTATTGTCATTTTTGTCAAAATTTTGATACACCCTTCTATGTGGAGTAGGTCCAAATATGGGCCAACAGAATTATTTTTTGGGTCAGAACTCTTGTACAAAATTTCATCAAAATATATGCATAATATACACTTTCACATACAAATAACTTCTCAAAAAATATGACGTGCATTTGTACCGAATATCTTACCTTGGGTCAGAAAAATTGCTGTAGCTCAAAAAGTGCAGTCCCGATGCATGGACATAGGAATGTAGGGTAGAGTTAGGACTACAAAATAGTAAATTTGTGTTTTGACTTAGCTTGACTCACAGGAGTTGTTCTCTATGAAGTAGGAAATTTCCGAGAAATTTTACCTTTTTTAAAAAAAAATATTTAAATTGTTCTGAAAACAGTAGAGCTTCAATTTTTAACCAGTAATAGGAAATAAGTTAAGTTACAACACAAAATTTATTTCGTCCAAAAATCTTGAAAAACAAAAAAGTTATAATCATTTAAACTTTAAAAATTAACTAAAAATATCATAAATTTACTAAATTCTGAAAAAGCCCATTTTGGACCACCCTGTTCTCAGTGAAATAGTTGAAATAGAGTTCTAGTTTTTTGGCTCCCGAGGTTTACTACTGTCTACTTTCATATAAGTCTAATAACTTTAAAATCGGAGAACAAAAACCAAAAGGAGTTTTGGCCGCTATCTCAAAATATTGACCACAGTGCGGCGGCTGAATTGAAGCTCAGTGTTGAGAAGTTCTCATTGTTTTAGAAGGATGTCAAACACTTGGGGCATCGTGTAACAGCAGATGGCATATTAACTGATAAAGATAAAATACGGGCAATAAAGGACTGACCTTGTCCACAAAATCTTAACGAGTTACCAAGTTTTTTAGGCCTTTGTACGTACTTCAGACGAGTTGAGTCAAACTTTGCAAGTGTTGCTGCGAAACTACATGAGCTAACCAAGAAGTCACGCCCTTACCAGTGGAATGGTGAGAATCAGCTCCACAATATCCGTAGTGGAGATTATCTTGGCATAACAAAAACCCTAGAAATGATAAAACTACGTTTCTATTGGGTTGCTGTGAACAATCCGTAACCGATTTCATTTGTCATTATCTGATTGATTGTCGACTGTGTTGCCATATATAAATGGCTAAATTCAGTATAAATTAACAAGGTAATTTTAATTAAGACTGCTAATGCAAATTAACGATAATTCACATGTTAAATTTAAATTATCTTCTGTCTACGCTATTAGGTTCATATACTTTAAGGCTAACAAAATTAATATTATTTAAATAAAATAACTAAGAAAAAATACAGGCATTCATTGGGACATAACACTTATTTTTGCGAGTTCTTTGTTAATTTTATAATAAACTGCTGGAATAAATAGTTTGAAGTTTTCTTTTATCATTTTTGTAGTAAAATTACGTAATTTATTAAAATTGCACATTGCTAAAGACTCTCCTTTAGTAGTAACATTTTAACTATCAGCAGATAAAGTGCTAAGCAAGTACATCTACCCTTGCCAAATATAAAAATTGCAATGGCTCCATAAATAACGCCTTCAAACGCCCATTTCTTACATTGCTTTCATTTTAAACCATCTGGAGTCAACAATATTACCCTGGAGGCTTATTCTGAATTGCGATGCGCAAATGAAATGCGATGCGAAAGAAAATTGGTATTCTGGTAGACTTTCGTAATCGTATTCGCAATTTATTTAAAATAGTGGCAACGCTGATCAAATAAACGCCATTGTCAACAAACATCAAATTAAAAATAAATAAATTGTTTGTGTTTGGCTGTGAAAATTGTTTATAAAATTTATTTAGGAAACTCTGTAAGAAAATAAAAACATAAAAATGGATTCTGTGGTACTGTGGTTCGACGACTAAGAAGGGCATAAGCAAAATGAAAGGATAGAGAGAAGATTGCTTAGAAGCAAATCCGATGTTCTAAGCTTGAATGAAAAAAGGTAATTTATTTTGATGCTTGCGAAAAATAAAGCTTTACTTATGTAGAATATTTCTTTTTTGGAAGCTGATGAGTTGAAAAAAAAGCTGGAGAGGAATCTGGCTGGAAAGCAATCTCTGAGCCAATGGAACCAAGAAAAATAAAATAACTTAATTATTTTATTTACTCACAAATTTAAACAATGCCAGTAGGAAATGAAAAGAAAATGAAAGATTAAAACACAAGAATTAGAATTCAATCGAACAAAATTTATTTTATCTTAATACGATGTTACCTTACAGTTTTGCAGTAAAACCAACAAGAAGCTTAGAACCTGTACGGTTTAAACAGGAAACAACACCGTGGGCATTATTGGCCAAGATGACAGCTTGAATTTTGCGTAAAAGAGACGGCATTATGTAAGAAAAAATTACTTCAGCTTTTATATATAACTAAAACAAAGGGAAAGTTTACTCATCACCGATATTAATGCAAAAGTACAGATACGGACTTTTAGCATTAACATTGCCGCCCGCCTTGCAGTGTATGCAATAAAATTTAACGAATCATCTTGACCGTTTCCAAAGTGTTGTTTCTAGAGATTTACAGAAATTCAACTGGATTTTTGAGACTTAAATAAAAACATGTGTATAATTCGTTATGATTATTAAACTTCAATTTCACTTACATAAGAATTTGAATAAAATTTTATAAAACGAAAAAAAGAAGAAGTGGTTACAAAAATATATTATTTAAAACATTAGAAAATTCAATAAAGATTAATGTCTTTGAAAAAAGGTAATCATATAATAAAGTAAAAAGTAATAATGGTTTAGAGATATGCTTTGTCGTTTGCAATATTATTCCTAAAAGTGCATTTGATTGATTTATAAAATACATGGACCATAAATTGTCCATCCAAATATTGTGCTTTGCGTGGTTGAAAATCCTATTCGCGCAAAAACGCCTTGACATATCACTTTTGGATATAAATCGACTCCAATTATGATGTCGATTGGAGCAGATTCGTGGAATTTCGAATCTGCTAAGAACAGATCCTTAAAATTCTTTTTGTAGTGTTCTAGAAGTGATTGCGCAGGAGTACGGAGAGTTATGCGGTTGTCTACCCTAAAGTGCCTTCTATTTTAGAAGAAGAGTCGTACCTCGACTTCAGAACCGTTTGGCATATGGTTTCCTCATGTAGGGTGAACGCAGTTAACTCCATTTTTTTGATCAATACTTTAGAAACCCGACTAAATGAAGATCCAGAGTCAAGTAAACAGCGAGCATGGGACGTAGTGGAACCAATCTTCACCAAAACGGTAGGAACAAGTATTATACTGTTGAAACATACTTCGAAGTTGACCGAGGAGAAGATACACTTTTAGGCTTGGACGCAGACGCATTGTGTGTTCTGGAAGATGTAGAGGGACCCGGACTGGATGATCGTGAACAAGAACGGGATGATGAGAATGATGACAATAGATCTTTCTTCAATCTAGGGTTGACATGTAATAACGTGTGGTGAAACTTTTGGCAATGTTTACATCCACGCTTAGAAAAACAAGTGCCGTGGGAGTGATCGTGTGCCAGACAATTAATACAATATTTATTTTCGCGAACGGTACGAATGCGATCCGATATGTTCATTTCTAAAAACTTTCGGCAGGTTCGGAGAGGATGTGGACGTTTACACAGACGGCAAGGGAAAGATTTGTATTGAGTGATAAAATCCTTTGAAGAGGATTTTAATCTTGCTTTAGAAGAAACAGAAGAGAGTTTAGGCATGATGAGCTAGAAAAGAAAGATTTGTAAGTTTTAGAGCTCGCAGCGATTTCTAAGACTCTGTGGAGAGCATTACATAACACCTAGTTGTGTCAAAACATCAGCTACTCGAATTCGATTATCCGATCCAGAATATATTTTGACGATTCGGCCAAGTCGCCAGGAACTTGGTGGAATATTTTCATCCCTAATCACTACTAGTTCGCCTTCTTTCATATTAATTTCAGGGCGTTGCCATTTATTTCTTTTCCGTAATTCTTTCGGGTATTCGTTTCTCCATCGAGAACAAAAGTTCTGATGGACAAGTTTCAGTCTTTGCCATCGATTGGTTATGGATATGGACGAATCCTTTACCTGTGGATCTACGGGAGCTAGAATCGGAGCCCCAGTAAGAAAGTGCCCTGGACTTAAGGCACAAAGATCGGTAGGATCCGTTGAAATAGGAAAAATTGGACGAGAATTTAGGCACGATTCGTTAAAAGAGTAGAAAACTCTTCGAATGTATACTTGTGATTTCCTGCGATTTTCGTGAAATGTGTTTTAAAGCTCTTTACACCAGCTTCCCACAGTCCACCCAAATGTGGAGCTCCGGCTGGGATAAAATGCAGTGGCTTCTAAATGAATCGCTTTAGTTGAAAAACAAACGAATAAACACACATATCCCTTGGAAATGCGACAGATTCGGCCAGAATAGCTTTTGATGTCAAATGGACCTGCAAAATCCAAGCCCGTGTGTGTAAAGGGGCCACTAATTTCCACTCTTTCGGAGAGCAATGCAGCCATTATTTGGTTTTTACATCTTTGTTTATATATTAGACACGGCTTACATTTATTTATAATAGTTTTTATCAAGTTTTCTGCCCTTGGTATCCAATATTGGGTCCGCAGAAGAAGTAGAACTAATTGGTTGCCTCCGTGCAAACTTATGTCATGGATAAACTTGACTAAAAGCCTCGAATATTGTGAGTTATATGGGATAATAATGGGGTGTGTTTCATTATAAGAAAGTCCTGGGGCCGAATTCAGTCTACCACAACAAGGAATGACTCCCTCTGAATCTAAAAAAGAATTTAAGTTTAGGATGTTACGGGATTTATTAACATTTTGTTTTGTCGAGAGAATCTTGTACTCGTTTGGATACCATGCCTTCTGACAGACGGAAATGATACGATCTCGGACGGAATTTATTTCCAAACTAGATAAAATTAATGAAGTTGTATTGAAACTTGACCGATAACGATGATGAGTTCTATAGAAAAATCGGAAAACATAGGCCATGACTCGCATGGCTCTTTTGAAGGAAGAAAATCGGTCTAATATATCCTCGAAATTTGAAAAATAGGAAAAGTTCACTGTTACTATTTTAACTTCAATTTCAGCAGTCAGAATATTAGCCGAATCCAACGTTGGCCATTCGGATTTTTCTCGTTTCAGCCAAAATCCCATTCAGAAGTTACGTGATGCCATTGCGAAAAGTTAGTTACCTGAATAATTTTCGATACGCGGTTTGCCACAAAAGTTAGCCAGCTACATGGGGGTTTTGTAACAAAAAAAAAAAACTATAGTTGAATCTGTCCAGCAATAAATGGAATACTTTTCGACATCCAGTCCTGGCAGAAGAGTCTCTATCATTTCTGCCAACAGAACGGCTCGACAAAGTTCTAATCTTGAAATGAAAAGTGTCTTAATAGGAGCCACTTTCGTTTTGGATGATATTAGGTGAGTGGTAATGGAATTAAATTTGCAATTCGAATGTATAGAGCTGCTGCGTATGCTTTCACAGAAGCATCACAGAACCCATGGAACTGGACCTTGGACAATAATCAACCCATCGAGGAATCCGAATGGTGTTGATAACGGAATAGTTGGATGTAAAGGATTTCCAGTGATGAAGTGAATCTGGAGCAATGGTTTCATCCCAATCAGTACCATCTATCCATATCTTCTGCATCAAAATTTTCGCTAGCACAATACAAGGTGCTAGCCAACCAGCAGGATCAAATAGTTTGGCTATTTCGGACAGAACTTCTCCGTTTAGTATAATTTGAAGACTGTGGAAATCGACTAGCAATAAAATAGAATTCGTCTGAACACGCATTCCATTGAATGCCCAAAGTTTTAGCAGAACTACAGTCTTCAAGTTTTAAGAAATTCTCGTGAAGAAGATGATCTGTTGGAATATCTTCCAGAATATCCTTTGAGTTGGATGTCCACTTTCTTAAAGAAAATCCAGCAGAATCTAGAGCTTGGACTAGCTCATTTTTTGCTTTTATGGCATCAATTTTTGAATGCGATCCTGCTAAGACATCGTCAACGTATATGGAATTGCGTAATATTTCGCTAGCGGTGGGACAGAAGGATTGAACATCATCTGCTAATTGTAGTAACGTTCGAATGGCGAGATACGGAGCACAATTAACGCCAAACGTGCCCGTTTTTAATTCATAATCACAGATAGGGCTACTTGGATCAGTTCGAAATAATATTCTTTGGTACGGAGTATGATCGGGATTTACTAATATCTGCCTATACATTTTTTGAATATCCGCATTAAAAACAAATCGAAAAAAAGCCATTTAAGAATTAGCAAAGTAAGGTCATTCTGGAGAATTGGTCCAGTGTAGAGCAAAGAATTTAGACTTTGTCCATTGGAGGAGGAAGCCGACGCATTAAACACGACCCTAACTTTAGTAGTGGTGCTATCGGGTTTTATAACTGCATGATGAGGCAGGTAATAAAACTTTGAACTGTCTGAAAGGCTAGGCGATTTCACTTGACACATATGGCCCAAGTCTTCATATTCTTGAACTACCTTATCATAATCAGGCTTAAAATCTGGAGTGCGGAGTAACCTAGCCTCATTTCGAAAGAACTGGGCCATAGCACTTGACCTGGAATGGCCTAAATTTATGGAGTCAGGAAATCCCTCCCGGAAATGAAGAGATACTATATATCTACCGTCAGAATTCCTCTTAGTAGACTGAATATATAAGTCTTCACAAGCTTTGTCGGAAGGGGACATAAAGTTCTTCCTTGGAAGATTCTCCACCTCCCAAAATCTTGAAATGTTTTTATCTAAAGAGACTTCACAGAAATAAGAAACAATTGTAGAATTAGCATTGCATTTTCGAGAAACTGGGCCAGTAAGTATCCATCCGAAGACCGTTTCTTGCGCAATAAGAGTGTCGCAAACCTTATGCTTTATACCAGAACAAACTATTGAGGGAAAAATATCGCCTCCAATCAACATGTAAATTTTAGAACTACAATAGAACCTGGGATCAGCCAATGGGATTTCCGGGAGATTGCCAAATAGTGAATCCGGAATGGTCTGAGATGGAAGATCGTTTGAAAGTTGTGATACTACTAGTGCTTTAACCTGAATTTTTATGTTGCTATCTAATTGTGAACCTAATACAATAGAACACTGGCGCCGAACCTTGGCAGAAACAGTATTGTTCAAACCTGAAATTTGTGCTTTGGTACCCTGGCAAGGAAGCTGAAGAAGATTGCACAGACGTTCAGAAATAAATGTGCCTTCAGATCCCGAATCAATCAAAGCACGTGCTTGGTAATCCACGCCCAAATGACAAATATTCACCCAGGCTGTACCCAATAATATACCTCTTGAGTTGGTACTGAAACAAGATTGAATTTAAACAGAGGTTGAGCTATTTGTGGACTGTATATTTTCAGAATTATTGGGCATAAATGGGATTGAAAATGGATTAAGCGACTCCCCGCTATTATTGCTATTACCTTGCAAATGAGATGAACTATTTGATTTGTCAGCTTCCTTTTGAAGCAGGGTATTATGTCTTTTTTGACATTTGAAGCAACTAAATTTACTTGTACAATTTCTTACACAATGAGTTTCCCAAAAACAGTTTAAGCATAGTCCTTCCTTTTTAATCTCATTTAATCTTTGTTGGTGGTTCATTTGCAGAAATTTTGAACACTGTCGAATAATGTGGTTTTCATTCGGACATAGATGACATTTAGGACTAGAAATATGAGTCTGAAAGCTATGAACATTCTTATTGGAACCCAAGTTGGACTGAAATTTGGGTTTTATGTCCTTGTTCTTAGAAATATGTGTGTTTGAACTACGAATTTCTGAAACAGACTCCAGAGTTCTGTAACGGTTGGTGAGAAAAAATCTAGTTGTGACCAACTTGGAATAGTGGTTTTGTCTGTTAATTGTTGCTCCCACAAAGTTAATGTATTTTCCGGAAGCCTATTTGTGCATATAAAAACAAAAATTTGATCCCAACTGGATACACTGATATTATACAACTTAAGTACGGAGATGCATGAGTTAATGTTTCTCTGTAGTCGCTTTAGAGCCTCCCCTGATTCAGAGCTGATATTCTGGAGATTAAAAAGGATCTTTAATTGACCGTTTACTAGAATTCGTCGATTTTCAAAACGCTGACACAAATCCGCCCACGCCAGATCGAAACTCTCATTGGTTAGTGGACTTTTCTGAACTATTTCTTTTGCCTCACCCTTCCTTTTCTGGGTCAAATAAAACAGTTTCTCAATATTACTGGATCTAGAGTTAGAGATTATGGCAGTGAACATATTCCGAAATGTGGGCCATGCAGCATAATCACCATCAAAAGTTTCTATCTCAATTGGTGGCAAGTGAAGGCTATGTGAACCAGAACTTTGTAAAACGAGATCCCTAGATGTTCCTGGGCGTTCCGAATCGTCGGCTTGACCTGAAATTTGGGCAGGCCGTGCGCAAAGTGCATCGCACATTTCGGACAGTTTGGCCGTGCAGTTGCAATAGGTAATGTAAGTGCTTCTGTACTTCACCTTGAATTTTTCTATATCTACGGGATCATCGGTATCAGTAGCTTCTTTTTCAGCTTCCAAAAAGAATTTTTCGTAGGCTGCCTTGATACGAGCCCAGTTAGACTTAAGCTCATAGCGGTGCACTGTAGTGCCATCACTGGTATTATTGCATGGCCAACACTGATGAACATATGTAAATTAAATTCGCCTTAAATTATGATATAAGTAGAATATTATTAATAAAGGGCAGTCTATTTCGTAACACCAAACAAATATGTTCTTATTTATTGAATAGCTGACAACCTTTCGCTACATGGCGATCCTGCCATAGTGCTATAGTTAAAAAAAAAAGCCGTATAGAAGAAAAAAACGCAATAAGAACTTTTAAATAGAAATTTAAAATACAAATGTTAAAAAACAAAATAGTTCATTTTGCCAATATTAAAAGAAGTGTTATAAAATAACTTTAGACATAAAAAATGGCATTTTAAATAAAAGAAAAGGAAGTGTAAAAAATGTGAAAAGAAAGGCAGTTATCAGAAATTGACACGAACTCTGTGAAAATATTGAAATGGAAAAAAAGCAAAGATTTTCTTTTGACTGTTGTCTTTTTCGTGCATCAAGAATAAGCATCCAAAAAAAAGAGGCACGTTATTTGTCCTAATTGCACAAAACCTCCAATTTGTGAGTTGAAGACATATGTATAAATTATTAAAAAGAATTTTATAAATAACAAAAATTAATTAAAAAATTAAACATTTATACCGACTAATAGAAATGCAACAGTTTTTTCCAATATAACAATTACAACAATTTTTCTATAGTAAAATAAAAGCGAACATTTCTGAATTTACTTGAAAAGTTAAATTTAAGTGTTTAAGTTTCTGAAAAACTAATAACTACCGATCTTTAGTCTTCAATAATAGAAAATTTGAAAAATATGCAATTGGAAGGTGTTGTGTGTGTGAAAAAATACCAAAAAGAATGCAAAATAAAATAAAAAATTATTAATTAACGAAAAACAAAGATATAAACCTTATTTGAAAATAATACTACCGGCAATACCCAAAATTTCAAAATGGCCACTATTGAAGAAAAAACAAAGTTCATTTCCATGTGTTCAAACATTATACGCGAAAATTATGACGGAAATCCACTTAAACTAAATTCATTTTTAGACAAAATTGATTTAATTGCAGAATTAACATCAGATAATTTAAATACATGCTTCATTTCATTCATAAAATCTAAATTAGATGGAAAATCACGAGAAGTTTTGCCAGAAAATATAACTGCTATAGACCAAATCAAAAATTCATTAATGGCTAGGATTAAACCGGACAGTTCAAAGATAGTAGCAGGTAGAATAACTGCTATACATATTAAACAAAACAACTACACAGATTTTGCTAAAAATGTTGAAGAACTTGCAGATGCTTTAGAACGTTCTTTGATAGTAGAAGGTATTACAAAAGAAAAAGCACATGAGATGGCTGTAGAACAGACAAAGATGCTGTAAAGCGTTTTATTGCTTTTGCTAATTACTATAGGCGATTTATTCCTAACTTTGCTTCATTGGCAGCTCCTTTAAACTATTTGACAAGAAAAAAAGTTAATTTTATTTGGGATAAAAATTGTCAAAAATCTTTTGAAATTATAAAATCTGAATTAATTTCACCAAAAATACTCCAATATCCGGACTTTAGTAAACCATTCGTTATTACAGTTGACGCATCAAAGATAGGATGCGGTGCAATTTTAAGTCAAAATTTCGACGGGCATGACTTACCTATATATTATGCCTCTAAGGCCTTTAGTAAAGCAGAACAAAAGAAACCAGTAATCGAACAAGAACTTTTTGCAATATATTTTGCCATTAACCAATTTCGACCTTACGTTTACGGAACAGAATTTGTGGTGAGAACTGATCATCGTCCTCTAGTTTATTTATTCAACATGAAAGATCCTTCATCCAAACTAACTAAAATAAGGCTTAAGCTTTCTGAATACAATTTTTCCATAGAATACATAAAAGGTAAAAACAATGTTGGGGCAGACGCATTATCGCGTATTTCTTTTCAAAAATTAAGAACCGATGCAAATAATGAATATGTTTTAGCTGTGACAACTCGAGCAATGTCAAAACAAAACAGAAAAATCAAACCAATTACAAACAATTACAGAGATACAAAGTTACAAGTATACGATAAATTTTCACAAGAATTTAATAAAAAAGTTTCGAAAATAAAATCAGAACTGTATTATAATAATGACAAAATAACTAACATAAAATTAAAAATATATAACAGGTTTAAACTTAAATTCTTCTTAGATGTTAAAATTGTTAACGAAACATTAAATTTCGATGAAATGCTTTTGAGGCTCCAGAAAGAAGCCAACAATTATAACATCTATGTAATAGAATGGGCAAAAAATGATTCATTTTTTAGTAGCTACAGTATTCAAGATTTAAAAATCCATGGAAATAGAACATTGAAAACTCTTGAAATTGTGTTAGTAGAACCAATAGAAACAGTTTTTGATAAAAATAAACAAAGAAAACTTTTAGAAATTTATCACAAAGATCCGTTATTAGGTGGACACTGTGGAAGAAAACGACTATACGCGAAACTAAAAACAAAATATTACTGGAAAGCAATGACTAGGGACATAGCTATGTTTATTAAGAATTGTAAGAAGTGTAATTTGAACAAAGTCAAAAAAGGAAACAAAGAAAAACTTGTTTTAACACCTACTCCTGTTAAACCTTTTGATGTAGTAGTTTTAGATACAATTGGTCCTTTGCCTATGTCAACGCATGGAAATAAATACGCACTAACGCTTATATGTGACTTTACAAAATATCTCGTGACGATATCTATTCCAGATAAAAGTGCCAGAACAGTTTCACAAGCTATTTTTGAAAATTTCATTTTAACTTACGGAAAAATGAAAACTATTAAATCTGATTTAAGTACCGAGTTTAAAAATGAAATATTTTGCGAGCTGTGCAAACTTTTGAATATTGACACACACTTCTCAACAGCTTACCACCATGAAACAGTTGGAACAGCAGAAAGAAATCATAGAGTTTTCAATGAGTATATTAGATCATATATAGGTGAAAATATTACGGACTGGGATACGTACTTAAAATACTTTACATTTTTTCATAATACGACTTCTAACTCAGTATTCGATAATAAATATACACCATTTGAACTAGTATTCGGAAAAGAAGCAAACATGCCGAATGAAATTAATCTACAGAATATTGATCCTTTATACAATACAGAAAATTATAGCAAAGAAGTTAAATACCGTCTACAAAAATCACATGCTCTAACAAAGAAATTAATAGAAAAACATAAAGAAAGAAACAAAAAATTGTACGATAGTTTTGCAAAACCCTGTAATATAAAAATAAATGATTATGTCTATGTAAAAAAAGAACCATACGATAAATTTACAAATATATACAGTGGTCCATTTATTGTACAAAAAATTGATGGAGTAAATGTAACTATATACAATAAAAAATCGAATAAAGAACAAACATTGCACAAAAACAGAATAAGAAAAGCTTAAAAAAAAAATAATAATGATTAATATAAAATTAAAAACAAACTATTTTTAATATATTTTAAGAATTTCTATATATAAAAAAAAAATACAAAAGAAAAACAAAAAATTGTTTTGTACATAATTATATCGAATGAATAACTTTTTACAATTAATTGTTTTGTACATAATTATAAATAAAATAAATAAATTTTCTAAATTATAAAAAAAAAAACAAAAAAAAAATTTTGAATCAGGACAGTCTGATCAACTGCTTTGATTCAACATTTTTTTTTTCCCCCAGAAGGGAGGTGTAGTGCCATCACTGGTATTATTGCATGGCCAACACTGATGAACATATGTAAATTAAATTCGCCTTAAATTATGATATAAGTAGAATATTATTAATAAAGGGCAGTCTATTTCGTAACACCAAACAAATATGTTCTTATTTATTGAATAGCTGACAACCTTTCGCTACAGCACTTCGAGAGCATGAGTCGACGTCACTGGATACTGGTTATCGTTAAGGTCGGCCTCGAACTCTACTATACTAGCCGCTAAGCGAATGAACTGATCTAAAGACATCTTCGAGTTGTCAATTAAAGACTGGTACAAAATATTTATCACAGCCTGGTTTGCGAAACTGTATTTTTGTTTCTAAATTTAACGAAAAAGTTTTATTTATACCATATATAAAGGTAAAAGAAACAAATTAAAACTTGTGAAGCAATTCGAATAAGTTATTCTAACTATTGTAGATATTCGAACTTAACTTCAAAGCATGAATTCGACTGATAATCAAGAGAATTGAACCCCAAAAAGTAACTAAATCGAATAGAATTATCTTTAGTAAATTATAACGAAGTAGTGACAAAGAAAGAAAGAAATGTTCAATACGTATTGATTAAAATGCTAAATATCTGCATACGTTTGGACTGGTAGATACCCAAAGATTGCACCTGTTCAAATTCTGGAAAGTATATCAGCTGTTATTTAAAATAAATCTATATAAAGTCATTCACCTTTCACTAAATTGGAATTAAAATATAATTTTCCAGGACGAAATTGAAAAATTAGGTGTGTTCGCGAACACTTGTGGTAAAAACAGTATAAACCAATGACAAAAAAATTTATTTGAAATTAGGCAATTATTATGGTAGTTATAAATGGCTACATTTATTCTGAATTTTTTTTGTAATAAATAATAATAGTGTAAGAAATTCGTTAAAGACTTAATTCATCATTCCAGGTGTAAAATCGTAGCATTTAATATTAGAATGCCAACACTCTGCAACTATTCACACAAGAATCTATGGAAACAAATTAAGTTCAACTACACGTTAAATTCGAAATCATTAACAATGTAAGTGACCTATTGTAATGATATTTTACTGAGAAGGTTTTCCAATAAAATTAAAATTATTCCAATAAAATTCTTTAGGCACAAGAATAAATGAGAAAATAACGATCTCTACTTGATAGAGAGAGCAAAAGTTTAAAGCAGGGTTACCGTTCGCTTCGACATAAATTTTTTGGGACATCTGAATTAAATGATAAATGAAGATTTCATATTTTCAGTTATTAGCAAAACCAAAAATAAATAATCTTCTTTGTTAAAAAAAACTGTATACAATTTTAAACTGTGAAAAAAAAGAAATATTATAATATGTCGGACAACAAGTTCATTCTATTTCTATTTTCTCGTTATATTGTCCTATAATTTAACTATCTATTCTTTATAGAAACACCCAGTTTAATTTCATTTTGGAAAATTAGTTGAATAAAATTGTCTCCACTCGGCCACACTGGGTCATACACTATTGCAAATGATTGTAACTAATAAATCCCAAAATACAATAAAACACACTGCTAATTAGACCTTTCATTTTTTTATTTTTTATTGTTTTAAACATTCCATGGAGAGAATTAAAGATATCTAGTTACTGTAACTTTAAAACTTTACTCAAGAGCTTATTTTTATTAGAGTAAATTTAAAACCCAAGAAAAAGGTAAAAAGAAAAAACATTAAAAAGAGAACAGTATCACAAGGGTAAGAAAGTACTCAAGAGTGATGGCTTTTTAATTTTTAAGAGAGAGTTGAGAGTTGAAAGAGAACGAATTTTATAATACGCGCATATGTGCATACATACTGTATATAGGTATGTATATATAAATATATATTTATAAATGAAATTAAATAAATATATTATATGAACTTGAAAAATAAAACCGAATCTAACGTAGGTCCACAATATGGTGATAAATTATTAATTTATCACATTTTTTTTTGTTGGACAAGATTTTGTTTCCAAAGAATGTAATTGTTCACTTACGATCATTCCTGGTTAACAAGATCGAATCCTTCTGCTCCCCATAGATGTGTCTTAGAATTTTTGAATATTTTTTATATTATAAGTTACTATTTATTATTTCATTATTATAATATTAATGTAATTATGATTATTAAATATTTAATTTGCACACACGATTGGGTTAAACTTTTCTTTTAAAATATTTTAAATAATATCGATTGCTACCACGTGTAGCACAAAATTACAAAAAAAGCAGTTCTTCCGAACTGTGACGAATGCACTTTTAAGACTGAAGCAAACTTAACAAAACGTACCTTTAATATGTATGTATGTATGTATGTATGTATGTAATGAAAGTTGTTTGTATGAATTTTAAGGTCCTCAGAGAGTGTTGTTGTAACTTTCCAATCCGGTTCGAATGGACCAAATGGTGAGTTGAAACAAAAGCTGGAGAGGAATCTGGCTGGAAAGCAATCTCTGAGCCAATGGAACCAAGAAAAATAAAATAACTTAATTATTTTATTTACTCACAAATTTAAACAATGCCAGTAGGAAATGAAAAGAAAATGAAAGATTAAAACGCAAGAATTAGAATTCAATCGAACAAAATTTATTTTATCCTAATACGATGTTACCTTACAGTTTTGCAGTAAAACCAACAAGAAGCTTAGAACCTATACGGTTTAAACAGGAAACAACACCATGGGCATTATTGGCCAAGATGACAGCTTGAATTTTGCGTAAAAGAGACGGCATTATGTAAGAAAGAATTACTTCAGCTTTTATATACATATAACTAAAACAAAGGGAAAGTTTACTCATCACCGATATTAATGCAAAAGTACAGATACGGACTTTTAGCATTAACAGAAGCAGTTGTTGCCCCAAAGGAAAGTGTTCCCGGTAATCCATTTACGGAATCCGTCATGTTTTCCAATATCACCACTTGCTCCTCTAAGGGAGTTAGTAATCCAATCTTGATGGGCCACCGTCAGTGCCGCCAATGTCGGTTTTATTTCGTTTAAGCTTCTGTTTGGTGTGTACTTTAAAATCTGCCCAAACCTACTAAAATTGAGTAGTGTTCTGTCGTTTGAATCGTCCGCACGTCTTTATCTCACTTTAATTGTTTTATTTTTTCTTTAATTTTTAACTTTATGTTTGTCCGCCAATATACATACATACAAATGTCGTGTTTATATTTTTAAATCAGTGTCAAAAGTTTTATTAACTTACTATAGAATTAAAATAAGAAAATCAAAAATATATACTGTGATAAAAAAACAAATTTAAAAATATTCTCCAATTTGCAAAACAAATAACTAAATAAAAAGAACATAAAATTACAATAATCAAATACACATATTAAGTGATACATACACTCTTAAGTTCAACAATAATAACACAAATATTAATAATTTTTGCAAAAAAAAAACCGACTTCAAAACAGATATAAGGGCAGCAATTATAAACTAAAAATGTAAGAAGTAATCTTTAAGAATTAGATTTAAACCAAAAAATAGATGCGCCAAAATTAGCGGAAAAAAGTAAAGACTATGTGAATGTCAAGCATTACTCTTCAAAATTTAAGCTGTTTTCACCAGCATCCGTCTTTTATGGGGCACCATTCAAGCCTCTGTCTATAACGGTTTCAAAGATAGGGTCACATAGATCAAATAACATCGCCTATTGGGACACCCTTTCATTTACAATTTCAAATTAAAGACCTGTTGTTATAGAGGACTTGGTCACAAAGATTCTTTGTAAATTTCAACTATCTGTATATAACGGTTAAAAAGTTTAACCATATATATCAAATTACATGAAATATTGGGACACCCTTTACATTATAATTCCAAATATTTATACTTGATATCATACCAGAGAAAGTAGTAGTTATTCTGCCTAATTTTCAAGTATTTGTGTTTAACGGTTCAAAAGATAGGGTCATATAGATCAAATTACATAATTTATGGGGACACCCTCTAGTTTCTAAATTCAAATTGTATACTTGCTATAGTGGACTTTGCAATACAGGTTCCTTGTAAATTTCTGCTGTCTGTCTATAACAGTTCAAAAGTTTGGCCACATACATAGAATTACATTAACTATTGGGACACCCTTTTATTTCCAAATTCAAATTTTATACTTTTTGTTATAGCGGACTTAGCAACACAGGTTCTTTGTACATTTCAGCGGTCTGTGTACAACTGTTCAAAAGTATGGCCATATACATCAAATTAAATGAATTATTGGAGCACCCTTTAAAATTTTGAATATTTCTACATTTTATTATAACGGTCAGAGTAATCGACATTCTGTAAAATTTTCAGGGTTTTGCCTATAACGGTTTAAAAGATAGGCTCAAATAGATCAAATTACGTCACCTATGGGGACACTCTTTAAATTTTAACTTTATTTTTTTATCAATTTCTGCTGTTGGGAGCTATACCGACACGCAATTTTTTAAAATTTTAATTTGGTGCCCTTTTTTAAAATCGGTTCAGAAATGGCTGAGTTCTGCGGTTACAGACATAAAAAAGTAACATTCAGACAACAGATTTAAAAGCAAATAATAAAACTAAAGCTAAATTACAACAAAATTAAAAACAACAACGCAACATATTAAATAAATATCAGTCAAAATAAATCAGTGTTGACACATCGGGTCGTTACCTTAAGAAATGACCACATCAGGGCTTTTATGGCTCTTTTTTTTAACGCAATCATAGTACCTTTGTCCTGCATTTACTCCCTTTTATTTTAATTTTATTATACTGGTGCCTTTGTGATAGCTGCTGTTGGATTATTTTGTGATGTAGGTATAACACTGGTCACGAAGTACTCATAAAACGGCAGTTATTGCATTGGTTTTGGTATCATAAAACAGACAAGTGATTTGAATTTTCTTTTCTTGTTGATATGATGGGTAAATTTAAAATCGATTTCTGCAACATACAAGGGTTAAGAGCGAACTTTTTCCCTGTATATGCTCATGTTTGTCTCCATCGACCGGATGTTTTCGCCTTATGTGAGACTCAGGTATCTGAAAATGCTGATCCACAGGATTTTTACTTACCTGGGTATCACCTTCTGTCGCTATTTAATCTTCATCGGGGTCTTCAATTGTACATACGTAATGAAGTTGTGTATCAGTGCCAGCAATCTTTAAGCACGTCTGATCCTGAATTTAGCTGTCTCTGGGTTAAATTCAAAATCAGGGCACACTATTTACATTTTGGTTTCCTTTATAGAAGCCCAAATACTGGAAGGGATAAAACTATAGCCGGCTTTGATTCCCTTTCAGATTCCATATCGAACATCCTTGATAGTTGCCCGAATAGTGAAATTGTTGTTGTTGGTGATTTCAATGTTCACAACTCATCTTGGATTCACCATTTGAGCCATACAACACCAGAAGGCCAATATGCACAACCACCTTGCGCAATAAGTGAATGACCCAACGCATATTACATGTGTTGAAGGGCACCAAAACAACACTCTCGATCTTTTTCTGACTTCATACCCTCAAAAGTATGAAGTGAGCATTAATAAACAGCGAGATCCTCGTGTGCCATAGTACTAAGGCGTGAAAAAGCTCTATACGAGGAGCGTCTTCGTGCTAAAGTTCTTGCTGCTCCTCGGGGCAGAATAATTGAGGACATGCACTAATGGACTTCATATTAGAAAATAATATAATAATTGCATTGAGTATATAACGGACAGCCTTGAAAGTGCGTTTAAGGATGCTTTTAATACATCGTGCCCTGTGAGTAGGGAAAACTTCCTCAGAATCATTAATGGTGGCGAAATGAGCTGCAAACATTAAAAGTTAGCACCAGGAAAGCCTTGAATGCTGCAAGAAAAATAAATACCGATGAGGAATGGGAACACTTCCCATAAAATCAAACGTAAAGAGTTTAAAAAGCAAATCAGGAAAGAAAAACGTAGATCTTTTGTTGACATGTTAAAGGAAATAGAATCCATTAAGGATATCTCAAGATTAAGGAAAATCATGTCAAAACACGTCTCGAGTAATGTGAAAAGATTAGACGGTACTTGGACCAATTCTGCGCACGAAACCTTGGAAGTACTTTTCACCACTCACTTTCCGGGTTGTTTGCTTCAACCAATAGATACCCCTTCGACTTCTGCATATAATGTAATAAGGTATTCAAAACCAAATGCTAATCTTATCACCCCAGAGAAACTTAAATGGGCGATATTCACGTTTGAACCATATAAGTCTCTCGGAATAGATGGAATGTATCCAATAATGCTACAAAAGACATTACACATTGTTGAACCTATGCTTAGAAAACTCTTTACAGCTTGCATCGGCTATTCATATGTGCCAACAAGCTGGAGAAAAGTTAGAGTGGTTTTTATACCGAAAGTTAGTAAAATTCAGTACAGTGATGCAAAGGAATTCAGACCTATAAGTCTGACTGATGGATCACATTAGAGACAGGATGCGCAATATGATATTTTCACGTGATCAACATGCTTATACTAAAGGTAAATCAGTAGAGACAGCCCTCCATGATCTAAAATCAAAAATAGAGCAATGTACACATCATGGGGAATTTGCGCTTGCTTGTTTTCTAGATATTGAAGGTGCTTTTAACAACATCAAATCCAGTGCAAATGAAAAGGCAATCGAATGGTGAAAGAATGCATAATGAAAATGCTTTTACAAAGGCAAATTCATGCAGAGATCGGTGGCGCACATATTGACGCCTTTGCTACTAGGGTTACACCTCCAGGAGGAGTTACTTCACCTACTTTGTGAATTTTAGCTTTGAATGAAATCCTGTTGAATCTTGATGCACATGGTGTGAGCGTAGTGGCATACTCTGACGATGTAGTGCTATTAGTGAGAGGGAAATTTCCGAACACCTTGGCTGAAATAATGGAACGTGCTCGAGAAACCTTAAGCCAGTGGGCTACAAATTGTGGACTAGGTATTAACTCCGAAAAAACCAAGACAGTACTCTTCACAAGTAGGAGAGTATTTAGTTTTAACCCCCCTAAGCTTGGGGGCGAACTCAAAAGAAGCGAAATTTTTGGGTGTAATTTTTGACCAAGGTCTTAAATGTAAAATGTAAATGAGAAAGTTAGGAATGCATATGCTGCAATGTCTTCCTGCCAAGCTTTAATTAGAAAAACGTGGGGACTTAATCCACAAATGATCTACTGGATAACACATACTCATGCATCATTTATAGAGAGAGTAAATAGAATAGTAGCACTTAGCATTACAGGAGCAAGAAAATCTACAGCAACTGAAGCACTGTGTAGAATTCTTGGAATCGACTCACTAAACTTATATATAAAGGAATATGCATTGAGAACATAATTAAGATTAAGACAGAATAAACAATTGAATGTTAGGAATTATAGACACTCCACGTTGATAAGAAAATATCAACACATAGAAACCGATTATTTAACACCTGAAATCTATTGGGACAAGGAGATTACTACAATCATCCCAATAAAGGATGATTGGAAACCTCTGGATAACTTAACTGGAGATATTGGAATATATACGATGGATCAAAAAAAGACAATGGTACAGGAAGTGGAGTATTCTGCGAGAAGTTAGGGATCAGACACAGTTCTAGACTGGATAACCTATGCAACATTTTCAAGTCGAAATTTTTCCGGTGTCTGAAGCTGCTAGGTTACTATCTATGAGGCCGATATTCTTTAGTAATATCACTATTTACATAGATAGTTAGGCGGCTTTGAAAGCACTCGGTAATAGGTGTATTAGATCGAAGGTAGTCAGCCGTTGTCGCAGAGAACTTCAAGCTCTTAACGATCAACACACTCTGAAACTGTGCTGGGTACCCGGTCATTACAATATCGTAGGAAATGAAGCTGCAGACGAGTTGGCACGAGCTGGAGCTGATTGGGATATAAATGTTAGATGTGTGGACGTACATCCTGGTCTTGATTCAATGTATAGGAGGATAAGGGAACAACTTGGACGTGATGCCGACACAATGTGAAATAATTCATTGAGATGCACACATACGAAATCCTTGCTGGGGGAAAAGGGTAATGGGGAAATGGATAAGCTGTTACGTATGAGTAAGTCTGAACTGAGAATGTATGTAGGTATTATAACAGTACATAACGATCTCAGATATTTCTTAAGAAAGATTAGATTTTGCGACAATGATATTTGCAGATGGCGTGGCAAAGAAGAGGAAAATACATTCCACTATCTTTGTGAATGCCCTGCACTATCACACAGACGCAATAAATGTTTTGGCTCTTTTTTCTTTCAGAATATTGAGGACTTGATGGGTGTGGAAGCTATGCTGATTGTCAAATTTGCGAGGATCACTGGACTACTTAGAGGGACTGAATAGAACGGAACTATAGACACCGGAAATATCAGAGGAGTCATTATGGATCAATAATGGTCTTGTGAACCTACACACAAACAATCATGTGTGATCCTCTTTAACCTAACCTAACCTAACCTTTTTAACATTAAATAACTTTTTTAAAAAATTATAAATATTTCCTTCAAAACTTTTTGTTTGTATATGAATTTGTAATTTTGTGACATTTTCTTTTGTTGAATAAAATAGAAATTAGCCTAAGTTTACGACATCCACAACGGTGGTCATGTAGCTATACTGGCTTTAAAATAATCGTTTACCTTTAAACGTGTGTATTTTTACAGTTTGTAGTCGGTATCTTGATGTTGACTATGTTTAAAAACAGAGATCTCATCTATTGAAATTTTGTTTTTAATTTTTCGAAAATTTTTTGTACAAATATTTGTTTGAAAATTTTTTGTAAAATTTTATTCGAAAATTTTTTGAAAAATTTTTTAACAAATTATTTTCTAAAAATTATCTGTGGATATGTCGTTTTGACAACGGTTTGTAAAGTTTTTTTTGTAAATGTTGAAAAAAAAAATGTTAATTTTTTTTTAAATTTAAATTTTTTTTTTAATTTTATTTTTTTTTAATTTTATAAATTTTTTTTTACCAGTGGGTACCCTGTGGGTCAATTGGCTACCTATATGTGTATTGCTCTCTATAAAGGTCTTTAATACAACTCAAAGCAGAAAACCCCTACCAACCTAAAAACAATCAAAAGTCGTCCATAGCAGAGGGTTATTGACCCCCCAAAATCTGTATGCACTCCTTGATATCTACCTGTTGCGGTCTAATATTTATTTGACAAAAAAAGCAAAAGAGAATCATTAAGCCGAAAAAAATTTAATATAAACGTGAAAAAAATGTAGGTGGGCGTGGTTTTTGGCCCGCAGCCTCCAAAGAAATGATTCGAATTGCAATCCCAAAATTTTCGAAACTATGCCTGACAGATTAGTGTGCTTAAATTTTTTGTACCTCTTCTGGTGCCTTGGCAAATGACATTTCAACCCGAACACGGACACACGAATAGACGGACAGACGGACATCACTTAATCAACTTCTCTATGTATAAGGATCCAGAATATATAATTTATGGGGTCGGAAATGAATATTGTAGAAATTACACACGGAATGACAAACTTATATATACCCTTTCCACCTGTGGTGCAGGGTATAAAAATATGTTACTCCATATACATACATACATATATTCTTAATATTAAAGTATATTATGTTACAGTCATGATTTTCATTTTCACAGAAATATTGAAATTTTGTTTTTAATTTTTCGAAAATAGTTTGTAAAAATATTTTTTTGAACATTTTTTGTAAAATTTTATTCGAAAAATTTATTTATTTATTTTGAAAAATTATCTGTGTAAATATCGTTTTGAAAACGGTTTGTAAAGTTTTTTTGTAAATGTTGAAAAAAAAAATTGAAAATTTTTTTTTTAATTTAAATTTTTTTTTTAAAAATTTTTACCAGTGGATACCCTGTGGGTCAATTGGCTACCTATATGTGTATTGTTCTCTATAAAGCTCTTTAATATAAATCAAAGCAGAAAACCCCTACCAACCTAAAAACAAACAAAAGTCGCCCATCGAAGGGGGTTATTGATCCCCCCAAAATCTGTATGCACTCCTTGCGATCTAATATTTATTTGACAAAAAAAGCAAAAGAGAATCATTAAGCAGAAAAAAAAATTAAAAAAAAACCTGAAAAAGTATAGGTGGGTGTGGTTGTGTGGTTTTTGGCCCGCAGCCTCCAAAGGAATGATCCGATGTTGCTGAATTGCAATCCCAAAATTTTCGAGACTATGCCTGACAGATTGGTGTGCTTAAATTTTTTGTATCTCTTCTGGTGCCTTGGCAAATGACATTTCAACCCGAACACGGGCAGACGGATAGACGGACAGACGGACATCGCTTAATCAACTTCTCTATGTATAAGGATCCAGAAAATATATAGTTTGTGGGGTCGGAAATGAATATTGTAGAAATTACACACGGAATGACAAACTTATATACCCTTTCCACCTGTGGTGAAGCGTATAAAAACAATCAAAATCAGCAATTTTCTTGTGGCTTTACAATTTTAAAATCACTTAAAAAAATAAAAAAATGTGAGATTTACAGAACAGAGTAAAAGAAAGTACGTGATTTTAAAACGGTTCGTGATTTGAAATCACATGATTTTTAGAACAGGCCTGATTGTAAGCAAAACGAAGAATATAACATTTTAAGAAATTATTGTCATTTCTTTTTATTTTAATAATATTGGTATGGTTCAATTATGTATGGAACAAAATATCGACCGCAACTTCGGCGGCACACCGCCTTCCGATGCTCCAAATTTTCGATGACGTTGAGGCATAATTGAGGTTGAGATAATGTGCAGAATTATCTCATCCTTTAGCTCTTGAATTGTTGCTGGCTTATCAACGTACACCTTTTCTTTCAAATAACCCTAAAGAACGAAGTCCAACGGTGTCAAATCACATGATCTCGGCGTCCAATTTACATCGCCACCACGTGAGATAACACGGCCATTGAATATGTCAAGCAAAAGAGCAATTGTTTCATTAGCTGTGTGGTAAGTGGAAACCACATATCGTCCACATCCATATCTTGAAATTCGGGCCATAAAAAGTTCGTTGTCATCTCACGTAGCGAACACCATTCACTTTTTGTAGGTACATTGGTTTTTCGACAATCACTCTTGGATTATCATTCTCCCAAATGCGGCAATTCTGCTTATTGACGAATCCACTGAGGTGAAAATGTGCTTCATCACTGAAGATGATTTTCTTCGAAAAAAAAGTCTACACTTTTTTTAACATCAAAAGTCAACACTTTTTTAACATCCCTGTAAAAGTCAAAAATTCCGTTTAGTTTTCTTTTTAGCTGCGTACTACCCAGGCTGTTTTTTACACACACTTCTTATGGTAAGCTGAAATTAAGTTGGCCTACGTACTGGCCTTATGTGTTAATTCCTTGCCTTTTATTTTTTTTTTATTGCTGCCCAGAAAATTTTTAATTTTTTTGTTTATAGTGCATTTACACTACGTCGAAATCTAGTAGATTTCGTTTAAAAACTTTTTCAAAATCTAGTTCGTTTACATTTAATTTTTTTGACAGCAGCAAGGTTTAATTCGTCACATTTCATTAACTCACCTCTCATTTTCAAATTACAACTCATTTTTTATTAAATTTAACTATCTTTTCAATTAATGAATTAAATTATTGTTTTAATTTTACAGAGAGCAATGTTGGTGCCAAATGGTAAAAAGCTGCCGTAAACACTAGGTTCTTATTTGCAGCTTTTGGTCATGTCCAGAAACGACGGTTAGTTTTAATTTTAATTTAAATTATTTTTATTATATTTAAATTAAAATGTAATTTTTTGTTGTAAACAGTTGTATTGTTTAGTACGATTTGGGTAAAACCACAGTTGCATTTTTAAGCACTAGTAGATTTTAAGTAGATTTCGTGAAAATCTAGTAACGAAGTAAATTTTGATTTGCATCCCTGTATAAAAGTGTGTATGGGTGAGATGAATTAATATAAGTCTCTACTACATTTGCATATCTATCATGTCCTTGTAGAAATTGTCAATAGTGAATCAGTACTGACTCACTACTGACATTGTCACCAGTACTACTGACATTCTATACCCTTTACAATGTGCTGTGCTATAGACATTTAACACGTGCGTTTCATTGAGAATGAACGAGTAATAAAAGAACTACTGACGCATTACTCAACTTGCGGACATACATACATACATATGTAGACATTGGGATCAGGGTCCTATTTCACAAACAACTTTTCACTTTGCACTTATAAAATTGCATTTTTTAGAAAAGTGATAAGTATTTCTGCTCCACAATATTCTGTGCAAATCTCACTTTGCACAAAGCAAATTTTTGCAAATACTTTGCACTTTTTGCAAAGACTTTGCACCCCTTGTAAAGTATTTGCACTTTCTTGCAAAGTGAGTGTGAAAAGTGTTCCACACAGCATTTAACCATCTTTGCATTTCTATCTTATCACTTTTCACTTTGCATTGCTAAATATTACTTGTTAAAAAGAATAGAGTAGAGTAAAATTAAGTATTTTTTTTTATAAAATTATTGTAAATAATATTTTGATTTTATAAGTCGAACTATTTATTAACATATAGATGTAATTTTGAAGTCAGGCTTAAACTCGTTTTATTCTGTCTGTTCAAAGATAAATCTTTATTACAAATAAAGTGATTAATTTTAAAGAAAGAAATTTTTTAGATGGATTTTTTTATTTAATTAAATAAATATAATAAAACTCATTTTGTTTATTTACATAATTTTTTCGAAAGGAGGCCGCTCAATAACAATGAGCATTATTTTCTGACGAAAAAAATAAAACTAATAAAAAAGTTTTATTTTATTACGGCAAAATAAAATTCTTTTTTATACGGATTTTTTTTATTTAATTCTCAAAATAACTGTTGTAAAATATTTTTTTAAACGACAACTGTTATTTACGATTCCTGAAATATTTAAGTTTAGATTTCATTTTGGAATTTAGATAAACAGGCTGCTTGGGAGTGAGTTTTACAAAAAGCCCATGAAATCAACAAATCTTTCTCGTATAAATAAGTTTTTAGCAATACCACTAATGTCATTAAGGTAAAAATAAGGCTTTTGTATTGAAATTTTTACATTTAAGTTATACAGTTTAATTGGCTTATTTCTCCAAAGCTAGCTAAACCTCATTATTATTTAAATTAAATGAAAATATATATATATATATATAGTTATATATATATATATATAGTTATATATATATATATATATATATATATATATTTTTTTTTTTTTTGATTTCATATTTATTTATTGTATCTTCAATATGTTTGAACTAACAATAATTACTCATATCTTAAGTCTAAAATAAAATATACTTTTTAAGTCCAGCCAGTGCTAGACAAAAAAAAAAATAATGTGTGTTCCACGATTGTTGAAATTATTTACGGGTCATCCGTCTGTTGTACGGCCAAGAAAAGCAGTATCTCTTCGTTTTAGTCGAATGAAACCAGGAGCATTAAGAATGTAACGCGCCAATGGATTTGGATGAGTTTCAAGCTTTTTCAAATACGTTACCGCATGTTTCACTATTTCTGATTTAACTGTTGGCACGTTTAGATCTTTGTGAATATTAGAGTTTTTGATATACCAGGGAGCAACTGTGATCATTCGAAGAATCTTATTTTGGCGCCTTTAAATTTTTTAAACATTGCTAGCTGAGGCAGTGCCCCATAATTGAATCCCATAGCACCAAATTGGTTTAAGTATCGACTTGTACGGTAGTAATTTGCAATCTAAGCTGAGGGTAGAGTTTCTGCCAATAAGCCAGTTTAGTTGGACTGCTTTTAACTTCATTTCTGTCAACTTGGATTCTATGGCTTTTCCAAGTAAGGCGACGGTCAAGATGTATACCGAGGTATTTGACGTCTGAAAGCTGGGGGGGTATCATTTGATTATTTATGCGAATAGGAGGGCATGAGTCCCTACGCAGTGTGAAAGTTATATGAGTGCATTTTTGTTCATTCACCTTAATTCTCCATTTCTTCAACCATTTTTCCAATTTGAGTACGTGATCTTGTAAATCTTGTGATGCTACTTGCGCGCTTTTAGGAATACTTAAAAAAGCTGTATCATTAGCAAATGTTGATGTGTACACTTGATTGCTAGTTGGCATATCGGATGTGTACAGCAAGTATAAAATGGGTCCCAAAATACTACCCTCTGGAACTCCGGCTTTAATAAGCTGAGGCGAGCTTAAGAAATCTCCTTCTTTTAGTATGAACTTTCGATCAGTTAAATAATTTCTTATGAGCTTATAGAAGTTTTTGGGCAAATTCAGCTCTAACTTGTATATAAGGCCTTCGTGCCATACCTTGTCAAATGCTTGAGAAACATCGATAAAAAGTGCAGAACAGTATTTTTTTTTCAAAGGTCTTTTTAATTACATTTACTAATCTGTGTGTTTGTTGGATCGTACTATGTTGTTTTCTGAAGCCAAATTGATGGTTCGGAATACTACCTTTGGCGCTCAGAATTGGGTTCAACTTAATTATTAATATTTTTCAAACAGCTTTGATATATTTAATAATAGGCTTATAGGTCTCTATGATCCAACCTTGGTGTTGTCTTTTCCAGGGTTAGGTATCATAGTAATCAAGGAAATTTTCCACTTTGTAGGAAAGTACTGAAGACGTAAAATGGCATTAAAAACAAAAAGAATGATTGGGCTATACGGGGCAATTCAAATAACATCTTGTTACCGATTTTATCAATACCAGGAGCTTTCTTAGAGTTTAAATCAGTTACTGCCTTTTCAATATCTCGAAACTCAAACCTTAGGTTAACTGCCGGACTAACATCAATAAGTGGGAGCTCAGCTATATCAGTCGAGACAATTGGAGTAAACACTTTTTTAAATGATCACCAACCACATTACCTTTTTCGGTATCATTTCTTGCCCAGCCTCCACTAGAAGTTCGCAATGGAGGCTTACGTGCGACTGGTCTTTTGAGGTTTCGACATGCACACCATAATGAATAATCTGATTGTGGAGTTGGGTCCAGATCTTCCAGGTAATTTTTCAGAGATACTACCCTTTGAGATTCTAGTAGGTCTCTTAGTCGCTTCGTGCAATCTCTAAGCCTAGTTTTAAGTTGAGGAGATCTATATGTTTGCCACTCTCTACGAATTTTTCTTTTTTCAGTCAAGAGCCGCTCGACATCTGCAGAATAAATGTGATTGCACATGTCTATTTTCCGGGTTAAAGTTGCATGTTGGGCAGCTAATTTGATGTTTCGATCAAAATCAATTATACACTGCTCTAAGTCTTCTGGTGTTCTTAACGGGAAGTTTTCCGAGCAATGCGTACTGAGATATTTTCTATATTTCAGCCAATTTATGCTTGTCCTGGTTGTTGGTGATACGATATTTTGTTGATTCCATATATAGACAGTAGTGGGTGAATTATCTGACGATAATTCTAGTGATGTTTCAGCTTTAATAATTTCTCTTGAAATACCCTTAAACACGCCAAAATCAATAACATCCGGTATTTTTTGTCGATCAGTAGGCCAATAGGTGGGTTGGCCACTCGAGATCACATTGAGACGCATTTTTGAAATTGTGTCAAACAATTAGTCGTGATCCCCAAAATGTATGTTTAGCGTTGTAGTCGCCTGCTATGAAACAGGGACCTAGTGATTTGAAGAAGTCGCTATACTGACTCTCTGATACTTGAAATCTAGGAGGGGCATAAATTGAAGAAATAACTAAGTTTTGATGCAATTCTTCAAGGCAGATATTTGTTGAAAATCACACAGTAAATAATGTTTGATGCGGACCTTTATAAGTATTGCTGAACCACCACATGCTCTGCCACGGAGGTCTTTGGTGTCATATAAAATATAGCCATTGATTTTAAAAAAGCTATTTCTTGTTAAATGTGTTTCTGCAATCAGCATGACATCAATTTGTTGGTTCTTGAGGAACTATTCGAGTTCATTTTTATGTTGGGGTAAGCCGTTTGTGTTCCAGAAACATATTTTTAAACAGTTCATGATTTGCTAAGTACTGCCTGCAATATCATAGATTGAATTTTTAACATTTCTTGCATCGTATTACCCATAGAGCTCATAAAAGTGTTTAGCGACTGTACTAATGTCTCGATGGTACCTTCCAGACGACTATAGTTAACCGAAGGTGTTTGGTCTTTAGGTTCCTGGTGCAAAAGTTGGTTCGGGTTAACTGACGATGGCGCTTTATAAACTTGGTTGTTTTTTAGCATGTCAGCGTATGAAATATGTTGGGTGGTTGGTTGACCTATCTGAGGGTAATCGACATTTGGTCGATATTGCTTTTGCTTAGGGGGAGTATTTGATTTTTGAGACGTCTTCCTTACAACAGAATAAACAGGACATCCTCTGTAGTTGGCAGTGTGGTTTCCACCGCAATTGCTACATTTTTTAACCTTCGTGTCATCCCTTAACTTATCGCATTGAGCGGAACAATGCAGCTCACCACACACAACGCAAACAGAAGGCTCTAGTATGACCATATTCTTGACAGTTTATTCACTGGACGGGACCATCGTTTATGTGGTTCCTCTACTGTGATTTTGCGGTGCAATAGATAGCTCAGATTGTATATAGGGTGCGTTTCGTTTTTTTTTTAATCTTAAATCACCAGGTTCCAGTTGAACTCGAAATAGCGGTTGGGGGACACGTTCTCGATTTCGGAGATTATCTACATTTTTAATTTTAAACCCCGCATTTTGAAGTCCAGCTCTTATTTCAGCTGGATCAACGTATGCATCTACGCCTTTAATGACGACCTATAGACCTTTGCTACTCTTCAGCTGATAGGTATAAACATTTTTTTTGCAGCTTTCAAACTCGTTTACAGTTTTACGGTAACTGCTTTCATCAATGAATTGTATTTTTGTCTCATCAATGTTACCACGCTTAATGGGAATTACATAAAAAAAATCTCTCCAATCAGTGAAATCAGTTTATTTATTAACTCATTTGAATTTTTCTCCCTTAAATATATTGGAGGTGGTTTGAACGACTTGGGTGCCGTTTTAGGTTCAATCGATTCACTATCTAAGATAGCAAAACGATTTTGGGAACTTATTCCGTCCTTTTCTTTATGTACTTTCGACATTGGTGCTAACTGCGAAGATTTAGGGCTTCGACCTCTTTTCATTAGAGTCACGTATCTATCCATTCCCACTTGAGTCTTGGATTTTTGGGCACTGCCCGTTATTGTTTTTGTCGTACTGTATTCAAAAGGCAACGATGATTTATTTACTTTTATTTTATTGTCACTACTTAGCAACAACGGTGAACAAGAACGTGTGCGGTGAATTGGCGCTGCATTTAAAAATAAATCATTTTTTTTTTGCTTTTGTTTATTTCGCTGTTTTCCATCAGCATTTATCGTAACGTAAGCATTTCTACTGCTTATGTTCGCACTTTTATTAAGAATGTTCATAAATGAGCCCTCGCACTGTACTTTTGGTTTGTCTTATTATTCAACTAGTAATGCCGTTGTAAACAAGAGAAAAAAAAATACAACAACTTTGTTATTCTGTATCAAAACAGGTTTTATTGTTTTTGTTTGTTTGTTTATTTAAAATTCACTCACTAAATTTTGTTTGTATTATACGTTTTTTTGCGAGCTTAAAAAACACGTCCGTTCTATTAGACGAATAACTAGTGATTGATTTTTTTTTTAATGAAAATATATACATATATAAAAAAATTATTTATAATATCACATACATATTTTAAGTCACAATGCCCATTTATCCAAGGCTCGCTAAACCTAAATTATATGAATAAATTATATGATAAAAAATTAATAAAATAATAATTATTAAAATTAATTAATCCTTTTCGGAGGAGTAGTCATCTTTATTATTTTTAGTCTTGTTGCGATTTGTTTGTTTAAAGATGTTTTTTTGCCTTTGAAAAGCTGCTCTTAAAGCTCTGTCAGCTGACTCGTTAAAAGTTAATATCACATCTACATAATTTGATTTTGTTTCGTGGTAAAATCTTACACAAATGTATATACAGTGGCACAGAAAACTCTCCATACCCCTCTATTTATTTCAATTCTAAGAAATATAAGTAAGATGTAGAAAATTCTTTTAACCGAATAAACTGTCATTCGGAACAGGTAATAATAGTGGATAAAAAAATCAAGGTTCAATTCATTTATTAAAAAATTAGCAAATAATCATTTGCTAATTGGCCGGCTATGCAGGAAAACTTTAGAAAGCGACCCCGGTGTTGGTCATACCATAGAGGCGAAAATTTTTCCGCCCGGCCGAAGGCCGGCTATCCAGGAAAACTTTCGTAAGCGAAGCCGGTGTTGGTGTTTAGAAAGAAACATATTATTTCAAATTCAGAAACTGATGTATTTAATAGTGTATTAATATAAAAAATCGAAAAAAAAAAAATAATTCAAGTCTTAATGGGTTAAATTCTTTTTAAATTTTAGCACCATTCGATGGATATTTCCAAAAGCTTTAAAATGATACTCATATTGACAAATATGTTCAATAATGTAGTGCAGAGTCGCAGTTTCATATGAAAAGTTTAGAGGCCCATAACTCGGAAAATAAGGGTGGCCGCCAATAAAGAAAACATCTAAAATAGTATTGCTTGTATTTGTAAAGTAAGTGGGCATATTCCAATTGACTTAATAGGATGTTAGTTTTGTTTCAACAAGAGTATTACTATTAAAATCCCCAGCAATAACTACATCAGAATATTTTATACTTTGCGATTCCAATTCTTGTAGAAGAATTTCGTTGTTAATACGCTTATTTGGTCTATAGACACATCCAAGAAGCATTTTATACTCACGTGTTGCTTTATCTAAAAACAAATACTACATATCTTTCTCAACTTTTGATCTCCACGTAACATTTCCAATGATACCATTGTTCAAATATATCGCAACTCCTCCTCCACTTGTTCTATGAGAAATTGGGCTTTCTGTCAGTGCCATACAAATGATATCCATTAATATTAAAGGCTTTATCAATAATCTGTTGATGAAACCAAGTTTCAGAAATTCAAATGGCATCAATACCAGAGCTTTCAAAAATTACTCGAAATTCATAAATTTTATTGTTCAGGCTTTGTGCGTTTAAATGGCAAATTTTAAAACCATTACCGAATTTTACTAAAATTTTTAACATAGTGCACAAACTTTCTCTGGAGCTCCACTGTCTATTTAATGCAAGAGCCCCCACGCAAACCCCTAAGGGTCTGTGAGCAGATACACAATCTCAACCAGAACCTTACAGAGAGAACAAAACATGTAAAAATTTTAAATCAGTAGCATACCAGCTTTCAACAAGGTAGGTTTGTGTCACTTTGCTAAATATTTAGCAAACCAATGCACTTTTTTTGGTTGGGGGCCTTTGATTTAAAGCAACGCAAATAGCGTTTCGGATTTCCCGGACTTTTTCACTTCCAGGGAAACGGGGATAAAAATATTCCCGGTAAAAACAGCTTTTAAAGAAAACAACTTTAGTTACCGAAACAGTATTCAAAAATTCATAATTTTCGTAGTATGAACAGTTTATAAAACTTAAAAACATTTCAGGTGACAAAAATAGTAAGATATAACAAATGAATAAATTAATTATTTAGGCTTAAGTTCTTAATTATAAAGAGATAAAGAAAAATTAGGCACCAGCAGAGTGGAATGCATTTGCTAGACAGATACGTCCGTCATCAGCACTCTTCGTATCAACAAATAGAAATCTATCAGACTTTTTTATTTGAGTTCTTCGATTTAAGAAACGTTTGAATCGTTTAACCATACTTATCTTGTTTGAAATCAGGATGAATTAAATGCGACTCTTTGCCATATTCTTGAGTCTTATATTTCTCGAGGACTTTTTCAAATAGTTTTACAATTTGTCTTGCACGATCTATAACATATTTGTTTTTTCATAATTTATTTATTGTATCTTCAATATTTTTAAAATAACAATAATTACTCATATCTTAAGTCTAAAATAAAAATATACTTTTTAAGTCCAGCCAGTGCTAGGCAAAAATAATGTTTGTTTCAAGGATTTTGCAATCATTTGCGGGTCATCTAATGTGCGGCCAAGAAAATCAGTGTCTCTTCTTTTTAATCGAATATAACCAGGTTCATTCAGCATGTTACGCGCCAAAGGGTTTGGATGAGATTCAAGCCTCTTTAGATATGTGACTGCATGTTTCGCTATTTCTGCTTTAGCTGATGGCATGTTTAGATCTTCGTGGATGTTCGAATTTTTTATATACCAGGGAGCAGATGTAAGCCTACGTAGTATATTACTTTGGCGCCTTTGAAATTTTTCTACATTGCTAGCTGAGGCAGCGTCCCATAACTGAATCTCATAACATGAGGATCGACTTCTACAGCAGAAGTTTACAATCTAAGCTCAGGGTGGAGTTTCTGCCAATAAGCCAATTTAGTTGTACTGCTTTTAATTTCATTTGTGTTAACTTGAAATCTATGTGGCTTTTCCAACTAAGGCGACGGTCAAGATGTGTACCCAGGTATGAGTACATTTTTGTTCATTCACTTTTATTCTCCATTTTTCTAACCATTTTTCCAAATTGAGTACGTGGTCTTGTAAAAGTTGTGATGCTACTTGGGCACTTTCATGATTACTCAAAAAAGCTGTGTCATCTGCAAATGTTCAAATGTTGATGTGTGGACTTGGGTGCTAATTGGCATATCTGAAGTGTACAGTAAATATAAAATTGGTCCCAAAATACTACCTTGAGAAACTCCGGCTTCAATGAGCTGTGGCGAGCTTAAAAAATCACCTTCTTTTAGTAAAAACTTGCGATTCGTATAAAATTTTTCGGGCAAGTTCAACGTTAACTTAAATATTAGGCCTTCGTGCCAAACCAAACGTGCTTGAGAAACGTCGATAAAAAGCGCAGAACAGTATTATTTTTTCTTGAAAGGTCTTTTTAATTTTATTCATTAATCTGTGTGTTTGTTGGATCGTACTATGTTGTTTTCTAAAGCCGAATTGATGGTTTGGAATACATCCTTTCGCGCTAAGAATTGGATTCAGCTTAGTTATTAATATTCTCTCAAACAACTTTGAAATGTTTGATAAAAGGCTTATAGGTCTGTATGATTCTACTTTCGTGTGGTCTTTACCTGGTTTAGGAATCATAGTAATTAAAGTACTTTCCCACTCTGTGGGAAAGTACTCAAGACGTAAGATGGCATTAAAAACAAAAAGAATAAATCTGCGACCTATACGGGGCAACTCAAATAACATCTTGTTACTAGTTTTATCAACGCTAGGTGCTTTTTTGATGTTTAAATCCGCTATTGCCCTTTCAATATCGCTAAATTGAAATCTTAGGGGTACTTTGGTACTAGTCTCTAGTGGTGGCAACTCAACTATGTCAGTACACATATTTGGAGTGAAAACCTTTTTCAAATGTTCAACAAATAAATTGCTTTTTTCGGTATCATTTCTTGCCCAGTCTCCACAAGAAGTTCGCAAGGGAGGCTTACGTACGACTGGTCTTTTAAGGTTTCTACATGCACGCCATAATGAATAATCTGATTGAGCAGTTGCGTCGAGTTCTTCCATTTAATTTTTAGAGATTCTACTTTTCGAGACTCTAGTAGCTGTCTCAGCCGTTTCGTGCAATCTTTAAGTTTAGATTTGAGTTCAGGAGATCTATGTGATTGCCACTCTCTTCGAATTTTTCTTTTTTCAGCCAAGAGCCGCTCGACATCTACAGAATAAATTTGATTGTATCTAGCTGATTGTCGGGTTACTGTTGCATGTTGGACAGCGGATTTAAGGATTTGATCAAAATTAATAAGACTTTGATCCACGTCTTCTGGTGTTCTTAGCGGTATATTTTCCGAACAGTGAGTACTGAGATACTTTCTATATTTCTACCAATTAATGCTTGTGCTAGTTGTTGGTGACACAATATTTTGCTGGATCCATATATAGACAAGAGTGGGTGAATGATCAGAGGATAATTCAAATGATGCTTCAACTTTAAGCATTTCTCTCGGAATACCCTTAATCACGCCAAAATCAATAACATCCGGTATTTTTTGCCGATCAGTAGGCCAATAGGTGGGTTGTCCACTCGATATCACATTCAGACGCATTTTTGAAATTGTATCAAACAAAACAAGACATTTTGGAGTTATTAGGCGGGATCCCAAAAATGTATGTTTAGCGTTGTAGTCGCCTGATGCTATGAAACAGAGACCTAGTGATTTGAAGAAGTCGCTATACTGACTATCTGATACTTGAAATCTAGGAGGTGAATAAATTGAAGAAATAACAAGGTTTTGATGAAATTCTTCAAGGCAGATATTTGTTGCTTGAAGGTAATCCTCACAAAAATCACACAGAAAATAACACAGCACAACAAAATAAAAAAAATTTCATGTGCTCTTAAAACCACTATATAATTTTGATGTATCATGACTACCTTTGTATAAAAATGGTAAAATTTTTAAATTCTATGGATAGATTTTTTTTTAAAAAATTTTTTTTTAAAATTGCAATTTTTTTGAGACGTTTCTTCAAATAATTAATGATAACTCAAAAACTACTAGTCCGATATTATTAAAATATTCAGAAAAATTAAGATTTGCATAGCCTTTAATTCGTCTATATATCGCGTTTCAATCGGATCAATAGTATCGGAGTTATAATAAAAAACTTAAGAAAAAAATATATTTTTTACGTAAAAATGGCAAAAATTTTCGTTTTAAAAAAATCATAAAAAATCGAAAACGGCAAAAAACTTCCAGATTAATTTTTTTTATCGCATAGCGACATATAATAGCAACAAAATGAGATATCGACCATAAAAATCGATTGATTTTTTTTCGAATTTATTCACAATTTAGTGAATTCGCTCATTTTCACAAAATTTTAGTTTTTTGCTTGATATACGCATTATAGCGGGTTTTCAAATGTGTGAAAAACATAAATTTTCCAATTTCAAGGGGTGCATGTCGGATTATTGTTAGATTTGATGAGAAACTTCCACCCACAAAATTTTAGTCGAATTCGACAACGTTAACACGTAGCGCATAGGCCCCAAATCTGAAAAAAAGCGTTTAAATCGAAAATAATTGACAAATTTTCAGTTTTTGCAAAATTAACGCTATTTATTTCCCCTTTTGCAAAAAAGTGGATCCTGGTCCTTAGGGCAAACACAATGTGATTTACAATAAGCTACATATCTTTTAAATCGGTTAAACAGTTTTCAAGTTACTTGCCGAAGGCAATTGACAAAAAAATGTAACTAAGTCAAATCGATGGAATAGATCGAAAATGCATTTCATTGTTTTATTCATGTATTTTATTTTATATTTTATTACTTAAATTTATTACAACATATAAAATAAGGAAATAAATAAATAAATATTATAAACTACAAACTTTGGAATTTTCTTTTATGACATTTTCTATTATTGAATAACGAAGTGTTGCTCTGAATACTCCAGCAAAAATGATGCTTGATGCTCATGTTGCATCCAAGATTCTGGAAGTGAGTTAACATCTCTTCAACGTGCGCAACATAATCATCATCCTTGTTATTTCCTAAGAAATGTTGAATAACCCATACAAACGAATCCCATGCATTTTTCTCAATTTCTGACATTGAACTGAGAAAATCGGTATCTTTGACCAATTTGCGAATTTGTGGGCCGTCAAATATTCCTGCTCTCAGCTTTTCCATACTCAAACTTTTAAACTTCCTTGAAATATACTGGAAACATTCACCATCTTTGTTAAGTGCTTTAACAAATTGTTTCATCAGACCAAGTTTAATGTGAAGAGGGGGTAATATGATGCGATCTCGGGGCACCAGAGGTACATTTATAACATTCCTCATACCTGGGTCCAGTGTTTCCCTATAAGGCCATTGTTTTCTCTTCCAGTGTTCTGACTTAGCTCTGCTGTCCCATAAACATAAAAAACAAGGGTATTTGGTATAGCCACTTCGTTGACCTAATAGGAAATTTACCATCTTAATATCAACACAAATTACCCAGTTATGTTCATTATACTTTATCTTCTTCATGACCAATGCAATTACAGAGTATTCTTCTTTTACCTTGGTTGAATGTGCGATTGGCAAGGAGTGAAATTTATTTCCATTGTGCAAAAGGACACACTTCAAGCTGCGTTTTGATGAGTCAATAAATAAACGCCATTCGCTTGAATCATATCTATGTAAGCCCATGGCAGTCATCAAACCAGGAATATCCGTGCAGCAGACAAAATCGTCCTCTTCTGCAAAATAGTGAAGTAAGCCTTTTTCTCGGGTACGGTAATACGAAACTTTAGTTTCCTCCGTTATGAGATTTGATTCCTTCATCCGGGATGCAAGTAATTCCGAAGATGCTTTTGACAATCCAAGTTCTCTTATTACATCATTTAGCTGGTCTTGATTCCATGGTCTCGGTGAGATATTTTTGTGTGGGATGAACTCGTCATTTTCAGATATAGGTAGTTCTGGATCTGAACTTCCTGATTGAGAACACATGCTTGAGGTTGAGTGTCCTTGTGAAGATGAAAGCACTTGACTACAGCTTGGTCCCTGATCTTGTGCATCCATAATTTCCTGTGAATGTAGAACTGCAAGTTGAAACCCATCAGCAGACCTCGTAGGGTAAGACCATCGCAAATGTTTTCCAAAGCCGGTTTTTGTAGTTAAACAAAAATAGCAATCAGATTCATGATTCGTTGTTTCTCTCCATAGCATAGGCTTCGAAATTCCCCAGTGTGGTCTGAAAAATTTTTATAACAGAAAATTAAAAATTTTATAAAATATTCCAAATGTATTAACCTATACTTACTTTTTGTTAGATGAGCTTAGAGTTAAATTGAATCGACATGAAGTACATATAGTGCTCGGCGTCCAATGTTCGTTAAAATTCTTCGGATTTATATTAAAGCAATCTTCATATGACTTTTGAAATGAAGCTGAGAAGCATTTCCGTTTTTTTCGTTAATATATTGGCCGCACACATAACAAAATGAGTCCGGATTGTTTTTACATAAAAATGTTCTAGTTTTCTTGCTCATGGCTGATTGAAAATTATGCTTCTGTTACCGCAAACACTTGTTGAATGAATAGAAATGGCTCAAGGAGCTCTTATAAATAATGATACTAAAATTTCGAACAACCCTTAATGTGGTCCTATTTTTTACCTATTCCCAAGAATCGTAAAAAACATTAAGGAATGCTATGCAAAAAATCAATCTTTACAGGTAGCCAGCGGAAAAACCCAATTCGGCGTGCACGCAAATTTATGAACGTTTATTACTTTGCCGCCGCAATTGTCAAAATGAAGCAAGGGCGACAGGTAGCCAACAGAAAAGGAGCATTTCATGGTTTATCAGATTTCTACTGAAATCGTAAAAATTAAAAAACTTTTCCTTTATTGCTTACTTTTTTTAATTCTGAAAATGATAAAAATGCCATAAAGATCTGTTCCAAACAATTTTCTACATTCAATACTGTATTTCCACAGTAACACGTGTCCCACAGAAATACGTGTTTTGCCCAAAACAGTATTTCGCGTACTTGTTTTGCCATACATTTCTCATTCATCCAAAACACTTTGGCAGTACCTGGATATTGTATAGTGGTTTCAAAAGCATCTAATTTTTTTATTTTGTTGCGTTGTGTAATAGGAAGATATCAGTCAATTTTAGCGAAATTTTATATTTTATTGTTAAAAAAGAAAAAAATTTTAAAAGTAAAATGTTTTTGTAAATTGTCTTCGGCAAGTTCTCAAGGACATATAATGGCCAGTGAAAATTGTAATAACTCGAAAACTTAAAGACATGTAGCTTATTGTAAATCTCATTGTGTTTGCCCTAAGGACCAGGATCCACTTTTTTGCAAAAGGGGAAATAAATAGCGTTAATTTTGCAAAAACTGAAAATTTGTCAATTATTTTCGATTTAAACGCTTTTTTTCAGATTTGGGGCCTATGCGCTACGTGTTAACGTTGTCGAATTCGACTAAAATTTTGTGGGTGGAAGTTTCTCATCAAATCTAACATTAATCCGACATGCACCCCTTGAAATTGGAAAATTTATGTTTTTCACACATTTGAAAACCCGCTATAATGCGTATATCAAGCAAAAAACTAAAATTTTGTGAAAATGAGCGAATTCACTAAAATGTAAATAAATTCGAAAAAAATCAATCGATTTTTATGGTCGATATCTCATTTTGTTGCTATTATATGTCGCTATGCGATAAAAAAATGAATCTGGAAGTTTTTTGCCGTTTTCGATTTTTTATGATTTTTTTAAAACGAAAATTTTTGCCATTTTTACGTAAAAAATATATTTTTTTCTTAAGTTTTTTATTATAACTCCGATACTATTGATCCGATTGAAACGCGATATATAGACGAATTAAAGGCTATGCAAATCTTAATTTTCTGAATTTATTTTAATAATATCGGACTAGTAGTTTTTGAGTTATCATTAATTATTTGAAGAAACGTCTCAAAAAAATTGCAATTTTAAAAAAAAAATTTTTAAAAAAAAATCTATCCATAGAATTTAAAAATTTTACCATTTTTGTACTAAGGTAGCCATGATACATCAAATGTATATAGTAGTTACTCGAGCATATTTTTGCTGTTGCCCTGTGTAATGTTTGATTTTGGCCTTTATAAGTATTGTCGATACATATCATATAATAGGTCAGTAGTAAATAATAGGTTAGTTCGTGTTAATAAGTGCCTAAATTCAAAATAATTTATAGAATTTAATTTGTTTTTTTGTGTCAAATAGACCCGATTCGGTAGAAGCGGAGAAGATTAGGGAACAGTAAGTTTGAATAATAGTGCCAAATACCTAAGCGAGCTCCTTTAGGAATAGTAGCGAGTGGATTTGTTTAAATTCCTTATTGTTGTTCCGGGTTTTTTTCCAAATAACGAATTGTGTCTGTTTATTTTTTTTTTGTAGGCATTAATTAAGTTTTTTTATTTCCGTCTCGTTTTTTTTTTTTTTTTTTTTGTAAAACAAAGTTTTGCACTTAGGCAATTTTTATAATTTTTTTTATCAGTTATATATATATATTTTTTTTTGATTTTTTTTTATATCTAATTTAAATAATTAATAAAATTTTTCTAAACATTTATTTTAAATTTTTTTTTTTATTAATTATTAGTTTTAAATTATTTTTTTATTAATAAATATGTAATTTGTATTGTAACCTGAACAAGTATGTGTTCGTACTAATTTTCTTTGTTTCAGGGTGAGGTTTCGTGTGATGTGAGGTAAGTGTCCAAATTAGTGTGTGTGTGTGTGGATAAGGGGACCCAATAAATATTTATACGGAGCAGGTGTCCTAGGTCGGGTGGGCAAGTGGAGAACACTATCATCTGGTTCTCCTTCTTAAGTGTTTTTTTTGCTGTTGATTTTATGTTTATCTTTTTTTCTTGTTATTTGTCTCTGGGCAGCAGCTATGGGTTGGGACCTGCCCTGGTGGTGCTGAAGAGCTAGCTGGCATCACAGAATTTAATAAACCTTTCTCATCAAATGACGGAAAACTATTAATTACTTTTTGTAACTGTTGTTGCTGTATTGCATCTAAATCGTGCATCTTTATTTCACATGTATTATGTTTTTCATGCATTTGTCGTACTATTTCGAGGCTTATTTCTGCCGACGGAAAAATTTCTGGGGCTAAATTAAAGGTTTGCCAAAAATCAATGCCAAGGTAAATTTCTTGGTCTAAGTCAGGACATAAAAAAAAGTAATTTTATGGTTTTGTCCCTTATATTCTACAGTTAACTCGGTTTTACCCAAAACTCTGTGGCTCTGGCCTGTAGTCGTACTTACGCTACTTAAAACTCCCTTCAATTCTGCTCCTAATTCTTCTAACAATTTTTGCCTAACAGGCTTACCGACGCACCTGAATCCAAAAGTCCCCTGTAACTTTTGCCATTTAGTAAGAGTTCGGCAAAGGGCCTAGCATAAGTTTTATAACTAAACAGATTTACAGATTCTGCTAACAGCTTACGCTGACGTTTTCGTCTTATGAAATCATTTCTAATTTTTAAAATATGCTTACGCTAACGTGATTTTATCTTGAGTTGTCTTTTACGAAATAGAATTTTTTTAGTTTTGGCTACTACTGCGTTAGTGGTTGTTTCTAAAGCTTCTGATATTTTGTTTTGTTGCTGTTCTGGTGATATTAAGTTGCATACTTCAGAACAGTCTACGTTATTAAAAATTCTCTCCCTAACTACATTATAATTTTGTTCGCGTACTTCTACCGGTAAATAATGTTGATATTTTCAAAAATCATGGTTTGAAATAAAATTATTTAAAGTTACTTCGGGGCACCCTCGTTTGAACGTGACTCCCCCTGTAAAGTCACGCTCCGCCTCGAGTTTTCCCGAGCTTTAATGCATATAGGGCAATTCGAAGTAATGGTGTTTGGTCTGCCACACTTGTAGCAAAACAATGACCGTTGTTGTGATATGCATTCTTTAAATAAATGTCCCTTTTGCTGACAATTCCAGCATATTGTGCATTGCTGCTACTTCGCCACATACCTTTCGATCTTCGTCTTCAACAATATCTAAGACTGCCTCGCTGACATATCTCTGTGGTCTTAAAGATGGCGGTGACACATTTCGAGCGTCCTTGCGAGAAAAAGTTCGTTCAGCCTCAAGACATTCCATGCGCAGATGTTCAACAGATGATACCGCCATAGGGTAGACGATTCTAGCGGTGCTCTCTTTTAAGTTTCTTTTGGCGATTCGGATCATCTCCCCCTCAGCTACCGGCATTTCCAGCCTTGCCCTTAATAGGTTTAAGCTATGGAAATAATCATCTGTTGACTCACCTGGCATTTGTTTCCTCTCAACTAACTCCTGCATCAATTACCAGTTAGACCTCACAGTTTGTATCTATTTAATATTTCCCTCCACGGGAAATTCTTCCACTGACAACTGGTCACGACCGCCTTTATTGCCGTTAAACTCTAGACCGAACTTATCCACCCTAATCCTCCACCCATCATTATTAAAGTTGGAAGCTGGAGGTGGAAAATTAAACATATCATTCTGGTGGAAATGAACGCGTTTGGCATCATAATCTGTCGAAGCGTTACATCGTTGCTCACTAAGACGGTTGTTATCACGTAAAGTTAAACTCCTAATAACATCTGCTAATTGACCTATGCTTTCGTGCACTTTAGACATTTCCCTATTCATCTTTTCATTTATTATTGTATTTATTGAATGATCCAAACTAGACTTCATGTTTTCGAAACTTTCGGTTACCATACTCCTCATAGCAGGAGTAATTTCTTCGCAATAGGGGTTATCCCGGCTGTTAAAATGCCTATGCCCCCTATCTTTGGGGATTGCCCCTTTGTTTGCTGCCTGGGCGGTAATAGTACCCGACAGGTCGGCAATTTGTGCTGGTGTAACGCAACCCTTTTAATGTCATAAAGAATATTTAAGAGTATTGACAACACCGTTGTCAATACCCTTTAATTGCAACTATGCAATTTAAGGTTACACCTTTTAAAGAGAAGATGCTAAATAAATTCAGTCTGGAGTATAAACTTAAAGTGTGTGTTTGAATTTTTCACTATATGGCGACCGTGACACTCTTTATTAAAGTGAATTCAATCATTTGAATTGAGTGGATTAATATATGCAAAAACTAAAAAAAATTAAAATTAAAAGGCATTTTTCATGGAAATAACAATATAGTAAAATAAATTTAATAGACGGCTTTAAATGTGTCAAAAAATATGTATGTAATTTAAAAATCCAATAAAAATGAAAAAAAAAATACATACATACATATAAACTACAAAACAAAGATAATATAATAACTATTTGCGAACCGTGAGACTGTACTTAATAAAAATTAAAAACCTTTAACAACCTTCAAAAATATAAATTAGTAAAAGAGAGAAACAAATAACGGAATATATAATTCATAGATATCTACATACATATTTATGTAAGAAGTTCAATGCAGAAAAAAGAAGGAAGGCGACAAAGGGAAAAACCAAATAATCAAATTTAATAAAATATAAAAAAGAGATAAAAGGAGTAATGCAAATAAAAATTGCAATAACTTACAAAGTGTGAAAGAGATAATTTACTAAAATTGAATATATAAAAATAACAACAAAACAAAAATAACAACGAAACAAAAACAAAGTGTTTTAGTGTTGTTATAAAAATAAAACAAAAAGAGAAGGCAAGCATAATTTTTGGAGCATTTGAAGCATAAAAGTTGATGAAAGTGTAACAATAAAAAAAAAAAAAAAAAAACAAAAGAATAATGAATAAATAGACTACAAAAGTAAACATCATCATACTTAAAACAGATCTTTTATTTTTGATCAACGGAAACAAAAATCTTAAAATCAGTTATGACCAAATATTATACCCTGAAATCATTAAACCAATATCTGAAAAGTTTATTATCATCGAACGTTGTTATCTTCTAGCGCCAAATCATCATTATTTATACCAAAATTTACTACGCCAATAAAAGTAATATCAGGAGTAACATATCATTCTCCAGGCAAAGATGAGAGAATTGCAACCAGTATATATAATAATATTTATCGTAGTTTATCCTTTTCTACTTTAATATAAAAAGAGAATTATAAAATCAAACCAAAACAAAGAAAATTGTATATATTTAACTAATGTACATAAAACTTGTTTTAAGCTATTAAAATAAAAACTTAATTATATGTACATACATATACTTATATAAAATTTATTTCACTGCATGTAAATTTAATTTTCTATATTTTTAAAAGTTAAATGTTGTAAGAAGAGTTTATAATAAAATTTACTTTCTTAAATAAGGATAATTATAATAAAATTATTATTGATATAGGCAAAATTCTAAAAAAAAAAAAAGGTAAAGTTAAAGTTTTAATTTTCTTTTTATAACTACATGTGTACATACAAATTAACTCAAATTTTGAAATCATTTAAAATTGTATGTTTGTTACATACGCTTATTGCTAAATTATATTTTAATTGAATTCACTGAAAAGGTGATTTTTCCAAATATATTAAATAAATTAATGAATCTATCCACACTGGCAGAAATATTATAATAGTATATATTAAATCTATTAAAAAAAAAATTAAAAAATTAATGTCAAAATTTGATATAAGAACATTTGAAAGTTTAATCAAAGAATTTCACAAAGTAACAAAGCGAATTTTGCAAAATCGCCCACTATCGACAAATAAAACAAAAAGATATGAATATATAAAATTACTTATTGAAAAATATAATACTATTTTATCGTATTCTAACGGACATATTGAGGAACTATCTTCGGTTCCAGATAATAAAATATATGACAGAATAATACACTCTAGAGAGCTTTTAGTCAACTGTTTTGGTAAACTAGATTGTGAAATTAAAGTGCCCCTCAACATTGTTACTTTTGAATTAGTAGATAGCAAATTCTTAACAGAAACTTATTCAGAGTCGGATAATACTGATCTAGAAAACGAAAGCGACGATAGTACGGAACAAAGATCAAAGAAAAAATCTGAAAACATTAGCAACGTTAGTGAGAAAGAAACAACATTGGGAGCAAATATGGCCACTTTAGACCAAAAAAAATCATTTGTTACCTTATGTGCCTCCATAATAAGAGAAAATTATGATGGTAATCCACTCGTACTTCAATCATTTTTAGATAAAATAGACTTAGTTCAGAATTTAACTGATGAAAATTTGATACCTACGTTTGTTTCGTTTATTAAATCAAAGTTAGAAGGAAAGGCTCGGGAAGCTTTGCCAGATAACGTTAGTACAATAGTTGAAATAATAACAGTTTTGAAAAGTAAGATAAAACCTGACAACTCGAAGGTTGTCGCAGGGAAAATAGCTGCCTTACAAGTTATAAATAATAATTATACAGATTTTGCGAAGCAAGCCGAGGAGCTTGCTGATGCTCTTCAGAGATCTCTTGTCATAGAAGGCATGACAAAAGTTAAGGCGCATGAGTTGGCAATAGAACAGACTGTTAGCGTCTGTCGTCAAAATGCCAGATCTGACTTAGTTAAATCAATTCTAGCTTCAACAGCATTTTCCGACCCAAAAGATGTCATAGCTAAACTAATTGTGGAACAGACTAATGAGTCTAAAGAACACCAGGTTTTGGCATTTCAAGCCATGGGGAGTAATGCAAACAATTTTTCTAATAGAAATTTTTTTAATCGTTCAAACAATTTTGGATATAATTCCAATCGGTTTAATAACAGTCGCAGGGGCAACGCCTATTCACGAGGCTTTAGTCAAAATCGTGGTGGTAACTTTACTCAAAACAGATACAATCACAATTTCAATCGTGGTAACAATCGCTTCTATAGCAACAACAATGAAAATCCTTCAAATAACCGAAATGCAAGGACTTTCACTTTAAACGCGGAAGCCCCTCAACAAGAAACGTTGGGGGAATCAGATCAAGAGTAATAACGCAAAATCATGAATCCACAAAAGCTATTTATACATTAAATTTAAATTATGCAGATTTCGTTAGTTTAAACTGTACAAATGCAAATAGGTTATGTAATTTCCTGGTCGATTCTCAAGCCGATATCTCAATAATTAAAATTTCCTGCATTATACCGAAGACTTTAATCAATAAGAATGAAACAATTAATATAACGGGAATAACAAACGATTTAATTCAGACATTGGGTACAATTAAAACTAATCTAAGGGTTAAAAATTGTTTAATCCCTCAAACTTTCCATGTTGTAAACAGTGATTTTAATATTCCGACCGATGGTATACTGGGGAAGGATTGCTTAAAGGCCTATAAATGCAATATTAATTACGAAGATATGTCCGTTTCTTTTTGGTATCATAATAACAAATTAAAAATTCCAATTTTTCATGGTACAAATAATGATAACTGTATAATTCCACCGAGGTGTGAAACATTTAGAATATTTAAGTTAAATAATATTACAGAACCAGTTTTTGTTGATTCTCAAGAGGTTTGTGAGGGTGTTGTGGTTGGTAAATGTATCGTTGATTCAAGCTCACCAATTTTACCAATAGTAAATACAACCAACGATTTCAAGTGTATTAAAAATTTTAATATAAAATGCGAAAGTCTTGAAAATTTTAATATTTACTCGATTAACAATGTCATTTCTAATAATGGCCGCATTGAAAACTTAAGACATATATTGCAGAACCAAATGCCAAACGATGTTAAAGGTAAATTAATGCCGTTGTGCGAACAATATGCTGATATTTTTGCTCTTAAGACTGATAAGATGACGGTTAACAATTTTTATGAACAAAAATTAAGACTGAATGATGTTTCTCCTGTTTATATTAAAAATTACCGACTTCCATATTCCCAAAAACGCGAAATTGACAATCAAGTTAAAAATTTGTTACAGAACGATTTAATTGAGCCAAGCCGTTCAAATTATAACAGTCCATTGATTTTAGTATCAAAAAAAAGCGTAGACGGCCAGAAAAAGTATAGAATGTGCGTTGATTTTAGAGCTGTAAACAAAAAACTAATTGCAGACAAATTTCCTCTTCCTCGTATCGATGATATCTTAGATAATCTTGGTCGAGCTAAGTATTTTTCAATACTAGATTTATTCTCGGGTTTTCACCAGATACCCTTACATCCAGACTCAAGAGATATAACTTCTTTTAATACAGATCGTGGTTCATTTCGATTCAAAGTTTTACCTTTTGGGCTAAATATTGCTCCGAATTCATTTTCAAGAATGATGTCTATCGCGTTCTCAGGGCTTTCTCCCGATCAAGCATTTTTGTATGTCGATGACATCATTGTTATCGGCTGCAGTATGCAACATCATTTGAAGAATTTAACAAACGTTTTCAACATCTTTAGAAAATTTAATTTGAAGCTAAACCCTTATAAGTGCAATTTTTTTAGACATGAAGTAGTTTTCCTGGGTCATAAGTGCACCTCAAGGGGTCTTTTACCGGATAATTCAAAAATAGAAACCATCAAACAATACCCAGTGCCTAAAGACAAAGATTCAGTTAAAAGATTTGTAGCGTTTGCAAATTATTACCGACGATTCATCCCCAATTTTGCTTCTACTGCAGCACCACTTAATTACATTACTCGGAAGAAGGTACATTTCAATTGGAATGATAATTGTCAAAAAGCGTTTGAATGTTTAAAATCAAGTCTGATATCTCCAAACTTATTACAGTATCCAGATTTCACAAAAAAGTTTATAATAACAGTGGATGCCTCTAAAATCGGATGCGGAGCAGTTCTAAGCCAAAATTTTAATGGTAATGACTTGCCCATTTATTTCGCATCAAAATCTTTCAACACTGCGGAACAAAATAAATCAACAATCGAACAAGAACTTCTCGGGATACATTTTGCAATAACGCAATTTAGACCGTATGTGTACGGTACTAAATTTACTGTCAGGTCCGACCACAGACCCTTGGTGTACCTTTTTAATATTAAAGACCCGTCATCAAAATTAACAAGGATACGATTAGAGCTATCTGAATACGATTTTACAATAGAACATATAAATGGCAAGAATAATGTGGCCGCAGATGCTCTTTCACGAATTTCAATTGGTGAGCTTAGAGAATCAAATAAGGAAATTTTTGCTGTAAGAACCCGGGGGATGTCTAAACAAGATCAAGAAAAACAAGTAAAGGCAGACACAATAAATCAGAGTGATAGTTTGAATAAAATACCTATATACGACAAGTTTTCTCACGAATTTAATAACAAGATACCAAAAATTAGAACTGAAGTTTTATATACTAATGATAAATTGTCCAAAATACGTTTAAATATTTACAGAAATTTTAAAATAGTACTAGTTTTGGATTTGATGATTGATAACGAAACATTGAATCTAGATGAGATGCTTTTGAGGCTTCAAAGAGAAGCCATCAATCACAAAATTTTTGCACTGGAATGGCCGAAAAATGATATTTTTTTTACAATTTGTACTATAAGGGAATTAAAAGACCACGGATTAAAAGTATTAAAAAATTTCGAAATTATGTTAACAGATCCTATAGAAACAGTACTCGATAAGAATAAGAGAAAAAATCTAATGAACGTTTATCATAATGATCCACTCTTAGGAGGTCATTGTGGACGTAAGAAATTATATGCAAAATTAAGAACTAAATACTTTTGGAAAAATATGTCAAAAGATGTTGCTAGCTTTGTAAAAAATTGTAATAAATGCACTTTAAATAAGGTAAAGCCTGGAAATAAAGAAGAACTTGTATTGACACGAACCCCAATCAAACCATTCGATATTGTTGTTTTAGATACAATTGGCCCATTTATGGAATCAAATAATGGGAAAAAATATGCTTTAACACTCATGTGCGATTTATCAAAATACCTGGTAACGATTGCAATACCAGATAAAAATGCAAATACTATTGCCCGAGCTATTTTTGAAAACTTTATTTTGGTATACGGCATAATGAATTCTATTAAATCGGATCTAGGGACGGAATTTAAAAACGAGGTCGTGGCTGAGTTGTGTAAGCTTTTAAATATCGAAAGGTATTTTTCAACAGCGTACCATCACGAGACTGTGGGTACTGTCGAGCGCAATCACAGGGTTTTTAACGAATATTTGAGAGCATACATGAATGAACAGAGTTGTGACTGGGATATTTATTTAAAATATTTCACATTTTTTCACAATACTACACCAAATACAGTATTTAATAATAAATTTAGTCCGTATGAGTTGATTTTTGGCAAAGATCCAACGCTACCTAAAGAGATATTAAGGGGGAGGATAGACCCAATATATAATATAGAAAATTATAGCAAGGAGGTTAAATACCGGTTACAGAAATCACATCAACTAGCAAAAGAAATGATTGAGAAACATAAAATACGAAATAAAATTTTTTATGACAGATATGCCAAACCATTAGAAGTAGATATTAACGATACCATATTGATTCAGAAACAACCCTACGATAAGCATAAAAGTATTTATGAAGGTCCATATCTTGTAAAAAGTGTGAATGGATGCAACGTAACAGTTTATGATAAAATAGCAAAGAAAGAACGAACTGTTCATAAGAACAGAATTAGAAAAGCATAAACATAGGCATATGAAGAAAAAAAAGATAAATAATAAGTAATTTTATATATATATAAAAAAAAAAAAAAAATAAATAAACAAAAAAAAAACGTTATTAATATATACATGTAAAATATTATTATAAAAAAAAATAGATTATTATGTACATAATTTTAAAAAATACACATATATGTATATATATATATACAAAAGTATTTTTAAGAACAAACTTATGAATTAAATAATTTAAATATATAATATTTTAATATTTTTATATATTTATATTTTTTTTTATAAAAAGGGGAGGTGTAACGCAACCCTTTTAATGTCATAAAGAATATTTAAGAGTATTGACAACACCGTTGTCAATACCCTTTAATTGCAACTATGCAATTTAAGGTTACACCTTTTAAAGAGAAGATGCTAAATAAATTCAGTCTGGAGTATAAACTTAAAGTGTGTGTTTGAATTTTTCACTATACTGGTCTGTTCGCCATTCTAACAGAATTATTATCCCTTAAATATTTCTCCTTAATTTGGGGAGACGAACGATTCAGATCGAACGAAAGATTCCTATCTTTACGCCTTTTCAAAAACTATCTATTTTTAAACGATTTTCTTTTTCTGGCACACTTTGTGATTCAGCCATAAATCAACCCCAATAACAAAGTTTTGCACTTAGGCAATTTTTATAATTTTTTTATCAGTTATATATATATATTTTTTTTTGATTTTTTTTATATCTAATTTAAATAATTAATAAAATTTTTCTAAACATTTATTTTAAAATTTTTTTTTATTAATTATTAGTTTTAAATTATTTTTTTATTAATAAATATGTAATTTGTATTGTAACCTGAACAAGTATGTGTTCGTACTAATTTTCTTTGTTTCAGGGTAAGGTTTCGTGTGATGTGAGGTAAGTGTCCAAATAAGTGTGTGTGGATAAGGGGACCCAATAAATATTTATACGGAGTAGGTGTCCTAGGTCGGGTGGGCAAGTGGAGAACACTATCATCTGGTTCTGCCTCTTACGGGTTTTTTTTGTGCTGTTGATTTTATGTTTATCTTTTTTTTTTGTTATTTGTCTCTGGGCAGCAGCTGTGGGTTGGGACCTGCCCTGGTGGTGCTGAAGAGCTAGCTGGCATCACAGTTGTTGTGCCAATTAAGGCACATAACAATTTTTAAACAGTTTATAGTTTATTTAGTACCTCCTGCAACATCATAGATTGCAACACCTTTTCTTGGATCATGCTTCTTTAGGTTCTGGGTGCAAATTTAGAGTAGAATTATTTTTCGGTGTCGTTTTATGTACTGAAACATGATTGGTTTTTAACATATCCGCGTATGAAACATGTTGGGTTGTTGGTTGGGCTAACTGAGGATAAGTAGCATTAGCTCGATATTGCGTGTGCTTAGTAGGAGTATTTAATTTTTGGGGGTTTTCCTTACCATGGAAAAAACTGGACAGCCTCTGTAGTTAGCAGTGTGATTTCCACCGCAAGTGCTACATTTTTTAACCTTCGAGTCATCCCTCAATTTGTCGCATTGAGCGGAACAATGTAGCTCGCCACACACAACGCAAACCGGAGGCAATTTGCAGTAAGCCCTAGTATGACCATATTGTTGGCAATTTAGACACTGGACGGGTCCTGATCGCTTATGGGGTTCCTCTACGCTTATTTTGCGGTGTAATAAATATTTCAAGTTATAAATAGGGTGCGTTTCATTTTTCTTTAATCTCATATCTCCAGGTTCCAGTTCAACGCGAAATAGAGGTTGAAGGACTCGTTCTCGATTTCTGAGATTATCTACACTTTTATCCCACTTAAATCCCGCTTTTTGAAGGCCAGCTTTTATTTCAGTTGGATCAACGTATGAATGTACACCTTTAATTACTACCTGCAGGCCCTTACTACTCTTCAACTGATAGGTATAAGGGTTCTTTTTACAGCTTTCAAACTCGTTTACTGCTTTACGATAACTGTTTTCATCAATATATTGTATTTTTGTCTAATCAATGTTACCACGCTTGATGGGAATTACATAAAATGAGTTCTCGCCAATAACTGAAATTAACTTCTTTATTAAGTCGCTCGAGTTTTTCTCCCTTAAATAAATTGGAGGTGGTTTGAACGACCAGTGCTGTCAGATTTATCCCCAAATCGGGGATTTTTATTTACTTATGGGGATAAAAAATTCGGTTTGGGGATTGGGGATTTCGATGAGGATAGTTTCAATGTTTTAGGGATTTTTAGTGGTTCTCATACAATATGACAACAAAGTGGTTATTTAAAATTTAAACAGGTAAAAGAAGATAAAAAAACGTACCGAAAATAATTCAACTTGATTTAATGCACTTACTTTTTTTTATCTTCGTTACGATTTTAAGAAAGAACTGCAGGCTTAAATCTTTTTTAGCGGTGGTACTACTAAAAAAATTGTATCGAGGGTTGTAGAGAACTAAAATAAAGAAAATAAATAAGGCGGCAACAGTAAATGCAGCAGAAAATAAAAGACATTTATAAATAACAATTAAGAAAAATGGCATTAAAAAAGTGGAGCAATTTAGCCGTATTTTGGGGAAACGTTTATAAATATCAAGATGCATCTGAAAAAACCTTGTTTCTAGACCTGACAAAGTTATTTTACATATCAACTAGAATTGCTTATACATATAAATATTTTTTCGGCTCAAACAAAATCTTACATAAGAAATAAATTGCAGAACTAGTTACTCAAATCTTTGTTGAGAGTTAATATACATTTAAAAAATACTGAAATTTGTTTTAAATCTTTTGATCCATCCCGAGAAATAGTGAGGTAAAACCTCAATCAACTTAGTTTTTTTTTTTGTTGATAAAAAGACCACAGTACCTGCTAAGCTTTCTGCTTGTCTAAAAAAACACCCAGTCTTTGGTGGGAATCGAACCCGCAACCCCTAGACTGATAAACTATCGCGCTACCAATCAGTCTAATATACAAAAAAGTGAACACTATAATTTTAATATATACATATATAGTTAAATAGAACAAATAGAATATTAATATGTTAATTTCAATGAAAACAGTATCCTTTTTAGCGGGGAATTTTGGGGATAGTTTAAATATTTTTTGGGGAATTTCGGGGATGAAAATTTTAAAATTGGGGATGTGACTCGAAAAAAATCTGGAACCCTGTGAACGACCTGGGTACCGTTTTATGTTCAATTGTTTCGCTATCTAAGATAGCAAAACGATTGTGGGAATTTATTCCGTTAGAGTTCTTATCTTTTTGTACTTTAGATATTGGTGCAAGCTGCGAAGATTTAGGGCTTTGACCTCTTTTCAATACAGTTATGTATCTTTCCATTGCTACGTGCGTCTTAGGTTTTTCTACACTATCCATATTAGTTTTGGTAATACTGTGTTGAGAAGGCGACTTGTTTGTAGTTATTTTTTTGTCATTACTTAACAACAGCGAGGAACACGATTGGGCACGTAAAACTGGCGTAGCATTTATACACAAATTGTCACTAGTTGTTTTGTTTTTATTTATTTCAATATTGTCCACATTTTTTTTACTTAAATTAAAGAGGCTCATTAGCCCCCATTGTTTTTGTTTTATTTTCAAAGTAGCAATTCAATATGCCGTTGTAAAAAATAAAGAGAAAAAATAAGATTTTACAGACAATTTTGTTTTTGTATTAAAACTGGATTGTTTTTTGTTTTTGCTTGAAACCATTCACACAATGTACATATGTATTGTTTTTTGTTAATGCGAGCATAAAAATATCGCCTCCGCCCTTATCAACGCCAAAAACTGATCTGAGATAACATATTTGTAAGTTTCAATTTAATTACAATTTTAAAAATGCTTGTTTTATATAGCACAATAACGATCAAATATTTGTGTGATAGCAAAAGAAATGCTTATTTAAAAACAAGAACCACAGAATTTTCTTAAAGTACTCATGATTTTAAATTTTTTACTACAGTATATATATATATATATATATATATATATATATATATATATATATATATATATATATAAAATATATATATATAAAATTTGAGTTAATGGCACCTTTGCAATCTTTATATTTAAAAGTACCCATGGGCAAAGTTTCAATTATTTTGTACGATCTTTCAGGAAGTTATAGCATAATTGCTTTTTGCTTATCTTTTTTCAATGTGCAATCGCAATTGGAATAAAAACTTAAAAAATTACAAGCTATGTTTCCAAATAACAAAATCTTCTTTCATAACTTACTAACTACAACACCGGAATATTTTTTGCAGATATAAGACGTTTTTCCAAAAAATGCGTGTGCCTCCCGTATGTAATATTTAAACATAAGCTATTTTTCCGAAATACTTTATTTTTTTTTTATTAATCCTAATATGGTTTAAGCTATTTTTCTAAATAAGCATATGGGTAAGTATCGTTACTAGTTGGACATAAGCTATTTTTCTGCTTTCATAAGTAAGAGTCATTTCGCTGATCAATATACTACTCAATATGTTTTTTTTTGCGAGTATAAAAGTTTTGTCTTTTTAACCGACTTCAAAAAAAGAAGGAGGTTATCAATTCGTCTGAATGTTGTTTTTTTTTAAGTTTGTGCCCGCTGAACTCAGCCATTTCTGAACCGATTTTAAAAATTTTTTCTTTATTTGAAAAGTTATGCTTACAGATTGGTCCCATTTTAACAACAATTCATTATTATAGAAATTAAAGGGTGTCCCCATACAACATACATGTTATTTTCGTGTATTAAGAATCCTAAAGGGCACTAATTTAAAATTTTAAAAAATTGCATATCAACTAAAAGGAATAAAAAAATAAACTTAGAATTTAAAGGGTGTCCCCATAAGTGACGTAATTTGACTATTATGGGGCTATCTTTTGAACCGTTAAAGACAAAACCTTGAAAGTTTGACAGAATGTCTATTACTATGACCTTTATAATAAAAAGGATAAATATTCAAAATTATAAATTAAAGGGTGCTCCAATAGTTTATTAAATTTGATGTGTATGCCCATGCTTTTGAACATTTGTAGACCGACCGTTAATTTTACAAAGAACCTGTACTACTAAGTCCGCTATAACAAAAAGTATAAAATTTGAATTTGGAAATAAAAGGGTCTCCCAATAGTTAATGTAATTTTATGTATGTGGCCAAACTTTTAAACCGTTATAGACAGACAGCTGAAATTTACAAGGAACCTATATTGCAAAGTCCACTATAGCAAGTATACAATTTGAATTTAGAAACTAGAGGGTGTCCCCATAAATTATGTAATTTGATCTATATGACCCTATCTTTTAAACCGTTATAGACAAGCACTTGAAAATTATGCAGAATTTCTACTACTTTCTGTGGTATACTAGCAAGTATAAATATTTAGTATTATGAATTAAAGAGTGTCCCAATAGTTCTGTAATTTGTTGTATATGACTAAACCTTTGAGCCGTTATAGACACACAGTTGAAATTTACAAAAAATTCTTGTGTCCTCTATAACAATAGTTCTTTAATTTAAAATTGTAAACTAAAGGGTGTCCCAATAGATGAAGTTATTTGATTTATGTTGCCCTATCTTTGAAACCGTTATAGACAGATATTTGATATTTACGCAGAACGAATATTACTATGTCCGCTATAGTAAAAAGTATAAAATTGGTAATCAAAGGGTGTACCTAAAGTTAATGATATTTGATCTATATGACCTTATCTTTTGAACGCTTATAGATAAACATTTGAAATTTGAACAAAGCGAATATCACTATGTCTACAATAAAAAGTACTTAAAGGGTGTCCTCATAGCTGACGTAATTTGACTTATATGGACTAGTCTTTTTAACCGTTATAGATTGAGACTTGATATTTACATAGTGAGTGTATTGTTATGTCCGCTATAAGAATTATAAAATTGAAAATAAAAGGATGTCTCTATAGTTAATGAAATTTGATGTATGCCTTATCTTTTGAGCCGTTTTAGATAGACAACTCAAATCTATACAAAATGTGTATTACTATGGTCGCTATTACATAATTACAAAAATTTATAATTAAATGGTGTCCCCATAAAAGATGTTGGTGAAAATAGCTTAACTTTTGAACAGTAATAAGGAGATGCTTGAATTTCACATAGTCTTTACACTTCTTTTCCTGCTAATTTTTGCGCATTTTGCTTATCTTTTATTTGGTTTATATATAGTTCTTACAGATTACCTTATACATTTTCAGTTTAGAACTGGTACCCAACTATCTGTTTTGAAGTCGGTTATTTTTTTGGAAGAATTATTCTACTGAAAATTGAAATTAGCACAACTCCGGAAAGTGAAATTTGGCACAAAGTTGAAATATGTATGTATGCAAGTATGTATATGAAGAACCGTTGATTTATTTTCAAGTAAATTCCAATAAAAAAATTTTAACAACTTCTGAGTAAAACAACACAAGTATGGTTGCTACAGTTTCAGTATTTGTTTGGTTTTCGTTTTTGTTTATTATATACATACGTATATTGATATGTATATCGCAGCAAAATGGAAAATGTATTATCTTTTGGCCAAGATTTTGATGACGACGATGATATGCGTGATCCGAATTATAATTTAAGTGAATCAATTGGTACCAGTGAGAATGATGTTGAATGATGGGCTCGATATAAGGAGAATAGAGATTAATGGTAATATGAATGAATCAGGGCAAAAACGCAAGTGTAATACAACAAAAAAAAAATAAATAAAAGAGAAACGTAACAAAGGTGAATCTTATGTTACTAGTAAAAGTGTTGTTGTACAAAAGGCAATGTTTGATAAGTAGTGGGCGTTAGGATCATACAATCAACGAATATTATACATTGGGGGACTAATCGACATCGAAGACAAAAAAAGTTGCTCTAATTTACATAGCGAAATGGTTTGTCGGCGACAACATCACTACAAATACTATGTAAATGTTGAAAGAAATAGAATAAATGTTTGCCAGAAATGCTTTAAACAATGTTTCGATGAAACTGATGGTTTCATCAAATGCGTTGTTAGGAAAGAATTAAATTATCCATATCTTTCATTTTCTGATAATCGAGGATTATCCACTCCCCCAAATAAGCTAACATCATCTCAAATAGAAGTAATAAAGGAGCATATAAACAGTTTTCCTTGTTATAAGAACCACTACAGTAGACGTGATACATCCTACAAATACTTTAATTCAGATCTTACACTTTCGTGTATGTACAAACTATGTCGATTGCGAAAAAACTGAAGGAAATCAAGTTAGCCTCAGCAAATACTCAGATGTACATATTTAAAAGTAAAATAATTCTTGCAAAAAAAACCGACTTCAAAACAGATAGAAAGTCACCAATTCTAAACTAAAAATGTAAGAAGTAATCTGTAAGAATTAGATTTAAACCAAATAAAATATGCGCCAAATTTAGAGGGAAAATAATTCTTGCAATACACGTAAAAACATGTATGTTGTAATTTTTAATATAATGAACTGTTTTTAAAACCTGAAAGCATAACCTTTCAAATAAAGAAAAAAATTTTAAAATCGGTTCAGAAGTGGCTGCGTTCTGCGGTTACATACATAAAAAAAAGCAACATTCAGACGAATTGATAACCTGCTTCTTTTTTGAAGTCGGTTAATGAAATTTATATTTCGAAATTAAATTAACATACATACATATGTACATATTTATCCCTTTCTTCTATAGATATAAATATAAAATTCAAAAAACCGAAAATTGACTCTTACAGCAAATGCGATGAAATTAACGCGAAAATTGATATTGCCAAAAAGAGCAATCTTTCTGAATTGGAAGAGCTCACTAAAGAACGGGAAGACCATTCTCTCAAAGCGGATTTAGCTTAAAAAGCTAAGGAAGAAGACAAAAATGTATCCAAAAATTATGAAACAGAAAAATCTTATAGGTTCATCACGTTTTTATAAAATAGCAATACAATCGGAACTATTGAGCACAAATTTTTAGTTGTAGGCCATTCCCATATGGAATATGATGTGGACCACGCCTTGATAGAGCGAAAAAAGAGAGCCAATGTAAAGATACACCACCCTCATGATTTGCATAATTTTGTAAGAAGTGTTGGCGTCAAAAATAAATTCAATGTAGTTGAAATGCATTCTGAAGATTTCATGAATTTTGCTTCTTTTTCTAAATCTAAATTTATATGGAGAAATAGAGATACAAACTCTGACAATTTTACTTGGAAAGACGTAAAATGGTTATGCTATTCAAAGAAAAGTTTTGGTAAAGTTCAGTTTAAAACATAAATAAAGAAGAGACTTTCAAAGTATTAAATGTTGCAAAAAGATTAAATGTTGAAAGAATCGACGAAATACCTAAGCTACCTTCAAAATCAAAATTATCAAAATTTCCTTAAAAAAAGAAAAAAGATCTGATTGATATCCTCCCGTTCATTGATCCATCATTCTATGAAGTTGTGTCGGATATACATCTGGATCTAGTTGAAGATGATATAACGGAAATAGTTTAAAAATTAAATGTATTTTTTATAAAGCTACATTCTGTTTACTTACGTATTTAAAGAACTATTAATTTATGTAACTTAAGTACATATGTAACTAAATATGACACAGTACAATGTTAGCCTGTATTCTTTTTATACTTTCATTAGTTTATAATTGTCGTAATTTGGAAGACAGATTTCTGTTCGATGAGTGTTTTTTAATTTTAAATTTAATGTAATATTTAAATCAACTTCATGTATTAATGTAAGTATGTATACATTTTAACTCATTAGATTGAAATAAAAATAATTTGGAGTAATCTCTTATGTTCAAATATGACAAAATTTGAGAGTAAATCATTTTGGAAAAGCTGCTTATTTCGAAAATAGTCATACGAAGTTCTATTATTAAGTTTGGAAAAAGCGCTTAAGTTTTGCTATCGTGAATAACTCATTAAATTAAATATATATGTTATCAAAAAGTGCAATGAAGTATTCCTAAATGAATAAATGACCGAATTGAAGTGATTGCCCTCATCAGAATAGGACAAAATTTTTAAAAATTAACCTTAAAGGTTAAAATTGATCTCCTGCAAAACCAAAAAATCAGACTTAAACACTTTTTCTTTATTGTCACAGATACATATATAAAGCACAAAATGTGTTTGTTTGTCGGAAAGCTATAACTGCCTACACCAGTGAACCGATCTTTCTGAAATTTTCACAGTTTGTTATTAGATATACGGATGGTAAAATAGGGAACTTATTTTTTAGATATTCGACGTGGGCGTGGCACCTCCCATACGAAAGTAAATATTTATCATCGTATATCTTGGTAACAGTAACAGGTAGACCCATGAAATTTTGCAACAGGAACCTCTATATTAACATGCATAGTTTAGAGAAAGATAGACTGGATTGGAATAGTGGGCGTGGTACCTCCCATATAAAGATAAAATTATTACCGTGTTCCTATGAACTACAATAGACATAGCCTTGAATCTTTGAACGAGTAACCCATATGCTAATGTGCATAGTCTACAATAATACAAAATTAATGGGACAGTGGGTGTGGTACCTCCCATATAAAGTGAAAAATAATTATCCTGTATCTAGAGAACTGCCATAGGTAGCGCCTTGAAATTTCGCACAAGAAACCATCATATTAACGTACATAGTTTAGCTCAGCACGGACTGAATTGGAATAGTAGGCGTATTACCTCCTGTACAAAGTGAAAAATTATTATCGTGTTCTTGGAGAGCTACAATAGATAGCGCCTACGCTAACTCACATAGACTACCAATATATAAACTGGATTGAGGCAGTCGCCGTGGTACTCCTATACAAGGTGAAAAATTATTATCGTGTACCTGGAGAACTAAAATTGATGGAGCCTTGAAACTTTTCGCAAGTAACCCTCATACTAATTTGCATTAGGATAGTGGTTCCTCCCATAAAAAGTTAAAAAATCAAATTGGTTGGGAACAGTGGGCGTCGTACCTTACATATAAACTAAAACATTTTTTATGTGAGAATAGCGTGCGTTTTCGAGTTAGAGGTTGGCCATACTTTTCTTCCAAGTGTTTATTGTATTTTTTGTGGATGGGTGTAGCGAAGCGATGGGTTAAAATACTTGCTGACTATTCACCGTCGGCAACAATGGTATTATTGATCACCATATGGTTCACAAAATAACTCACCCAACTCTTCAAGGCTATCTATTCATTACTGTTATGATGTTTAATGTAAACAATGCCAAGTAAGGTGTAGGTGCTCTGAATTCGATTATCCTTTTTTAATATTAAAGCATTTTTAAAAAGTTTATAATTAAATGGTGTAAGTTTTTCGTTTACATAAAAAAAAATTTTGATTTTGGATACCAATATGATTTAATTGCAATTGCGTTTTATTTAATCTTTTGAATTTGCACATTTTTTTAGGAAAAGATTTTTTTGGTAAGATGTATTTAGACGTACTATAATCGGAGAATCAGAAAAATTATGATCATTTTTAAAACGTTTTACTCGAAAAATAGATTTAATATCAGGTGTATCAGTATTAACAGTTTGAAATATATCTGAAAGATTTTCATTGTTTTCCTATGGAATGCAGAGTTTTCTTGTAAATTTATTTTTGATTTCAAAACCTTTATTTTCTTTTTCATCTCAACAAATTCGTCTGTCACTGTTTCGAGATTGCTTACTTTATCTCTTATTAGAATTAAATCTTTGTTAACTTGATCAATTCTCTTATCGCTTTCATAAAAAAACGCGCACTTTAAACTCTTTCAACTTCATCATAACTTTCTCAGTTTGTTTTCCTAAACGTTTATCTAAAATTTGCATGTATTTAAATTGAGAATCACTACTTGATAATCTTGGTGTTGTAATTAGAATTAGGATACTTACAATAACTAGAGGTTGATTGCAAACTGGGGTTATTTGGGCTATCTAACCGGAGAACTTTCAATAAGTCTAAAATTTGGAAGGTGCTCTGGTAGTATTCTTCTGTGCATATTTGAAATTGACGTGCGGGCTCTTGCCTAAATTCGGTTCGAAGGACCATGTAATAATAAGGAGACTATTATTATAATTATATTTCTCTGTAGATTTGGCAGCGGGAAGGGGTATGTTGAATAATTAGGGGCCAATCTATCAAGCATGTCACAAATTCCGTTCGGAATTGAAATGATTTCGTAGTTACCATTCCGATCGGAATGGTTTTAGCTGCTATATATTTCGTTCGGAAGTGAAATTGTTCCGTATTTTGCTTCTATAGAAAACGTAAAACGAAAAAAATTTTCGAAATAAAACCACTTTCAATTTGCTATATGGAATTGCTATATTAAGCATTTTATTTACTAGTAATGGATATTATTCTGGACTATACTTTAAAACTCTACGAAGCACAGTGGTCAAAAATCCATAGTTTTTTATAGGATTCGATTTTTATACGTGGTTTTTCCTGCTTTGTAGGTAAGACTTTGGACTTTAATTTTTGCTATAAATCGACCATTAAAAAAATGTTATGGAGAATTTTGTCAAAAAATGCAAAATTTGGTTCCCGCACTGTGCTACATATTCTGAGGGATTATGGTTACTAATTTCAAATTTATATTACTCTATTGAAAGTAAATACCAGAGTACCTCGGGAGCCAAAATATTACTGGTCTATTTCAACATTACCATAGCAAACATGATGGTATAAAATGGACTTTTATGTATCTTGTTAAAATGTTCTGGACATATCGGGTAAAAAATATGTGGGCATATCGGGTAAAAAATATAACTAATATTTAAAAGTATGTTTATTTAGCACATATGATTTTTATATTTAATACTCTAGTATCGAGTCACATTTTGTTTTTATTAGTAGGACCCAACACCCAAGAAGGCGATTTGACAAAAAGTTTGTGTCTTTAGATTTCTATCAAGAAGGCCGAAATACTTCAAAATGCAACTTTGCAAAGCTGTTCAGAAAATAATTGATTTTTTAAAACTTGTCTATTCATTAATTTGTGCAGAAAATATCGAACCTTCGTCAGAAAAATTGTTCTGGTGCCCACGGTCGCAACCCGGCGCATATATAATGGAGTATACGAGTGTAGGAGAGGGTTCGGACTACAAACGGGTGAAAGATGTATTTCTTGAATTTTTATTATCATTCAAAGCATTTATTTTTTGTTTTGTCACATTCGTTTTTTTGCAATACATATCGCACTTGATCAAAATTTTTTATATTTTTTCACTTTTTTCGAGAAATCAACTAACAACAGCAATATCTATCTACTGTAATAATTTCAACGTATTCTGATTACTCTTTCATCTCGAAACCCATATATTAGACCATTTTCGTGATAGTGTCGTGAGTACCTGTATATCAACAAAAAGGTATTATTTTGAGTTAATAACAAAGTTAAAACAGAAATACATCATAGATTTTCTTAAAAAAGATATTATTTTAATCTGAGCCTTTATTCAAGTTAAAAATAATCAAATGGTTTTATTTAAAATTAGTTGTATTTGGAGTTGATACTATTTTGTTGAAAAAATTTGTTTTACTTTATGATTCTAATTCGAAATGAGACTCTTTTTATGATAAAACTCTTCACAATTTTTTGAATTGTAGCTCTTTTTTTAAATAATTCAATTTTTCTTGCCTTTAATCATTTTAATAATAAATATATTGTTTATAATACATTTACCTTAAAATAAAGATTTGCTAACGAAATTTATTGGTTATTGCGGTAATAATGAAAATATTTAAATAAAAAAAAGTTATTGCATATTATATCGTACGAACAAATAATAGTTAATGAAAATTTAATATGACGAGTTCAAACCTACAACACTATTATGTTTCTTTGCCTCTTAGAGGATATACAAAGTGACAATAAAAGTTATATATCTGCAGATCCATTCAGCTCTAATTCAAAATACGATTTCGGACATAGAAATTCAGAAAGTAGTTGATGGTAGAAAAAAACGTACTTACAGTAAAATTTAAATCGGCTTTTTGTCTATTAAAAACTCTTCCTCTTTATTTTCACAGATGGTTCAAAAACTGACTTGTTTACCTCATTCTGAATTGTTGATCAAAACTTATCAGTCTTATATCACGGTTTTTTTGGAACCTCACTGCAGCGTATTTACGGCAGAAACACTATCAATTAAGATTGCTGCTGAACATTGTTCTAAGCAGAGAGGGCGTTTATATATATGTACCGATAGCAAATCAACTATATCTGCTGTACTTAACGTCAAAAATTCAGGACGTTTAGTCTCTGAAATACGCAATATTTTAATTAAAAACCCTAACAAACTGCGTATAATGTGGGTCCCAGGCCATACAAAGATATCAGGAAATGAAGCGGCAGACCTTACTGCTGGGAATGCAAAAAAATATCCTCTTCAAACATTTTATACACAGGAGAATATTGACCTGCAATATGTAATCAAAAATCACCTTAAAGTCAATAAAGACAGTGACTGGACAGCATATAACCATCATTACAAAATATTCAACCCATTTGGCATCAAATCCGTATTCCCGTCAACTGCTACTAGAAGACAAATGTTAATATTCACCAGACTTAGACTTGGTCATACCCTTATCACTCATCAACACCTATTATCCAATGACAATAAGCCAATTTGTAACATCCGTAATTCACCACAGTCTGTTGAGAGATTATCAAAGTTCGGAACATCTACACCTACACCTAGCTCTTTACTTGCTGACCCATCTCATCATAATATAACAACAATATACAATTTTATTAAGAAATGTAAATTATTAAATATGATTTAATTTATCACTTAAATTTATAAACCAAATCTATATTATACTTAGAGTCGAAGGCCTCAGTTGCTCGTACTCTCTTTCTTTCATTATATGATATCATTCACTGTATTATATAATTCTAATAAAATAAAAAAAAAATCGTTTTTTTTTTTTTGTTTTTGCTATTAAAAGAACCCAACGTATACTAAAAACGTAACAATATACTTCACTATCTAATCCCACACGAAAAACAAAAGAAAAGTCGTTGCGATCTGCTTGTGAAGAAATTTGCCGTTTAATGTCCAACAAAAAAATTGCCTGATCAATCAACTAAATCAACTACTCGTAGTAGTAGATGAGCCGTTTATTTTGAAAGTGGCATAAGTCACTTTCGTTTTAAATTGATATATTTAAGGATTAGAGTGCACACATATATATTTTGGTTTTCCCAAAGCCATTTCTATTACACCAAATAATCATTGGATAAGTGGCGCTTAACATTTGATTGCAAATTTTTGTAAAAATGAAGAAATACCGTTAAATTGTAATCAATGTTATCATTAACTTAGTATTTTTAGAAAGTGACTTATGCCACTTTCATATATGAAATTAAGAACATGTATTTAAGATATAAAATATGTTGAACTGATACCATCTTGTTTATAACATATCACTACAAGGTAAGATACAAATTTATTTTTTCGAGCTAATACCCTTTTGTCGAAAAAAAAAATTTGTTAAACTTTATTAAAATTTCAACAAAGCGTCACAACTCAAAATAATACAAAAAAATATATCGAAAAGTTTCAGAAACATGGTAGTAACTCAAAAATAGATTTATTTGGAAATAATTGCAAGAAATGTTAAAGAAAAAACAGTGTAAATATATTTTCAAATGGAATTTGCTTACTATAATATGTTCGGATTTTTAAATTATCTTAAAATGTAATCACAAACAGTTTTTTACCTCTACTGAAAATTTTAAAATTATGAGTTAATATCCTCTTGTTGATCAATTGCTATATGTAATACAAAAAAGTGGTTTTGTTTTTTTCCCATTTACTAAAACCGAACGGAATCTATAGAAGCTAAAACCAGTCCGATCGAAATGATAACTACGAAATCATGTTAATTCCGAACGAAATGTCTGAAATGCTTGAATAAATAAATTTTTTGAAAGACAAGTTCTTAAGTCAGAAAACACATTACAAAAATGACCGAAATATCTTTAATAACACCAGTAAATTGATAAAATACGTCGCATAATTTTAATAAAATGATGTCCTGAATAGTTTAAACGGCTAAAAACGCTAACAAAGAAAATTGCAAGGGATTTCATCCCGAAATTTTTTTTCGTTTTACGTTTTCTAAAGAAGCAAAGTACGGAATCAATTCCACTTCCGAACAGAATTTAGCTCTGTGACATGCCTGTATATTTGATATTTCTTACTATAACAACTCGTTATAAGTAATTACAATTATTGGGAGTCATAAAAATAAATGAAATGTAATTAGATTCTTTTATTTAACTAAGTGTATTTAGAACACTGATGCTTACCTCAACAAGAAAAGAGTTAAGTCCTTTGATTTTGAGTTTCTTACTTCAAGTTTATTTAACAAAATAATATAGTTGTAAAATAAAAAGATGATGCCAACAGGTAGAAAGTTCGTTCAATGGTAATTAAAACAAATTTATTTTACATGTTACAAACTACATTTTCAGAAATGTCATTTAAAATTTTCTAGCGAGGTAAATTTCAATATTTCAATTTATATTTTATGTTAGAAATTCTTTTGGACAAAATTAAATAATATTTGATTATTATAAATTTAAGTTTAATTGTTTTCTAACGAAGTTGGAACTTACTGTTAGTAAATTCTAAGTACTTGCCTTCTACAAGTCAAGAAATAAAGACATACACGTAAATAACACCCTATAAGTTTTAGTATTTGTTGTTATAGCGGCCAGTTATGCACCTTCCGTGAAAATTTCAAGAGTACCTATGGTTCAATACTTAGGCCATATACATACGTCACTATTGGAACACCCTTTAATTTTTAGGTTTATTTTTGTATACTTGTTTATATAGCGAACTAAATTTTAATTACTGTTTGTAAATTTTAATTGTAGGCCTCTTACAGTTCAAGAAATAAACACATGTACGTGAATAACGTGTCTCCAAAGGAACACCCTACATCTATACCTTACAGTTGTACATCTTCTGTGAAAATTTCATGAGTCTACCTATTACGGTTGCAGAGATAAAAGGCGCTAACAGGTGGACGGACAGACATTGTAGCGAAAACAATAGGGTTACGTTTTTACCCTTTGGGTACGGAACTCTAAAAATTGTGTTGTTTACAGAACAGTGTCAAATAAAACACATGATTGCTAAGCGTTCGTTATTTGAAATCACGTGATTTTTAGAACAGGCCTGTATGTCAGAACTGTGTTCATCTTTTTATTTACATATACGGGTTTGTATTTGTGGATAAATTTAAAAAAATAATATTTTTGTTTTTGCAAAAATATTGGGTGCATACCCAGTTTTACCAGCATTAAAAGAAGAAATAATGTATACTTTTCAGACCTGACGCTAAACAACTGGGAATTGTCTCATAATTTTTGGAATATATTTCTCTATACCGTATGAATACATATGTATGTATATAATCAATGGTTATCTTTTACCGTTTTTATATCATTCAACGATTTTCAGGTCATGCACAGTTGATGCATCTCTGTCAAATTTTTAGCTAAAACGCATTTTTATTAACCGACTTCAAAAAAAGAAGGAGGTTATCAATTCGTCTGAATGTTGCTTTTTTTTTTATGTTTGTGCCCGCAGAACTCAGTCATTTCTGAACCGATTTTAAAAATTTTGCACTATTAGAAAGGTTATGGCTACAGATTGGTCCCATTTTAAAAGAAGTTCAGTTTTAAAAATTAAAGGGTGTCCCCATACAACATACATGTTTTTTACGTGTATTATGAACATTATAGGTCACCAATTTAAAATTAAAAAAAAGTGCGTATCACAGTAGCTCCCAACAACAAAAAGTAATTAAAAAATAAAATTAAAAATTAAAGGGTGACCCCATAGGTGACTTAATTTCACCTTTATTCTCCTATCTTTTGAACCGTTATAGACAAACACTTGAAAGTATAAATATTTAAAATTAAAAATTAAAGGGTGTCCCATTAGTTGGTTTATTTTGATATATATATGGCCAAACTTTTGAACCTTTATAGACAGACAGTTGAAATTTACAAAGTACTTGTATTGCTAAGTCCGCTAAAATAACAAGTGTAAAATATGAATTTGGAAATTAAAGGGTGTCCCAATAGTTAAAGTAAAAGTAATATATATGGCCAAACTTTTCAACTGTTATAGATAGACAGTTGAAATTTACAAAGAACCTATATTGCTTAGTCCGCTATTAAAACAAGTATAAAACTTGGATCTATAAATTAAAGGGTGTCCCCATTATTGATGTTATTTGACCATTATGTCCTCATCTTTGGAACCGTTATAGACAAACACTTGAAAAATAGACAGAATGTTCACTACTATGTCTGGTATAACAACAAGTATAAATATTTAAAATTGGAAATTAAAGGGTGTCCCAATAGTTAATGTAAAAGTAATATATATGGCCAAACTTTTCAACTGTTATAGATAGACAGTTGAAATTTACAAAGAACCTATATTGCTTAGTCCGCTATTAAAACAAGTATAAAACTTGGATCTATAAATTAAAGGGTGTCCCCATTATTGATGTTATTTGACCATTACGTCCTCATCTTTGGAACCGTTATAGACAAACACTTGAAAAATAGACAAAATGTTCACTACTATGTCTCGAATAACAACAAGTATAAATATTTAAAATTGGAAATTATAGGGTGTCCCAATAGTTGATGTAATTTGATATATATGGACACAAAGTTAAAATTTAAAAAGAATCTGTATAACAAAGTGTTCTTTAAAAAGTATTTATATTAAAATTTGAATTTAAAGGGTGTCCCAATAGGTGACGTCATTTGATATATATGACCCTATCTTTTAAACAGTTATTGATAAACACTTAACAATTAGACAGAATGTCCATTACTATATCTGTTATAATAAGTATAATTATTTAAAATTATAAATTACAGGGTGTCGCAATAGTTTATGTAATTTGATGTATATGACCAAACTTTTAAACCGTTACAGACAGAAGGTTGAAATTTACAACGAACCTGTATTGCTACGACCGCTATAACTAGTATAAAATTTGAATTCGGAAATTACAGGGTGTCGCAATAGTTACCGTCTTAAAGCAACATGCTTTTAAGTTTGTCTGTTTTGAAGTCGGTTTTTTTTGCAAGAATTATTGCGATTACGTAACTTCAATTGGTTTCAAACATTAAAATTTTTTATTTTTTAGTTAAAAAAAGCCTACTTAACTATTTGGTAACAACTATTACTTTTGTAACTGAAAAAACGACTTACTTCTGCGGCTTATTTCGACAAAACTAAATGTGGTGCAAAAATTTCGCTATGTATTCAAGTAAGGGAAAATCAAACAGCGAAAAATGTGACAAATAAAATTAAAGAATAATCGGCGAAATCGATCCATGCCGGTCTATTTGACATTGGTCAAATGGAAGCGATATATTGAGATCAAAACCCACCCGCACAATCGATACATCCAGGTCTGAAAGGGGTGTACATATAAAATATAATTAAAGAATATAAATCATTTTTTTTATCTTTGTCAAAACTGAAATATTTTTTTTCTTTATTTGATTTTTCAATTTCTTACATTTTTTAAAATTCTACAAAATGTTAATCTTTTTTTCTTTATTTAATTTTGATTTTTCACAAAAAATTGTTTTAAACAAACTCCAAGAACAAAAACAGAGGATGTATGTATAATAACACAGGGCAACAGCAAAAATATGCTCGAGTAACTACTATATACATTTGATGTATCATGGCTACCTTAGTACAAAAATGGTAAAATTTTTAAATTCTATGGATAGATTTTTTTTTAAAAAATTTTTTTTTAAAATTGCAATTTTTTTGAGACGTTTCTTCAAATAATTAATGATAACTCAAAAACTACTAGTCCGATATTATTAAAATAAATTCAGAAAATTAAGATTTGCATAGCCTTTAATTCGTCTATATATCGCGTTTCAATCGGATCAATAGTATCGGAGTTATAATAAAAAACTTAAGAAAAAAATATATTTTTTACGTAAAAATGGCAAAAATTTTCGTTTTAAAAAAATCATAAAAAATCGAAAACGGCAAAAAACTTCCAGATTCATTTTTTTATCGCATAGCGACATATAATAGCAACAAAATGAGATATCGACCATAAAAATCGATTGATTTTTTTCGAATTTATTCACAATTTAGTGAATTCGCTCATTTTCACAAAATTTTAGTTTTTTGCTTGATATACGCATTATAGCGGGTTTTCAAATGTGTGAAAAACATAAATTTTCCAATTTCAAGGGGTGCATGTCGGATTATTGTTAGATTTGATGAGAAACTTCCACCCACAAAATTTTAGTCGAATTCGACAACGTTAACACGTAGCGCATAGGCCCCAAATCTGAAAAAAAGCGTTTAAATCGAAAATAATTGACAAATTTTCAGTTTTTGCAAAATTATTTATTTATTTATTTATTTCCCCTTTTGCAAAAAAGTGGATCCTGGTCCTTAGGGCAAACACAATGAGATTTACAATAAGCTACATATCTTTTAAATCGGTTAAACAGTTTTCAAGTTACTTGCCGAAGGCAATTGACAAAAAAATGTAACTAAGTCAAATCGATGGAATAGATCGAAAATGCATTTCATTGTTTTATTCATGTATTTTCTTTTATTTTATATTTTATTATTTAAATTTATTACAACATATAAAATAAGGAAATAAATAAATATTATAAACTACAAACTTTGGAATTTTCTTTTATGACATTTTCTATTATTGAATAACGAAGTGTTGCTCTGAATACTCCAGCAAAAATCTGCCATCATGTGTGCATCCCAGCGACCCTGGTATCTTTCCTCCATTGTCCGAATATCTTGGTGAAATCGTTCGCCCTGTTCCTCACTTAAGTCTCCTAGATTTTCAGGAAAACGATCTAAGTGACTGTGAAGGTAATGTAACTTGATGCTTATGTTGCATCCAAGATTCTGGAAGTGAGTTAACATCTCTTCAACGTGCGCAACATAATCATCATCCTTGTTATTTCCTAAGAAATGTTGAATAACCCATACAAACGAATCCCATGCATTTTTCTCAATTTCTGACATTGAACTGAGAAAATCGGTATCTTTGACCAATTTGCGAATTTGTGGGCCGTCAAATATTCCTGCTCTCAGCTTTTCCATACTCAAACTTTTAAACTTCCTTTGCCGCCGCAATTGTCAAAATGAAGCAAGGGCGACAGGTAGCCAACAGAAAAGGAGCATTTCATCGTTTATCAGATTTCTACTGAAATCGTAAAAATTAAAAAACTTTTCCTTTATTGCTTACTTTTTTTAATTCTGAAAATCATAAAAATGCCATAAAGATCTGTTCCAAACAATTTTCTACATTCAATACTGTATTTCCACAGTAACACGTGTCCCACAGAAATACGTGTTTTGCCCAAAACAGTATTTCGCGTACTTGTTTTGCCATACATTTCTCATTCATCCAAAACACTTTGGCAGTACCTGGATATTGTATAGTGGTTTCAAAAGCATCTAATTTTTTTATTTTGTTGCGTTGTGTAATAGGAAGATATCAGTCAATTTTAGCGAAATTTTATATTTTATTGTTAAAAAAAGAAAAAATAAAAAATTTTAAAAGTAAAATGTTTTTGTAAATTGTCTTCGGCAAGTTCTCAAGGACATATAATGGCCAGTGAAAATTGTCAATAACTCGAAAACTTAAAGACATGTAGCTTATTGTAAATCTCATTGTGTTTGCCCTAAGGACCAGGATCCACTTTTTTGCAAAAGGGGAAATAAAT
>OX451217.1:94906503-94985038 GCA_949628195.1 Phasia obesa
CGGTTAAACAGTTTTCAAGTTACTTGCCGAAGGCAATTGACAAAAAAATGTAACTAAGTCAAATCGATGGAATAGATCGAAAATGCATTTCATTGTTTTATTCATGTATTTTCTTTTATTTTATATTTTATTATTTAAATTTATTACAACATATAAAATAAGGAAATAAATAAATATTATAAACTACAAACTTTGGAATTTTCTTTTATGACATTTTCTATTATTGAATAACGAAGTGTTGCTCTGAATACTCCAGCAAAAATCTGCCATCATGTGTGCATCCCAGCGACCCTGGTATCTTTCCTCCATTGTCCGAATATCTTGGTGAAATCGTTCGCCCTGTTCCTCACTTAAGTCTCCTAGATTTTCAGGAAAACGATCTAAGTGACTGTGAAGGTAATGTAACTTGATGCTCATGTTGCATCCAAGATTCTGGAAGTGAGTTAACATCTCTTCAACGTGCGCAACATAATCATCATCCTTGTTATTTCCTAAGAAATGTTGAATAACCCATACAAACGAATCCCATGCATTTTTCTCAATTTCTGACATTGAACTGAGAAAATCGGTATCTTTGACCAATTTGCGAATTTGTGGGCCGTCAAATATTCCTGCTCTCAGCTTTTCCATACTCAAACTTTTAAACTTCCTTTGCCGCCGCAATTGTCAAAATGAAGCAAGGGCGACAGGTAGCCAACAGAAAAGGAGCATTTCATCGTTTATCAGATTTCTACTGAAATCGTAAAAATTAAAAAACTTTTCCTTTATTGCTTACTTTTTTTAATTCTGAAAATCATAAAAATGCCATAAAGATCTGTTCCAAACAATTTTCTACATTCAATACTGTATTTCCACAGTAACACGTGTCCCACAGAAATACGTGTTTTGCCCAAAACAGTATTTCGCGTACTTGTTTTGCCATACATTTCTCATTCATCCAAAACACTTTGGCAGTACCTGGATATTGTATAGTGGTTTCAAAAGCATCTAATTTTTTTATTTTGTTGCGTTGTGTAATAGGAAGATATCAGTCAATTTTAGCGAAATTTTATATTTTATTGTTAAAAAAGAAAAAAATAAAAAATTTTAAAAGTAAAATGTTTTTGTAAATTGTCTTCGGCAAGTTCTCAAGGACATATAATGGCCAGTGAAAATTGTAATAACTCGAAAACTTAAAGACATGTAGCTTATTGTAAATCTCATTGTGTTTGCCCTAAGGACCAGGATCCACTTTTTTGCAAAAGGGGAAATAAATAGCGTTAATTTTGCAAAAACTGAAAATTTGTCAATTATTTTCGATTTAAACGCTTTTTTTCAGATTTGGGGCCTATGCGCTACGTGTTAACGTTGTCGAATTCGACTAAAATTTTGTGGGTGGAAGTTTCTCATCAAATCTAACAATAATCCGACATGCACCCCTTGAAATTGGAAAATTTATGTTTTTCACACATTTGAAAACCCGCTATAATGCGTATATCAAGCAAAAAACTAAAATTTTGTGAAAATGAGCGAATTCACTAAATTGTGAATAAATTCGAAAAAAAATCAATCGATTTTTATGGTCGATATCTCATTTTGTTGCTATTATATGTCGCTATGCGATAAAAAAATAAATCTGGAAGTTTTTTGCCGTTTTCGATTTTTTATGATTTTTTTAAAACGAAAATTTTTGCCATTTTTACGTAAAAAATATATTTTTTTCTTAAGTTTTTATTATAACTCCGATACTATTGATCCGATTGAAACGCGATATATAGACGAATTAAAGGCTATGCAAATCTTAATTTTTCTGAATTTATTTTAATAATATCGGACTAGTAGTTTTTGAGTTATCATTAATTATTTGAAGAAACGTCTCAAAAAAATTGCAATTTTAAAAAAAAATTTTTTAAAAAAAATCTATCCATAGAATTTAAAAATTTTACCATTTTTGTACAAAGGTAGTCATGATACATCAAAATTATATAGTGGTTTTAAGAGCACATGAAATTTTTTTTATTTTGTTGTGCTGTGTAATCGATGTGGTAGCACAATTTTAATAATAATCCTTTTTTTGTCAAATGTTAATTGTCACAAAATAAAGAGAGAAAAGCTCAGTTCAGTAACTGCAAATTAGTACTAATTGTTACTGAAAAAGCATTCATTAACTCTAAAAACTAGCAACGAGAGAGCAAAACAAGAGAATAAAAATGTGATAGAAACTTGTAACTTTTAACCACAGATAACTAACCAGATTACCCACTTGTGACGTTTAAAAAAGTACATTATTATTTGTACTTGCAGCTTTCGATGAAGTGAATAAAAAGATAACAAAAAATGTTTAAAGCAATGAGTAAGAAGTACCAGCTATATGTTGCCATTACTAACATATGTTTTCAATTAAGTAAACAAAAAATTGGAAACAAAATTTTAACAAAAATTATATTTTCTTAATAATATTTAAAATAAACTGGTACAATAATTTCGTTAAAAGTTATTAAAATATATTACGGTTGTTGCAAAGCGCAGTTAAAAGTTACAAAAATACAACACGATCATAAAGTTTAAAAAAATGTGCAATAAAAGTTTTTTAAGTGGCATTTGTTCAAAAAGTCTCAATATTAAAGAGAATTCAAGGAAAATTTGGACACAAGTGCAGTTGGAAGCGGAGGAGTCCCGTCTAAATTATTTGATACCTTATGGTAAACAATTTTATACATGTATATGACGTCATAAGGGTTGTGCAATATACATACATAGATGCTTATGTGCTTTACATGAATGGTTCTCCGGCGAAGTGCACGTTAGCAACCAGAACATAAGGAAATGTTCTTGTACATGATAATGGCGGTGAGAAAAGAAAGAATATTGCGTCGATGCCCTATGACATTGTTACGAAAGAAGAATTTATTCATTATAAGCTCTGAACCACAATACTCCCGAACAACAACAACATTAATGGTTTGTTTTCTTACAACGATGAAAGAAAGAAACAAACAATAAAGAGTAACGCCTTAAACAATCATTCGCATATACACACACACATTAAATAAACACTCATCAGTTAAATACACAGCCACATACATAAATACAAGCATAAACAAATAAACAGCCACACATACAGTTATAAAGAAATAAACAACCACACAAACAGCTATAAAGAAATAAACAAACACACAAACAGAAAACAAGAGCAATAACAATCGAACCTGCCAGATAAGTCTGGAATAGTACATTCTGGTGCTTTTAATCACCTATATAAGCGAATCGTGCTGGCGAGTAGTATGGCAGTATTAATTTTATTAATTTAAAAGTCAAAGAGTTAAGTTGTCGAATTTTAAGAGTGTTTAACAGTTTGCTGTATTTTTGAACAGTGGTATTAAATAAATAAAGTGAATTACAGTAAAAGTAATAACCGCGTGTATTTATTTTACAATTAAAAGAACCCAACGTAAAGTAAAAACGTAACAATTGGTGACAGATGTGAAATTGTAAAATAAAATAACTTAAAAAAATAAAATAATAAATAAAAATGAAATTTGAAGAACTTAAAGTGGAGCAGCTTAAAAAGGAGTTGAGTAAGCTGGATTTGCCAACAGCAGGTAATAAAACAGACCTACAGAAGAGGCTCATAGATGAATTCATGCGACGTGGCATCGACATTGGTACATATGAGTTCGAAGAAAAAGAGGAGGTTGAGGTATGTACCCGTGCACCAACAAGCAGCATTGACTTTAATGGAATGTTTGCTGCTATGATGGAGAAAATTTCAGAAGTTAAAGAAGCTTCTAAAAGAAGTGAAGAAGTTTCTAGAGCAAACAGCGAGAAACTACTGGAAACAGTAAATGAGAAACTGGAGAAAAATCAACAACTTCTAGCTGAGATTCAAGAAGTTTCTAGAGCGAATAATGAGAAACTTTTGAGACAAGTCAACGAAAACCTTCTACAAATTTCTGAAACCATTAATAAGCGAGTAGACTACGTAGAAGTCAAGTTCGACGAAAAAATATCTGCCGTAGAAGTGCAACTGTGCGGTTTAAACAGAAAAGTGAATCTTCTAGAAACTAGTGGCGTCGAAGTACAGGTGAAGGATGTCGATGTAAAGCTGCAGGAGCTTGAAAACAAAATTATGAGCCTGGAAATAAGAGAAGGTCCAGTACGAGTAGTGACTGAAAACACAAATAGGATAAAAGCTCCCAGTTTCGACGGCAACATACCCTTCAACGTCTTCAAATTTCAATTCGAGACAGTGGCCAGTAAAAATCTATGGAACAATGAAGAAAAAGCGATTGAGCTGATTCTGGCATTTAAAGGATCTGCAGCAGAAGTCCTCGAAAGCCTACCAACTAGCTGCAGAAATAATTATGAGGACATAATGGTGGCGTTACAGCACAAATATGGCGGCGATCATAAAAAGGAGCTGTATAGAATGGAGCTACGTGGCAGGGTGCAGAGAGCAAATGAGACGCTTCAGGATTTCGCCATGGAAGTGGAGCGCTTGGTGCAGCTAATATACCCTGGGGAAAACCATCCACTTCTAGAACAGTTCAAAGTGGAGGCATTTGTTAATGGTATTCGTGACCCAGATATTAAGCACGCAGTTTGCGCTAAGCAAACACATCCTTTGCTGAAACCATTACTTACGCTCTGGCTCAAGAAACAGCAAAAGTCATTTCGAGACCGCAGTCATACAAAGTGCGAAAAGTTGAAGTAGCTGCTGAAGATGAGAAAACAACAATGGACGACATAAAGCAAATACTTGAATCGGTAAAGAAAGATGAAAGACAAGGTAAGACAAACGCTAAGTAATTTAATTGCGGTAAAGTCGGCCATTTTCAAAGAAACTGTAAGGCAGCAAGAAAACGAGCCAGATCTCTTTCGCCGCCAAGAAACAATAAACGTGCGACTCACAAAACATCTCAAGAGTCGTTAAACTAAAGAGAGCTAGCACTACGGGGCATGAGCTAGCTCCCACAACCTAGGGCCCCACAATCTCCATATCTGTAATGCAGCAGCAAAACAGCAACCTCACTGCAAGTGGGTATATCAACGGAGGAAAGCGTATTCTGACAATAGACACAGGAGCGTCGCAGTCTATAATAGGGCCCGATTTAGTAAAGGGAAAAGTGGAACAATTGAATAATGTAGGTCTGCGCACCGCTACCGGAGAATTTGCTACTGTCTATGGTAAGGCCAAAGTCAGATTAACTATAGCCAACATGAGTGTGGACCATGTGTTCACTGTTGCCGATATCGTGGACGAAACTGTGATATGGGCACGTATGGAGGAAGATTGTGAGGACAACCGGTTGTGGGTGGTAGAACCATCAGGAATTAAGAGTGAGACAATTACAGCAAAAGTCCTTGTGAAAACCTGTAAGAATGGAAAAATTCCTGTGAGAGTGTTAAATATATCCAACAGTGAAAAGGTAATTGGTAAAAACTCCCAGATAGCCCAATGTACACCAGCTGAGGCTATAATTAATTGCGAGAGAAACACGGAGCCTGAAAAATTGTCAACTAAAGACCGCGAAATACTAGCAAAACACGTGGGGAAATGGGTAACAGAGCTGGAGCCACCTGACAGAAACAAAGCCAAGCAGCTGCTACGAAAGTACGCCTCTGTCTTCGCCCAAGGTAGAACGGCAATAGTGAAGCATGAAATAAATACTGGCGAAGCGAGGGCCATAAAACAAGCCCCCAGGAGCATTCCTCTAGCCAAACGGAGCGAAGTAAAGCAGCTAGTCAAGGAAATGGAGCGAGACTGAATCATCGAACCATCTTCGAGTCCCTGGAGCTCGCCGGTAGTTTTAGTAAAGAAGAAAGATGGCAGCACTAGATTCTGCGTTGACTACAGAAAGCTCAATGATGTTACCAAAAAGGACAGTTATCCGCTACCAAGAATCGATGACACCTTGGACACGCTAGCAGGTACTAAGTGGTTTTCTACGCTAGATCTACAGAGCGGTTACTGGCAAGTCGAGATAGCTGACAAAGATAAAGAAAAAACTGCTTTTAGTGCTCTCGATGGTTTATGGCAGTTTAATGTTATGCCATTTGGTCTCTGCAACGCTCCAGCCACCTTCGAGCGTTTAATGGAACGAGTGTTAAAGGGACTCAATTGGAAGTCATGCCTGGTGTATCTGGATGAAATAATTGTCATGGGAAAGACCTTCGATGAACACCTAAGGAATATGGAAGAAGTCTTCAGGCGTATATCAGCGGCTGGACTGAAGCTCAGTGTTAAGAAATGTGCATTGTTTCAGAAGGAAGTCAAATACTTGGGGCATCGTGTAACAGCAGAGGGCATATCAACCGATGAAGATAAAATACGGGCAGTAAAGGACTGGCCTCGTCCTCAAAATCTTCACGAATTACGAAGTTTCTTGGGACTCTGCACATATTACAGACGATTTGTGCCAAATTTTGCTAGTGTTGCTGAGAGCCTACATGAGCTAACCAAAAAGTCGCGACCTTACCAGTGGAGTGAAGCAGCCGAGGAAGCATTCCAGAAGCTCAAGGAATTGTTGTGTGTGGCACCTATACTGGCATATCCAGTAGCTGGGCAGAAATTCTTGCTAGACACTGATGCGAGCGGATATGGAATATGAGGCGTGCTGTCGCAAGTGGTAGATGGGACAGAAAAGGCTACTACAGCAGAGTACTTTCGAAGCCTGATAGAAACTATTGCGTAACGCGACGAGAGCATTGGAGTGCATTAAACACTACCACAAGTATTTGTATGGCCAACATTTTACGCTGAGGAGAGATCATGCCGCACTCAGGTGGTTGCTGCAATTCAAGAGCCCTGAAGGACAGCTGGCACGCTGGATTGAGCGACTTCAGAGCTATGACTTTAGTATTGAGCACAGAAAAGGAGGCAAACATAACAACGCCGACGCCCTTTCTAGGCAGCCATGCGATCTGGGGTGTAAGCATTGCACAAAGGCGGAGAGAAAAGAATTCGTTATTGATGTTCGGCTTACACATATAGAATCTAGTGAAGACTGGCCGACAGCACAAAGAAACGATCCCATATTAGCAAAAGTTATAGCGGCTAAAGAGGAAGACAGAAGACCGACGCGAAGTGAGATCTCACCAGAAAGTTCACTGGCGAAGGCATATTGGGCCCAGTGGAGCAGTCTCAGGTTGAAGGATGGCTGCTTATGTCGCACCTGGGAAAGCACAGACGGCAAAACTGTAATAGATTTAATTGTCGTGCTATCCTCCAAGGTCAAAGAGGTCATGAAACAATTCCACAATGGTCCTACCGGAGGTCACCTTGGTGTAACGAAGACGTTGGAAAATATAAAACAACGTTTCTATTGGGTTGGCTGTCAACAAGCCGTAGCCGAGTGGATAGCCAATTGCCAGGAGTGCATTGCAGCAAAGGGTCCAGTACGAAGGAGTCGGGGGCAGCTTCAGCAGTACAATTCAGGAGCTCCCTTTGAACGCATAGCGATGGACGTGGCAGGTCCCTTCCCTGCTAGTAATGCTGGAAACCGATACGTTTTAGTGGTCATGGACTATATTAGCAAATGGCCGGAAGTATATGCCATTCCCAATCAAGAAGCCAGAACGATTGTAGACGCTTTTGTAAGCAACTGGGTGTGTCGCTATGGTGTTCCCTAAAAACTACACTCCGACCAAGGCCGAAATTTTGAATCCGCTATATTCAAAGAGATGTGCGAAGTATACGGAATAAGAAAGACTAGAACGACACCGTTACACCCGCAATCTGATGGTATGGTCGAAAGATTCAATCGAACCCTGGAGGAATACCTGAGAAAAGTGGTCAGCGCACATCAGAGGGACTGGGATGAGCATGTTGGCATATAGATCAGCTGTTCACGATTCCACCTCACGAACACCAGCGAAAATAGTCTTTGGATCTGAGCTAAATTTGCTGCAGATTTAGAGTTTGGTGTTAAGCCAACATCGGCAGAAGGAGACGGCGAAAACTCTAGTCAAGCACAAAGGGACCTGCAGGAGATTCACGAATTCGTGCGGAGTCGGATAAAATTAACCAGTGATAAAATGAAAGCCAGATAAGATCGAGCTGCCAACTATGAGGGATTTAACGAGGGACAACTGGTTCTACTTTTTAACCCACAACGGAAGAAAGGATTATCACCCAAACTACAAACTCATTGGGATGGACCTTATAAAGTAATAAAGCGGCTAAACGACGTAGTTTACAGAATACAGAAATTTCAGAGCCCAAGATCAAAAATGAAAGTTGTGCACTGGGAGCGGCTAGCCAACTATGGAAAAGGTACATCTGTGCCTGTTCGGAACGAACAGCTTTGAGAAGGGGGTAGTGTTACGAAAGAAGAATTTATTCATTATAAGCTCTGAACCACAATAATCTCGAACAACAACAACATTAATGGTTTATTTTCTTACAATGATGGAAGAAAGAAACGCCTCATACAAACATTCGCATTTACGCATATACACACACAGATTAAATAAACACTCTTCTGTTAAATACACAGCCACATACATAAATACAAGCATAAACAAATAAACAGCCACACATACAGGTATAAAGAAATAAATAGCCACACATACAAGTATAAAGAAATAAATAGCCACACATACAGGTATAAAGAAATAAACAACCACACAAACAGAAAACAAGAGCAATAACAATCGAACCTGCCAGACCTGTCTGGAATAGAACATTCTGGTGCTTTTATATCACCTATATAATTGAATCGTGCTGGCGAGTAGTTTGGCAGTATTAATTTAAAAGTCAAAGAGTTAAGTTGTCGAATTTTAAAAGTGTTTAACAGTTTGCTGTATTTTTGAACCGTGGTGTTAAATAAATAAAGTGACTTACAGTAAAAGTAATAACAGAGTGTATTTATTTTGCAATCAAAAGAACCCAACGTAAAGTGAAAACGTAACAATATGTATATAGGACAAACGGGACGAACACTAAAAACAAGAGAGGACTCCAACTTCGCACTACACCTTGAAACTCACGAACACACACCAAGGGAAATAGATGAATGTATGACAATGCTACATCTTAGCAAAAAAGGACGTAGACTAGACATTCTTGAAAACATGGAAATCTACAAAACGCGAACTTTTAACGGAAATATTATAAACGACCAGGTAAACACAAATTCCGACACGATTTTTATACCACTAAAATTACTGAAACATTCGAACAAACGAAAAACACCTGCAGACGGACACATTTAACTAGCTAACAATAAAATACGAAAATAATAAATTTCAACTGGCCTCATATAAATATATCAGGTAGCAACCAATTTACCTGTACAACACCACCCTAATGAAAATTACCTATACCCATTTCTACTTATACTAAAAAAGGTAATACTAACTCTCCAGTACTATTTTAAACGCGGCTTTAAAATGATGTCTTTACATCGAAAGCGCTCGCCAAGCGTACCAAAACAAAAGCCAGTGACGACGGTCTTCACCGAAAGTTATGACAAAAGCGCTATTGTATTGTGTGTTAACATTGATAATGAATATGCTAAATTTTCTTCATAAGAATCGCTGGTACGGAATTTTCACAACATACACTGTTGCGGGGTGATTTGATTCTGCGGCTAAGTCGGGACATACAAAAATTTTGCGCAGACAGGCCTTACGAGGAAATAGCTTCAGGAGGAGGTTAATCTAGCCTTATAAAATCTAGTCCCTCATAAAATTTATTAAAACATGGGGAGGGGCTTACGACCAGTGGATACACTACCTCCTGCCCGAGTCCCAGTGGAATTTATAATTGTTTCGTTTGCCTGAAATGGAAGAAAGAATGTATTAATATTGATAGGTAAATAACAGGAACGATACTTTTTAATTTACCTTCACCCATGGTCCGATCTGTAGATAAATTAAAATATTTTAATTAAAAGAATTTAACAAAATGTGATTTTGCTTCCGTACACTTAAATGTGCTTGCTTAAAATCACAAATCAGACCAGATAAGACACGAAAATTGGAGTGTTGCCAGATCACAGCTTTCGTTGGAAAGGGATAGCAAGAGTTAATGCTTTTCTTATATTACTATCTCTTTCTGGTTTTAACTGCAATATGACATTTTATTGTTTACAAAATAATGTGTGAAACTGGTGGAAAATTTTAATAAAATATGATTTGTGTGTAAAATTAATTGTTATAAATAGCTATAAAATAATTTGTGGCAAAAATAAAATTTGAACAAATATGATAAAAGGAAACAAACAAAAGGAAATAAAACAACAGGAATCCAACAGGAAAAAAAGTAAGTAAATTAATTTGTTTTTAATTAAATTATTTTGCTATTTCAGTAGTCGCCGATGCATAAGGAGCTGTCCAAAAGCGGAGAAATTTCATCAGTTTCCGAAAAATCCGACCAACTAAACATATTACATTTGTTAAATTTAAAACTGAATTATTGCCAGGAGGATTTTGTGAATCAGAAGGAACTATGATCCTATGTACAAATTTCGGTTTAACAGTGTGTACTTCGAATTGATATTTAAAGACAATTTGAATTATTTATTTTGATTTATGTAATATGATATGTTACAAAAATATCGTCTTGCTGGATTTAAATATGTGTTATTTATTATTTAAGCAGGTTCTTACATTGGATATATAATTACCCTGAGTTGGCAGGTCTGTTTTGTTAATGGTGACTAAAATCTCAAGGTAAATAAATATGTTACAAGTTTCCTTTTAGTTTTTTAATATATGTATGTAACTTGTTTTTTTTCTAATTTTAGTCGTATTTAAATCTAACCAAATTACCTATTGGTAACATTCTCTTCAAAAAAACTGGTGCTGAAAACGATGACATGTATCTTTTCATTGTAATCTTCTTCCTTAACTATCTACTTATACTAATAAATTGAAAAAGATGCTACAACTATCTCCAACAACTGCAAACTATTATGTATTACGTTCACCTTTTTCTGCTGTTACCGTTACTTGAAATTAGAAACAAAACATTAATAAGACCAAAAAATAAAAATACATAAATTACTTTATTTAAAATGTTCATTTAAAATCCAAAAGTAAATATGAAAACTGAAAATAAATTTTCTATTTAAATTCAATTAAACTAAAAATATGTGATTTCTACTACTACCGGTAAAAATGATTAAACTGTTAAATAAATATAGGAGTCCTTAAGTGAATTTAGTACAGCATCATTTAAAATTAATGATTACGTGGTGGAGCAAGCTTTCGTGTTGACCGAATGTTGGTACGAATGCAACGTGAACCAATCCCTTGGCATTTTCGCTCCTGCTTTTTTCACAAACGATACGAAGGCGTATTTGATTTCATATTTTGAGAATAGCTTGTAATGAGCCAGTTAAGTTAAGATTTCGGTTTATATTTCAGGACTTAGATCTCCCACAAAAACATTATGTGATCTAGTTATCAGAACTAGTGGCACAATTTATCTAAAATTAAAATGCAATTTATTTTCCGTATATATAACAGTATATTCAGATTGATTTGCTTACCTTATTTTCTATATCGAGAAATAAACGTTTATTCATTGCTGTTAAGGCGGTCGTGGTTGATTAATAAGATCAATTTTACATTGCTCATGTACAATTTTACAACTTTTCAATGAACCCATTTTACTAAAAAAGCAACTAAATACGAAGATGCATCGAAATTCCCTACACACATTTTCAGTTGTAGTTATTTTTGCATTTCTTTTACTAATCTAGTATTTTGTTTTATTGTAGATGATTTAGTTCGTTTGCTGACAAACACTCTTATAGTTGTATACTGCTTTAGGTTTTCATTTCTTAGGTCCTCAATTGCACACGAATCCCTTAAAACGTTAGATTTGGTTTGAAATAATATTATAAAGTATCATATTGTTACGTTTTTACTTTACGTTGGGTTCTTTTAATTGTAAACTAAATACACGCTGTTATTACTTTTACTGTAATTCACTTTATTTATTTAATACCACTGTTCAAAAATACAGCAAACTGTTAAACACTCTTAAAATTCGACAACTTAACTCTTTGACTTTTAAATTAATACTGCCATACTACTCGCCAGCACGATTCGCTTATATAGGTGATTAAAAGCACCAGAATGTTCTATTCCAGACTTATCTGGCAGGTTCGATTGTTATTGGTCTTGTTTTCTGTTTGTGTGTTTGTTTATTTCTTTATAGCTGTTTGTGTGGTTGTTTATTTCTTTATAACTGTATGTGTGGCTGTTTATTTGTTTATGCTTGTATTTATGTATGTGGCTGTGTATTTAACTGATGAGTGTTTATTTAATGTGTGTGTGTATATGCGAATGATTGTTTAAGGCGTTACTCTTTATTGTTTGTTTCTTTCTTTCATCATTGTAAGAAAACAAACCATTAATGTTGTTGTTGTTCGGGAGTATTGTGGTTCAGAGCTTATAATGAATAAATTCTTCTTTCGTAACACTACCCCCTTCTCAAACCTGTTCGTCCCGAACAGGCACAGATGTACCTATTCCATAGTTGGCTAGCCACTCCAAGTGCACAACTTCCATTTTTGATCTTGGGCTCTGAAACTTCTGTATTCTGTAAACTACGTCTTTTAGCCGCTTTATTACTTTATAAAGTCCATCCCAATGAGTTTGTAGTTTGGGTGATAATCCTTTCTTCCGTTGTGGGTTAAAAAGTAGAACCAGTTGTCCCTCGTTAAATCCCTCAGAGTTGGCAGCTCGATCATATCTGGCTTTCATTTTATCACTGGTTAATTTTATCCGACTCCGCACGAATTCGTGAATCTCCTGAAGGTCCCTTTGTGCCTGACTAGAGTTTTCGCCGTCTCCTTCTGCCGATGTTGGCTTAACACCAAACTCTAAATCTGCAGGCAAGTTTAGCTCAGATCCAAAGACTATTTTCGCTGGTGTTCGTGAGGCGGAATCGTGAACAGCTGATCTATATGCCAACAAAAATTTGGGTATATGCTCATCCCAGTCCCTCTGATGTGCGCTGACCACTTTTCTCAGGTATTCCTCCAGGGTTCGATTGAATCTTTCGACCATGCCATCAGATTGCGGATGTAACGGTCTCGTTCTGGTCATTCTTATTCCGTATACTTCGCACATCTCTTTGAATATAGCGGATTCAAAATTTCGGCTCTGGTCGGAGTGTAGTTCTAAGGGAACACCATAGCGACACACCCAGTTGCTTATAAAAGCGTCTACAATCGTTCTGGCTTCTTGATTGGGAATGGCATATACTTCCGGCCATTTGCTAAAATTAATATACTGAACTTTGTACTTTTATTATATTATTCAAATAAAATAAAAAATCAAAAAAAAAAAAAAATAGTCCATGACCACTAAAACGTATCGGTTTCCAGCATTGCTAGCAGGGAAGGGACCTGCTACGTCCATGGCTATACGTTCAAAGGGAACGCCTGAATTGTACTGCTGAAGCTGCCCCCGACTCCTTCGTACTGGACCCTTTGCTGCAATGCACTCCTGGCAATTGGCTATCCACTCGGCTACGGTTTGACAGCCGACCCAATAGAACCGTTGTTTTATCTTTTCCAGCGTCTTCGTTACACCAAGGTGACCTCCGCTAGGACCATTGTGGAATTGTTTCACGACCTCTTTGATCTTGGAGGATGGAACGACGATTAAGTCTATCACAGTTTTGCCGTCTGTGCTTTCCCAGGTGCGACATAAGCAGCCATCCTTCAACCTTAGACTGTTCCACTGGGCCCAATATGTCTTCGCCAGTGGACTTTCTGGTAAGATCTCATTGCTCTTTTTGGTGCCTTGCAGTATCGCTGTAAATGGCCCACTTTCCCGCAATTGAAACATCTACTGTATGCCGTTTCGTCCCTAGGCGAAGCAAATCCAGTCTTTCTTGGGGACTTGCAATATACCTGAAGCTGGCAGTTGAAGCACTTAGCTTTTCTTCTGCATTGGAGTTCTTTCAATACTTCCTTTAGCGATTCTAGTAATTGCTTAAGCTCGCCCCTTGTGTTTTTTTATGCTCAGCAGCAACTTCAACTTTTCGCACTTTGTATGACTGCAGCCTCGAAATAACTTTTGCTGTTTCTTGCGTCAGCGCATAGGCGACTGTCTCCGGAAACGACGACTTCGGCTCAGCGCACACCGCATATTTTTACGTCAGAGTCGCGGATACCATTTACAAACGCATCCACTTTGAACTGCTCTAGAAGTGGATGGTTTTCCCCAGGGTAACTCAGATGCACCAAGCGCTCCACTTCCATGGCGAAATCCTGAAGCGTCTCATTTGCTCTCTGCACCCTGCCACGTAGCTCTATTCTATACAGCTCCTTTTTATGATCGCCGCCATATTTGTGCTGTAACGCCACCATTATGTCCTCATAATTATTTCTGCAGCTAGTTGGTAGGCTTTCGGGGACTTCTGCTGCAGATCCTTTAAGTGCCAGAATCAGCTCAATCGCTTTTTCTTCATTGTTCCATAGATTTTTACTGGCCACTGTCTCGAATTGAAATTTACAGACGTTGAAGGGTATGTTGCCGTCGAAACTGGGAGCTTTTATCCTATTTGTGTTTTCAGTCACTACTCGTACTGGACCTTCTCTTATTTCCAGGCTCATAATTTTGTTTTCAAGCTCCTGCAGCTTTACATCGACATCCTTCACCTGTACTTCGACGCCACTAGTTTCTAGAAGATTCACTTTTCTGTTTAAACCGCACAGTTGCACTTCTACGGCAGATATTTTTTCGTCGAACTTGACTTCTACGTAGTCTACTCGCTTATTAATGGTTTCAGAAATTTGTAGAAGGTTTTCGTTGACTTGTCTCAAAAGTTTCTCATTATTCGCTCTAAAAACTTCTTGAATCTCAGCTAGAAGTTGTTGATTTTTCTCCAGTGTCTCATTTACTGTTTCCAGTAGTTCCTCGCTGTTTGCTCTAGAAACTTCTTCACTTCTTTTAGAAGCTTCTTTAACTTCTGAAATTTTCTCCATCATAGCAGCAAACATTCCATTAAAGTCAATGCTGCTTGTTGTTGCACGGGTACATACCTCAATCTCCTCTTTTTCTTCGACTCATATGTACCAATGTCGATGCCACGTCGCATGAATTCATCTATGAGCCTCTTCTGTAGGTCTGTTTTATTACCTGCTGTTGGCAAATCCAGCTTACTCAACTCCTTTTTAGCTGCTCCACTTTAAGTTCTTCAAATTTCATTTTTATTTATTATTTTATTTTTTTAAGTTATTTTATTTTACAATTTCACATCTGTCACCAATTGTTACGTTTTTACTTTACGTTGGGTTCTTTTAATTGTAAAATAAATACACGCTGTTAATACTTTTACTGTAATTCACTTTATTTATTTAATACCACTGTTCAAAAATACAGCAAACTGTTAAACACTCTTAAAATTCGACAACTTAACTCTTTGACTTTTAAATTAATAAAATTAATACTGCCATACTACTCGCCAGCACGATTCGCTTATATAGGTGATTAAAAGCACCAGAATGTACTATTCCAGACTTATCTGGCAGGTTCGATTGTTATTGCTCTTGTTTTCTGTTTGTGTGTTTGTTTATTTCTTTATAGCTGTTTGTGTGGTTGTTTATTTCTTTATAACTGTATGTGTGGCTGTTTATTTGTTTATGCTTGTATTTATGTATGTGTATTTAACTGATGAGTGTTTATTTAATGTGTGTGTGTATATGCGAATGATTGTTTAAGGCGTTACTCTTTATTGTTTGTTTCTTTCTTTCATCGTTGTAAGAAAACAAACCATTAATGTTGTTGTTCGGGAGTATTGTGGTTCAGAGCTTATAATGAATAAATTCTTCTTTCGTAACAATATCATAGGGCATCGACGGAATAATCTTTCTTTTCTCACCGCCATTATCATGTACAAGAACATTTCCTTATGTTCTGGTTGCTAACGTGCACTTCGCCGGAGAACCATTCATGTAAAGCACATAAGCATCTATGTATGTATATTGCACAACCCTTATGACGTCATATACATGTATAAAATTGTTTACCATAAGGTATCAAATAATTTAGACGGGACTCCTCCGCTTCCAACTGCATTTGTGTCCAAATTTTCCTTGAATTCTCTTTAATATTGAGACTTTTTGAACAAATGCCACTAAAAAACTTTTATTGCACATTTTTTTTAAACTTTATGATCGTGTTGTATTTTTGTAACTTTTAACTGCGCTTTGCAACAACCGTAATATATTTTAATAATTTTTAACGAAATTATTGTACCAGTTTATTTTAAATATTATTAAGAAAATATAATTTTTGTTAAAATTTTGTTTCCAATTTTTTGTTTACTTAATTGAAAACATATGTTAGTAATGGCAACATATAGCTGGTACGTCGTACTAATTGCTTTAAACATTTTTTGTTATCTTTTTATTCACTTTATCGAAAGCTGCAAGTACAAATGATAATGTACTTTTTTAAACGCCACAAGTGGGTAGTGCGATTCACTATTCAATTTTAACGATTCGAGACTCGTTAAAAAAAAATTAACAACAAAACGAAAGACTTTGCTATTCAGAAATGCTTTTTAATAACATTTGATGTTGTTATAAATCAGCTGTTTTTCTTAGCAAGTCGAGTATTGTTAATTTAACTACAACTATTTTTGCGTCGTTTACTCTATCAAAATATCAAAAGATAAAGTCGCCCATTAGATGTAAAATATTCTAAATAATTAATATTTATAATTAAAACACATACAAATGTATTTTACCTACCTTATAAAAATGAATTTAAACAATTTTTTAGAAATAAAATTAAAAAAAAAAACAAAATATAAAGCACTTGAGTGGAAAGTTTTGTTTATTATTTTTCATCTCTCTTTGTTCTTTTCGCTATTTTGCCATTTTGTTTAGCAGCATTGCCATTCATTTTGGTTTGTATTTTTCATTTGTTAACCATAGGTTAGTGAAACGCAAATGCGTTAGTGCAAGCAAATAAAACATGTTGATATTTTTAACAAGTGTTAGATCGTTAAATGTTAGTGAATTGCACTACTGGTTCGTTATCTGTGCTTAAAATGTCGACTACCAGCTGTTTACCATGGTTGCAAAATATCAATCAAGGCGAATTATGCATATTCCTTGATATGAATTAAGTGCGAACATATAGGTGGCAACGTCATTACGTTGAGTAAACCGGTACTTAGCGTAAGATGAAAAGGTTGTTTTCAAATAAATTTATGTTATAAAAAAAATATAAATAAAACACTTGCGAAAATTGCTGGTACATGTGGATAGAAGCGGCAATGTAATCAAGGATATTTAGACTTTGGACAGATGAAAATTTGGACTTTGGACATTGAAAGGAGAAATTATGAATATTTGATGTAGATTATTAAAAAAACTGTAGCAGTGAAGATAAAAGTGAAAAGAATTTAAAAGTGGAAAAATAATTAAAAAAGTTATTTGAAAGTAACATAAAATAGTACGTGGTGTGGTTAAGGTATTGTTAGTGGTTGCTCACAGTATTAATTGGGTAAAACCTAACTATTAAAAAGTTTATATATTAAATCAAAAAATCGTAAGTTAGCAAGTTTAAAACAATTATAGTGAGTTATTAGTGCAGTAAAAGGTTTTTTTTTCCCTAACCTGGCATTATATCCCCTAAATAATAACAAGAGAGCTGGAAGTTTTGAAGCGTTCAACATCACACCGCAAGAGGAGAATAGTAACACATTTATTATTTTAAAGTATATGGTTGAGTCGCATGTCGACGTAGTATAAGCCAAAAGACGGCTAGCATCATTTTTTCCACATCCAGAAGATAATAGAAATTATATTCATATCCTGGTAATATATCCGGAAATACTTGCCGGAAATAGACAATTGCCAGGTGAAATAAATATCATATTCCAAGTCGGTAATTTAAATTTCGTGCTAAAAGAGACACGTACACCCAGATATAAAAAGGAAGAAGAAGCTTTTGAAAAAAGGTCATATACATGCTTAAGATTTGAATTTGTAGACTAAGATAATTTTAAGTTATTTTGTTTAGGAAAATTTAATTATCTAAAAAAACATATTTATAATTTAATATACATATATCTCATTGATTTATTGAGTAATTAATATAGAAGTATGTATTTAAAGTTAAAAAGGTTTCATAAGTAGAGCTGAAGCGTCTTACGTATATTGTTAGTCAGCACAGTGGCAGACAAAAGTCTTTTACTCTCAGGGAGCACCTTTAGGTATAGAAGTAAAGATTCGAATATAAACCTACATTAGCAAAATATTGATAGCTTGAGCCCTGTCAAAGTAGGAAACTATAGAATTGCTGATAATTTTGAATAGTTTGAAAAGGAACGAAAAGAGATATACGTATATACATACTTACTTATAATGCCAAATTAAAACAGAAAATCTTAGTAGTAATTTTTGTTTTTTTTTTTTTATTTAATTTACTTTTATTAATTACAATTTCAAGTATAAATTTTAAGTTTTTATTTTGTTAATTTAATTTTTTGTGTGTTTAATAAATGTCATATCGTATAAGCTGAAATCGAAATAATATTATGTCGGCTTAATTGTTTTAAGGCACAGGTGATGATGGAAAGGTAAGTGGGGAAGAGGTCAGGTGGAATTTGGGTCGCGTAAAGACATTTTTGTCCAGAGAATACCATCCGTCTCTGGGAATTGTGTTCGTGCGGTAGTACTGTGTGAAGTCAGTTGTTTTTAATTTTGTGTCTTGCATTTTATTTTTTTTTTTGTTCGGATATGCGGCTAGCGGGAAGGGTTGGGAACCCCTGAAAAGAGAAAGAAAATAGCGAGCTAGACGGAAACCTCTCTACGTCAACCGATCCGTAACAACTCATACATATGTTACAATTCATGACTATTTCTTAATTCTAAGAATCGTAAGAAAACTAATTTAATTATACATAAACTTAATATTTTACAAAAACCCCTTGTATGTCATTTTCACAAATATAAAATATTCACATGATACCATTTTGTTCTACTTTTTAACTCTATCTTAACAAAAAAATTAAATTAAAATTTCGTTAACTCATTCAAAATTAAACGCTTTTGTAGTTACTAATGTTAAACAATGTGATTGTTTTCAGTGCAAAACACCAATACATTATCATTTTAACCAGTGTTAAAAACATTGTCTGGTTTGGTATGCTTGGTTTTTATTATGTGTTCGCTCAAATATGTTAGAGTGAGAGCGAAGTTTAATGTGAGTTCATGCTACAAACACGGCTGCCAGATTTGACGATTTATCGTCATTTGGACGATTTTGTGTCAAGAAATTGCAAAATTCCGATTTGACGATTTTTTCTTTAAAAATGACGATTTTCTACAATGCAAAAAATATGAGTGTTTTAAAATACAAGGTTTAGTATTTTTAGTGTAAACGATTTAAAATTAAAGTCAAAAAAGGCCAGTTTAAAATGGCCTTTTTTATTTTAATTAATTATTAAAAATTGCAACTTTAATTTAATGTATTAAACACTGTGTCAACAATAGTTTTTGCAGGCAAATTTGAGTAATTAAAGTCGAATAACAATTTATAAATATTAAATTTAAAATATTAAAATAAAATAAATTGATACACACAAACAAACATACATACATACAATGCTACACAAAAAATTTGCTCTCAATATGTATGCACAAACAAGCATGGATTTATTCAAAGTTGTAAATCTCTATATTAGAACTACTTGTATAAGAGATTAACCCTTTCGACCCCAAAGTTGCTTATAAGCAACATCGATATTAAACAGGGTTTTATTTGAAACCAACTGATATAAGACATCAAAGCACACATAGAATTGCTTAGCCGTGGTTTTTAGAATAATGAAACAACACAAACCTAAACGTAACATTGACGCGATCGACATAACTGCGGTTTAATATATAGTGCGCAGTCAAGTTAAACTGGATTGCTGTAAAAAGTTAAAATTAAATAAAAATACTTACAATTCATATTTAAAAAAAAAAAACAAGTACGCAGTTTTATTAATAAAAGGTTAAATAAAAAACAAAAGATAATATCTTGTTGCGCTGGTGGAGAGCAGTAACTTTTTGTTTATTGAAGTTGCTTGTAGGCGACTTTGGGTAACGGTGGTATTTAAATTATTTTAATCAAAGACATATGCAAACCACGTAAATGTCTTTGCGAAGTGGTTGTAGAAGCAGCCTTTTAGTTTGAATAGGATGTTTCTACTGATGAAGAGCGTGAAGATTATGAAGCAGAGTTTTAGAGAATGCCTTAAAAGAATTTTCGGAAAAAGGAGATGAAATCGATTCTTCTTTTATTCTTCAAAGTAATATGTATATTTTACGAGAAAAAACTCGAGAATCTCGAATGAGCAGCTGCGAATATAAGTCTGAGCCTGAAAAGCTTGGGAGGGATCTTACGATATGAAGTGTGAAGTCTATAATGGAATTACTACAGTTCGTTGGTTGGACAACAAACCGGTGCATTTGTTATCTACATTTGTTGGAGATGAACCAGTTGGAAAATGCCTTTGTTGGAGCGCAGAGCAAAAATTTATATATGTCGCGTAACCAGCTATTGTATCTGAATATAAAAACCACATGGAAGGAGTTAGTCTCTCTGATATGCTAATGGAACTTTATAAAATTAAGCATCGCTCTACCAAATGGAACATGCATATATTTGACTGGTGTTTAGGAATGGTTGTAACCAACTCATGGCTTTTGTATCGTAAGCACCTCAAAATAGTCGAGCCAAACTCAAAGCATATTTCACTCACACGGAAATAGCAAACGATCTGCTGAATGCTGCAATAGTCTCCACAAGCTGTACACAAAGAAAAAGTCGGCACCCCAGTGGAAATAATTTAGTACAGCAGGAAATAAATTCCGCATCATTACCTCCGACTTCTTTGACATACAATTATTATTCCAATCGCCGAGAAGTTACTAATGATCCGCGGAATTTAGGTAGATATGACGAATGGTCATATGGGGAGAAAAAGATCATTGTCAGTTTCGCAAGACGAGAACATCTCTAGCGAAAGTTTCGAAATGCGGCGCACACCTATTTTGTAATAATTATTTTGCAAAAATTATTTTGTACCTTATCGTACGTAAGGTATTATACTTTCATAAAAGTATTTTTAAAGAATAAAAAAGGAGTCAAGAATTTGTTTCATTATCTCCCTTTTATTTTTCAATGTGTTAAATTATTACATCAACAGCCCGAAGTTGCTTAAAAACAACTTCCAGTATCTTGACACCCAATAATCTCAGAAGTCTGAAATCTATAAAAATCCTTAATTTAGACGTAATACGGGAATCATGAAACAATAATTTTCGTATAGTTAGTTTATGAGCGGGGCCGAAAGGGTTAAGCAACGATTGTGTAGAGAGTAAGTATGTATGTACTTCTGTATGTAAATATTTATTTACGCAGCGTGTGCGATTTACAGTAAATTATTTTAAAGCAAAAGAGTGTAAATAATTTCAAGGTTAAACAAAATATTTGTAGAAAATATTTAATGCTGAATACAGGGACGAATCTGCGGTTAACAAACACAGACTGTCAAAAATAAAACACACACATTATTAGTAAAACGATTATTCTGAAGTCATCACAGCTACACGACCACCTTTGTGGCTGAAGTCAAATTAGGGTAATTTCTATTTTTGTATGCGAATTTTTTTTTTTCAACAAAAGAAAATGTTACAAAATTACAAATTCATTTACATGCCAAAGGTTTTGAAAAATATTTATTATTTTTTTGAAAAAAATTTTTATAGGATTAAAATATGTATTTCTACAACGTCAGAGTTTACAAAGTAGCTGTCGGCTTCAATGTAACTAATTAGGGACAATTGTGCCAACGGAACTTGTAGTAGTGCAGCCGCTGTCGTCTATGTGTTTAAAGCACCAGAAAATTATTTGATTGCAGTATATCCCTGAAGATAACGTGACTAGTCCATTCACGCAAGTAAATTATATTCCATAAGGGACTAGTCCAAAGTTTACACAAAGGGACCAATACTTGGACCCAAGTGAGCTGTATTGGAGCTGCCTGCTTAACCTAGTCCAAAGGTAACCCATGTGTATAGAGAAAATATGATTTATTTAACATTACGATGTCCTAGGGCTGGACCATATAACCCAGCTTAGCATTACATGGGAGTAGTTTCAAAACTACTCTACACTACACGATGGAACACCCCAGAGGGTTTGTTTAAATAATTTTCTTTTTCTATTTTTACAAGTCGCCGTTTATGTCGCGCACTACAGTTCATATTTCTTTTTATTAATAATACTTTTTTATTAATTACATACATATGTACTTTTATAATAATTTTAATTTTACCACATTATATTGTTCAATGTACATACACAAAATTGTTTACGAAAATAAACAATGGATGGCATCAGTTACCACTATGTAATCTTTCAACAAATATCATACTACCTACATACTTCTAACTACACGAACTGTACAGCTCTTGGCAACACTTTATGGAATCGTTAAAACGCGAACACTTGTCGTTTAACAACAAACTCTTGTTGGAAAATAACATGGTCCATGACTGCATTACATAGGAGCATGTTGTAGCTAGTCCATTTCAGTTACAATGGACCACGTAGCCCAATATTATCTGCAGGGATATTAATGCCCTTATCCAAAAAAATATCCTCTACGTCAATTTTATTTTATTTAAAATTTTATGTATATGAAAATTGTGTTTTAAAGTACGCTTCAAGTTGACTTTATTTCTTTTGCATAAGGCATAAATGTATATGGCTAAGTTAAAATTATGATTGCTAAGTTAACTTTTTAATTGCTTTTTAACAAAAATACAAACAAAAAATAGTTTACAAAAAAAATACTTTTTTAGATGTCCAATTTTTTATACGAATTTTTATCGGAAATTGACGATTTTTCCTGGCAGCCGTGTAATGGTTTGTAGGGCGTTTCTATCTTAATGTTATGTGGTAGAAAATATCTTCTGACTATTGAGCATTTCATGTGTTAATATTTTTAATAAAGAAGAAATGGCAAATCTCAATTCAAAACAAATTATATTGATATATTGATGTAGGATATTATAAACGGAAAAATGTTATTGCATGTTTTTACAAAGTCTATTTATAGCTAATTGCTTTGTATTCAGTTTAAAGCTAACTACAAATTGACTAACTTTAAGCTAACTTCTGAGTAGTCAGTAAGACAACTGACTTCACCCTAGGACATCACAATTGAAAAAAAAACAGTTATTTTTAATATCAACTACCACTGGTTGCATAATAGTTAGCTTAAAGTGCATTAAAAATTAGTTAAGTGGCTTTTATAGGGCTTTAATAACTTTTTTTGTGTATGTATATTTTTAATACGGTTTTTGACATTAGCTTTGTTCAGTAACTGAAAGTTCGTACTAATTGTTACTGGAAAAGTGTTTATTAACTCGAAAAACAAGCCACGAGAGAGTAAAACAAGAGAATAAAACTGTGAGAGAAATAAAACTGTGAGAGAAAAAAATTACTTGCGAGTTTTTGCTAGTAAAATGTTTACTAGCAAGAATTTGTTAATCAGTTGTTCGGGATTTTGTGTTCAAAATATTTATTTTGGAAAAATTTTATGAAAAAATAAATTTTTGTAATATTACATTTTGTTGGTGTATTGTTCTTCTTTAATTTAGCGAGGATATCAAACGATAAAATTTAGTTTTTCCATTTTAAATTTAGGTCCTTTTGTTTTTAAATAATAAATAGTAAACAAATCAGGGATGATACATTTATTGCAATCGTACTTTTTTCGGTACAATTCTGATTTTAAAATTGTTATTGTACAGTTTTTAATATGTTTTGAATAATACACATATTTAAGTCGTTTGGAAGATTATTAATGTAAATATTTTAGAAATTACTTTGAAATAAGAATTTCTACTAGTACTGACTAACGAAAAATATTGACATCTAAAGCTTAATTGCGAAAACAAATACAATACCAAAAATCACCCACATGCATTTTGTTGTTGCCAAAAGCACTAATTAAAATATCGCATCCAACAACTAAAAACACTTATTTCTTACCATAGATAGTCAAGTGAAACGTCAAAAACCTAAGTCTCTTGTCAAAAAACCTAAGTCTAAGAATGTATTTTAGATGTTAAAATTAAATATTTCTTTTGCTTTTTAATAAAAATATGAATTTTGTATTTTTTTAATATATTTATGTGCGAAAAACGTTAGATTGAATGCTAATTTTAAATATTTATTATATTGATTTGAAAATTTTCATCCCCTTAAAGACCAAAAAATACAATACTGTTTAGAAATAAATTACACCAAATAAATGTCAACAAAATCAATTTATTTTGTATTAAAAAATTTAAAACACAATAAATTCTTAAATAATTTTTTTTTTTGCAAAAATTCAAAATTGTTTAAATATTTGGAAAGTGCAATGAATTATAGCTTAATTGTGTCTAAATGTGAATAAAAATTTTACTCCCCTAAGTGTGTTGAATTCACACCGTACCCGTATGTGTGAAGACTTTTGTATCCAATTTTTTGACATTTGGAGAGTTGGCCATCTACATATGTATGTGTTATCTATGTTTCTTACCTTTAAAAAAATAACAAATAAAAATAAAAACAAATTACTACCAGAATTTGTATTTTTTTTAAATTTTGAAATATTTTTTTTTTGAATAATTAGAATTTTATTTCATTTTTACAAATTTTAAAAAAGTCCTGCCACCTAGTAAAATTGATTCGCCTTGCTTAATGCATCATAAACCTTTTAAAAAACTAACCAATATTTTAAAACAATATTTTTGTTTTAAATTATTGTACTTATTATTTTTGTTGTTTGAATTATTTATGGTTTCCTTGAGATTATTGTCATCAGTTTAAACTTCTTTAAAGCGGTAGATTATTTTATGTTTGCTTTTTAAGTACAATTACGTTTACAAAGATACTATTTGAGGTTCAAATCACCATAGTCTTCTTGCTAATTTTTGCTAGTAAAGCGTTCATTTACTTTTTCATATTTGGGAGAGTAATTATGCAAATTTCTGTTTTACTTTCTCGTTGCTAGTTTTCGCTAGGAAAGTTACTGAGCAGATGTATTTTGAAATTAAAATTTTGTTTCTAAAAAAATAAATTTAAAATAAAATGTAAATTTTCTTTATTGACATTCTTGTAAAACTAAAAAAAGATAATTCCTTACTGCCCTATACAAGTTGTGAAACTCGCTACTTTCCTATCGTCTTCTATTTATTTGTCTTTTGTCTTTGCAAAAAATGCATCAAAAGTATAAATTTTTTTTGTTCAGTTGTTATTTATTGTATCTTCAGTATCAATATGTATGTATGTATTTGACTAACAATAATTACTCATATCTTAAGTCTAAAATAAAAAATTAAAGAAACTTTTTAAGTTTTTTTTTTTTTTTTTTTTTTTTATTAATAAAATTAATATTGTACATGTTTATATAAAATTCATTTCTGTAGCGGCCTCAGCACCTTAAAGGTATTATTAAGGCAAGTTGGCAGTATTATAATTCATAAATGTACAACATTTAGTTATAAATGTAATAAATAAATTAATAAATATAATAAATTATAAATGTAATATATTAAGTAAAATAATAAAATATTTACATAAATTTAATACATCTTATGTATAAATTGCATGAGTGAGATTAAATTAAAAAATTAAGTAATTAAAAAATTATAAAAGCGTTTCAAATTTCTTGTACAAATGGTCTTTGCCAGTACAGTTCATCCCGTTCTGCATATTTCGCTATTTCTGTTTAGATCCTTGTGAATGTTCGAGTTTTTTAAATACCAGGGAGCAATTGTAATCATACGTAGAATCTTATTTTGGCGCCTTTGAATTTTTTCTACATTGTTAGCTGAGGCAATGCCCCATAATTGAATCCCATAATACCAAATTGGTTTGAGGATCGACTTCTATAGCAGAAGTTTATAATCTAAGCTCAGGGTAGAGTTTCTGCCAATAACCAATTTAGTTGTACTGCTTTTAATTTCAATTGTTTTAACTTAACCCGCCAATGGTGACATACTGGTCTGTGAGACCGTTTGTGTTAAAAAATTTGTATAACTTTGTTCTCCGTTACTGTTTTTTGTTACAATTTCGAGTAGCTGCAGCATTGGACATTCTCTATCATCAGTTTATGACGAACTTGCTTAGTAAGCACAACTTCGGTATTTTTTTCTAACCTGGTGTGTGAGACCGTGCTTCACTGTGTATGTGAGTAAAATAATCAAGAACTTATGTCGGAGATTTTGCATATAGATGATGTACCTGGGACATCTGGTCCTTCAAGAATTGGTCGGTGCTATGAGTGTGACTGGAAAAAAAAAACAGGAAAACAAAGTAGTCTTGCCAAAAATGCCAAAAATATTTGTGCCTTCAACATGTAGTACCGTATTGCAGTAGCTGTTTGCCAGAAGAAATGTAGTTTTTGAGATATATTTTTTTGTTATTTTTTTGGAATTTTTGTTTATTTTATAAAAGTTCCTATTGTCGAAAGGCTAATTAACAGTATTTTCCATAATGAATCTGTGAATTTTTTATTTTTTCTTAATTTTAAAAAATGTATTGCTAAGACATTGTTATTTTTAGTGCTCTGTTTAAAAACATTTGTGAATTATAATCCTGAAATAAAGGAGCTTAAAATGATTAAATATGTTTGTTTTATTGTCAAAGTGCATAAATAAAAAAAAAAAAAAAACATAACTATTACAAACACGTTTTGAAAAATTTTCAGTTCAAAACCCCGGTGCATGCGACCGGCATCACCATTAATCAAAGTCAAATTTGCGTCACCATTGGCGGGTTAAAATCGATGTGGCTTTTCTACTAAGGCGCCAATCAAGTGTATACCCAGGTATTTAACGTCTGAAAGCTGCGGTATCATCTGGTTAGGAGAGTATGAGTGTGAAAGTTATACCATGTTTCCACGACAAAACGAAGCACTTGCTTCGCTCTCTGAATCATGATTGCGAATCATACCGTTTCCACGACGCATACGTGCTTCGTTTAGTTTGGATTTTAAAATTTATTGCACGATTTTGTTTTATTTATCACTTGATATCTTTTTTTTTTTGCTTTGTATTTATAAATTTTAAGTTGTATTTTATTTATTTGCTTATTTATTTATATATAAACAACAATTTTAATTTTATTTTGTTCTTTGTTTACATTCTTATGTAAACAAAGAAAGCTGGTCCAGATAAACTTACGATAAAAATTAGAGAAGAGACAAATTATTCATGCTTCGCAAGTAGATTCAAACTGAATCATCTCAAAACAAAATAATGCGCTCTTAAAATTTTGTATGGCGAAGCAGGGTTGTCAGATATGACGATTTCTCGCCAAACGTGGCGATTTTCAATCTTATTTGGCGATCAAATTTTGGATTTAGCGACATGGCGACTTTTTGGAGATTTTTAAAATAATTGGCGATATTTTTGGCGATTTTCACTGACTTTTGCCCTACATTTCAAAGTGAATTAAGGAATATCAAAATGGATAACAAAGAAATTAAAGTTTTAAAAGTAATTTTTTTTTTCATATTTAAATGTGATTTTACTTATGCAAACCGGAAACTTTTGGAAGACATAAATTTATTTAAAGTTCACGAACATCTTTCCATTGTCATATTTAAAAATGTTTTTAATATCTAAAGATGATTTCATTCTGGAAACTAGAAAGTTCATTTAAAGTTTGCAAACATCTTTCTATTTAAAAATGTTGCAATTCCTTATCACAAGCAAAATTTATTGTTTTTAAATTTTTTTTTAAATCCTTAGAAAGATTAAATTTTTAGAAAGATTATAAAAAATATGATATTCTATCTAACTATGTACAGCTGCATTAGTTTTGTACTTTATGTGCTGGTAATTCCAATTAATTTTATATAATTATTTTTTAAATACAAAACTGTCCTGTAAACCGAAACTGAATTTGTTCGATTATGACACGAATTCACTATTGTTAGTGTTCTGTAAATCGAAATCCATTATCACTTCTTTTCGATTTATTTTGTTTCATTAGAGTTCATAGAGTTCATTTTTAAGTCAAATTAGTGTAAGATAATTGTAGTACATTCATATAGAACTTTTAGTTTTAATAAATAGTCATTAATATATGAAGATTTTAGTGTTTGCGACCACTTTAATTTAAGTAGCTTTAAATGAGATTAGTTTAGATAATATTTTACAACTTGTGGTATATTCCGATCAACTTAAGTTCATGTGTTTATTTAAATGACTTTAACGACTTTTAAAGTAATCAGTTCATCTGATTATTGCTGTACGACTTTAGCAACTTTTAAAATATTTCACACAACTTTATAATAGAAAACCTTTTTAACAACTTTAGTAAAAAGGTCTTGACAACCGTTCGCGACTTTGGCACACTTTCTACTACTTCATACATCTTCTTCACTTCAGAGGAGGGGTGTGGTGAATATTGTAACTTCACCTATTAACTACGGCCATCCTGTACATCATCTACCTCCGATGATAGAGTGTCTCCATCCTCTGCATATTTCCACGGCTTCATGTAATCTACACTGGTTGAAGTTAGTTTTGGACCTTCAAACTCTACTGCTCTTTTTACTTGATACCGCTGATTACCCTTAACCCTGGTCACTTCATATGGTCCTAAAAACTCACTCGCTAATTTGTTACCGCTTACAAACTGCGTTCTTTTAATTGCGACCAAATCTCTGACTTTGTAATCGATGCAATCTTTACGTATTTTGTCGAAACTTTGTTTATAATGTTGCTGTGCTGGCAATACTTGCTCAATAAATTCTTGCTCAAGTATTTCTATTAAATGATGGTTTTATACACCAGTTCACCTTTTATCTTGTAATTTTCGTCCTCTTTCTGCAGTCGACGTAGTCTTGCACAAACCTCTGATGCAATGGCCATTACGTTGACAGGATTTCTACTGACACTATCGACATGCTTCATACGATTTGCCATTCTATGTTTAACTGTATACGTATAATCCTGCAAATGCATGATCCACTGACCGACATCACGTGGAACATCTCTTTTTGAAACTGTTTGTTGAAATGCAGCGCAGTCGGTTACCAACTTGAATTCAATGCCGAGTAAGTAGTGCCTCAATTTTTTAAATGCTAAATAAGCTGCTTTTAAGCTGTAAATGTGTAATCGCGATTCTTGAAAAGATGCTTTTTTGTTCCAAAAATAAACAGGGTGAAATGCACCGTCGAATTTTTGCATAAGTATTGCACCAAAGCCCTCCTTGGATGCATCAGTATGCAATTCTGTTTCCGCATTTCTACAATATATTCGAAGAACCGGCTCATTGACGAGGATTGAATTAATCGTATTTATATTGGCAATTTCTTCCATATCGATTTTAAAATTAACGTCTTTTTTTTAAAGATTAGTTAACGGACGTACAATTTGAGCATACCCTTTTACAAATCTACGAAAGTAACCAGTAAGTCCGAGAAAATATTGAACATCTTTAACACCTTTCGGCATGGGAAAATTTTTGACACATTTAACTTTTGTGTGCCCTGGCCAAACGTTACCTCCTTCAATTATGTGTCTAGAAAGTCAATTTTTGTTTTCATAAAAGAACATTTACTCCAGTTGAAGTTCAAACCAAAACGCGCAGATGTTCTCAATACTATTTCAAGACAGAAACATTCAGGCGGATTTGCAGAATCCAAATGGGGCTCTGTTGAACTCAAACAGACCGCGTTTAGTGACGAATGCCGTATATTTCTTACTTCTTTCTTCAATTGGAACATGAAAAAATCCGTTCTTGAGGTCCATGACTAAAAAGAAGTTTGCATTCTGTAATTTTTGGAGAACATCCTCAACAACTTTTAAGTTTTCTGAAATCGATGCAAACTCTGTAGGTGCCATTTTTTTACTTTGCTACAACCACTCGACTAGTAAAATCTGAGGTGGATTTTCTCACAATGCCCGTTTCAACCCATTCTTTAACCTGTTCATTCACCGCATTCTCTTTCTGTATGGACAATTTTTTGTATGGTTTAATTTTTTTCACTAGGAATAATTTGCATTGTAACTGGACACTTTTCAACTACTGGTTTAATATTGTAATTTGTAATAATACGTTCAACTTTTTATTTATATTTAAAGTTCACGTCATTTTCGGAAATATTTTGTTTGCCTCGAATTTACAACCGTTTTCGTCAGCGAGTAATACAAACTTCTCGATGAAATCAAAACCTATTAACGCTTCGTATATTAATTTATTGTCATGTACGACCAAAAAAATTTGTGTTGTTTGAACATCATCCACTTTCACTGTGCCATGAATAAGTCCTATAGGCTTTGTTTTAATATTCCAAAACCACACAATAACGAACTGCTCATTCTTAATTCACAATTATTGAAATGTTTTTTATACACACTGTATTGAAATAATGACACATCTGATCCAGTATCCACTAGGCATTTGAGTTCGACGTTTTCAAAATTAATTATCTTTAGCCGTTTCTGATTTTGTATTATTTGCAACTTCCTTTATTAGTTCTTTCCGGATAGTTTTTTAAGATATGCCCATGTTCGTTACTCTTAAAACATTTGGGTGCCGATTTACTTTCATTCCGTTTATGAAATTGCGATCCGCAGTTGTAGCAGTGTTCGCCTTTATTTAATTTAATTTTGTTATTAGTATTTTTATAAACACGTCCACTGTACTCGCTTTCTGTTTTTGCTATTTCATAAATGTCATATTTTTCTTTTGATTCCCGAAATGAGTTACTCGCGTACAATTGATATTTAAATTTACTTTTCATTTTCAGCCCGTCAATTATATAGCGTATTACAGATTTTTCGTCTATATCACCAAGCGCAGCTATTTTTCTCATTTGGGTCTTTCTCTGGGTTTAAATTAATTAATGCCCTTTTAAATTACGATTTTCAAATCTGAGGGAACTGCTGCACTAAAATCATCTATTTCCGTCGATAAAATTGGACTAAAAACGTTTTTCAAATGACCAACAAATAGTTTACATTTTTCTGTATCATTTCTCGGCAACCTCATGAAAAGAACAATTTGAATAGCAGTTATTACATCTTTCAAATAACCAAGCACGTAAGGCGTAACCACGTAGCTACTAGCTTTGAACAAACCTTAATAACAGCGAAACCCTTTGTAATAAACTGTAATGTAAACATATTTTGTTTAGTGAAATCTAATAAATTTAACCGAAAAATAGAGATATAATCGCTAGATAAAGCTTTCAATGGTGTATCATTTCATTTCGCAAAAAACGTCAATTATGGGGAATGTCAAGCCTCTTCCTATTACTGTTCAAAAGTTAAGCTATTTTCACCAGCATCCGTCTTTGTTGGGGACACCATTCAAGCCTCTGTCTATAATGGTTTCAAAGATACATAGGTCACATACATCAAATAACATCACCTATTGGGACACCCTTTAATTTACAATATTAAATTAAAGACCTTTTGTTATAGAGGACTTGGCCATAAAGATTATTTATAAATTTCAACCATCAGTCTATAACGGTTTAAAAGTTTGGCCATATATATCAAATTACATGAACTATTGGGACAGCCTTTATATTATAATTCCAAATATTTATACTTGAAAGTAATGGACATTCTGCGTAATTTTCAAGTGTTTGTGTTTAACGGTTCAAAAGATAAGGCCATATAGATCAAATTACATAATTTATGGGGACACCCATTAATTTCTAAATTCAAATTGTATATAGTGGACCTTGTAATAACAAGGAACTTGGTAAATTTCAGCTGTCTGTCTAAAACAGTTCAAAAGTTTGGCCACATACATAGAATTGCATTAATTATTCGGACACCCTTTTATTTCCAACTTCAAATTTTATACTGTTATAGCGGACTTAGCAGTTAATTTCAGCGGTCTGTGTACAAGTGTTCAAAAGTATGTCCATATACATCAAATTTGAATATGTATTTAGCCCAGGTGAAAATCTTCTTCTATATGTGTTTTATACCCTGTTATGTCAAAATTTGTTTGCATTTTCTTTGCGACACATTTTAATATACATATAAAACTTTAAAATAAAAATTTATTTCACTCTAAGGCCCATTATTATAACTTGCCTTTAGCTAAAGTTAGGATTTTCTTGGAGCGATAAGTAGTTTTTCATTATAATAATGACGATAATGCTCATTGCTATAGCTTGTCCTTATAGTACGTGATAGTTAAAAGTGGTTTTTAGCTTAATTTTAATAAAGAAAAACTATTTATCGCAGCAACAAAATCCAACTTTAGCTAAAGGCAAGTTACAATTATGGGCCTAAGATTATTTTCTTTTATTTTTCACTAACAAAACTTTTGTGTTTTGTCTAACCAATTTTCTTCTTTTTTATTTTCTTTTGAATTTTTCTTTGGGTTTTTGACATGTGGGTGTTTTTACACAAACAAAATTGCCTGTGGTTGTTTTTGTTGCCAGATTGCAATTACCTAGTAATCAGTTCGCCTTGATTTATACATTTTATTATAAGCAACAAACGCGCTGTTCATTAGAATGAAAAGACTAGGATCGAAATTTTCTTTACCCGTGAATAGATATAATATCTCCACAATTAATCTGTTAGCTGACTTAGAACAATGGGCCCAGAATATAAGAAATAACCAAAAGGAAAAATTTATAATTAATATATACGAAACGACTATTACTGATATATAAGGATAAAATAGTCATCACAAAATCGGACACAGGAAACAAAACTGTTGTAATGTTCAGAGAAGATTACACCAATAGAATGAACGAATTGTTAGGATCATACAAAAATACCTAGAACACAATATTTAAAACTTTTGCAATTCTAAATTATTAAAAACCACTATTTTATGTATGAAGGAACAATATATAACCAAACATGGAATGCCCATGGGTAACCCGCTTTCCCCAACTATCGCAGATATTGTCCTAGACGCTCTTCTAGAAAAAACAATCGAAGAATTTGTTATGTATTAGAATATAACTAATAAGTACTTATATGTTATCCACTTTATATGAAATCCACTGTACGAATATTCATCTTTTGTAAAGCTTTAATTGTCAAATAATAAATACATATTTTATTCGACATATTTTTTTATTTTTTTTATTTCGGACCAGCACTCAGGGGATGACCCCTACTCATGCAAAGCATTGTGCCAGAACTAGGAAATTAGGTTATGGGAAGGAGGATAGAGGGAGTAATGTTTGTGGACATTCGATTTGAATTTTCCAACATTGTAGTTGACAGGAAAGACCTCTGTAGGAAGATGATTCCACAAGCGAACTGTACGGCTAAAAAATGAATTTTCTCTGTAATGCATTGTGCGATTCACTGGGCAATCGACCACAAATGGATGAGCTCTTAATGAAAAGCGTGTTGTGCGCGAAAACGTGCGGATATCGGGAACTAGTTCCCTAATCTCATCAGAGCACATTCCATTGTAGTAGCGATAAAACAGCGAAACACAACCCACATTGCGTCGATGTTCAAGAAAGTCAATAGAGTTGGATACCCTACTGTCACCTATGAGCTTCTTCGCCCTCTTCTGCACGCGGTCAAGTAGTTCCAAAATAGACTTTGGAGCACCGGCCCATACATGAGATTTGTATTCCATTTTTGGCCGGATGTAAGTTGTATAAATAGTAAGGAGATCTGATTAGGTGAAATATGTTTTACACCGTTTGAGAAAACCGAGACACTTGAAAGCTTCTTTTGAGACTTGAAAAATGTGCTTAGTCCATCGAATGTCACACTGGATTTTCATGCCAAGAACATCAAGAGCTTCTGATTCCTTAATACTTATACCACCCATAATTACAGATGTAGCACCATTATCGGCCGAACGTCGGTGCGTTAGCATACAACATTGAGTCTTACGAGCGTTAAAGTCGACTCTATTTGCCCGGCCCCAATTAGATATTGTTACGAGATCGTGATTGAGCGTATCATTCATGTTTTGCCGCTTGGCCCCAATCTCTAAAAGGCTCGGCCGTTTGCAGAATGAATACGAATGGCAAATGCTGCTATCATCTGCAAAAGAGTAGATAGGGTTGGAAGTTTGACAGAGAAGGTCATTTAGAAAAATAAGAAACAGGGTAGGAGAAAGAATATTGTTTTACAATCAGTCGTTTGATAACTACAAAGAAGTAATGTGTTTTATTTAAAGACATAATAAAATTTGGCGACGAGAAAATTGGATAAGTAACCATTGGAAAAAGTGTAATTGTTTTTTTTTTTTTTTTGTAATTTAAAGAAAAACTGTAAAGAAATTTTGTATAAAAAAAATAAAAAATGATTGGAAATATGGATCCATTCCTTATAGGAAATGATTTCAGAGGTGTGGACAATGGAAAAACTAATATAAAAATGAAAATAAAGTAAAGTTCGTTGAAGAAATTATGGAGGCTATTAGCTTGAAGAGCATTTTAAGTGAAGTTAATCAAGACAATAAAATAAATGATATTGCTGCTGGAGATGCTGAATGTATAAAGCTGTTTGTAGATGAAGTATTGCTAGAAATGGAGGTAGATACTGGAGCTTGCGCAACCGTTATTTCTAAAGCTAAGTATTTATTGTATTTTTCTAAATTTAAGTTAAGTTCTGTTGAAAAAAAGTTTTTTTCTGTCACTGGTAGCCAACTTAGATGTGTAGGAAAATTTGAAACAACTGTAAGTAAGGTGAATTGTCAAAAAGAATTTATTTTAGAAATATTTGTGATTGAATCGGAAAGGGATTTTAAAACTCTGATGGGTAGAAATTGGTTAAATGTATTGTTTCCAAATTGGAGGCAATCATTTAGTAATGAAATAAAAAATATAATCGACGTAAATCGAAAGGATTTTATAAATCTAATAAAAAATAAATTTCCGCGAATTTTTACTAACGAGCCGGAACATTGCATTGAAAGATATACGGCGAAAATTGTTTTGAAACCTGGTACAGTACCAATTTTTAAAAAAGCCTATAATGTCCCATTCAAACTTAGACCTCAAGTAGAAAAAGAGTTAGACAGATTAGTAAGTAATGAAAAATTAGTTCCTGTAAAATTTAGTAAATTTGCATCACCAATAGTTATTGCTTCAAAGCAGGGTAACGATATTAGAATTTGTGTTGACTGCAAAGTAACAATAAATAGATTTATAGAAATGGAGCATTATCCTTTACCGCGAATAGACGATAGATTTGCAAATTTAGCAAATTCTACTTATTTTTGCGTAATGGATTTGTCAGGAGCTTACCAATAAGTTAAACTTTCTGAGTCATCAAGGCAATATGTAACTATTCACACTCATAAAGGGTTGTACCAGTTTACTAGACTTCCTTTCGGAGTTGCTAGTGCACCGTCAATATTTCAATCCATTATGGATCAGGTTCTCTTGGGAATTCCGGGTACATCGTGTTATTTAGACGATATATTGGTTGGGGGTTCCAATATACAAGAAACGAAAGACAGAGTATTACAAGTTTTAAGCAAGCTGAATGAGTTTAATATTAAAATTAATTTAGCGAAATGTAAGGTTTTTGAAACCGAAATAAATTATTTAGGACATACCATCTCGAAAGATGGATTGAAGCCGAATAATGATAAAGTAAAAGCGATTTTAAATGCTCCTTGTCCGAAAAATTTATCTGAGCTACAATCTTATTTAGGCATGTAATTTGCTTAAGAAAGATAAAAAACATGTATGGACAAAAAATGTTCAAAGTTGTTTTGAAAAATCAAAGGAATTACTTGTAATAATAATTTATTAGAACTTTACGATCCAAACAAACCAATAATAGTAACTACTGATGCCAGTCCTTATGGTGTTGGAGCTGTGTTGGCTCATTTAGTTAACGGAGTCGAAAGGCCGGTTTTGTTTGCTTCAAGTACTTTATGTCCCTCAGAAAAAAATTACTCACAAATACATCGTGAGGCATTAGCTGTTATGTAGCTGTCATGTAGTGATAATTAAGCTCTTAAGAGATTTTTAATCCAAATAGGGATACGCCAAGTATAACTGCATCAAGATTACAAAGATGGGCTGTAATGCTCTCAATTTATGAATACGATTTTAAGTATCGTCCTGCAAAACGTAATGCACCAGCAGATGCAATGTCGCGATGCCGTTAAAAAATAAAACAGAAATAGAAATGGTAAATAATCTTTCAAATGTTATTGAATTACCTATAAGTGTTGAAAAAGTAAGGGAGCACACTCAAAGCGATTTAATCTTAAGTAAAGTTTTTTCTTATATAAAGACCAACTGGCCATTAAAAATATCGTCACAGTTAGACTGTTGGTACAAGTATCGTAAATGTTTGTCAACAGATAATGATTGCATTAATTACCGAGATAGACTAGTAATTCCAGAAACACTTCGTAATGAAATTCTCGATACCTTACATGAAAATCATGATGGAATCGTAAGGTTAAAAATGCTTGCTCGAAGTTCAGTGTGGTGGCCAAAAATTGACAGAAGTATGGAAGAATATGTTTCACGTCAATCTACACAAAAAGTACCAAAAGAAAAGGTTATCAGCAAGTGGACATTTCCTGAGGTGCCATTCGAAAGAGTCCATTTGGATTTTTTTTATTTTGAGTCAAAAACTTTTTTGATATACATATGTATGGTGACTCATTCAGTAAATTTATTGAAGTAAAAAATTTGGTAAGATCAGATGCAATATCCTTCTGTAATAGTTTATATTATATTTTTAAAATATTTGGTTATCCAAAAGAAATAGTTACTCATATAATGGCTCATCATTTTCATCATTTCATTTTGAAAAGTTTTTTAAAGGTTTAAATATTACTTTAAAAAATCACCACCGTATCATCCTCAAAGTAATGGGTTGGCTGAACGTGGTGTTCAAACAATAAAAAGTACTTTAAAAAAATACCTTGCAGATGATAAATTAAATTGTTTGCCGATTCAAACCAAATTAGATAAAATTCGTATGCACTACAACAACACTCCTTGCACGACAACAAATAAAAGTCCAACAAGTTTAATTTCTTTATTTACACCAAAAACTTTAATAAATTCATTAGCAAAAAAGCAAACTTTTAACTTTAAAAATAATAAAATCAGAGACAAAAAAGAGCAGAAGAATATTGTAAATAGTTTTAAGGCCGGAGATTAAGTACTGTATAGAAATCATTTTAAAGACTTTATTAAATGGATACCTTGCACTATTTATAAGCAATTCAGTCCTTATACTTATTTAATCAATATTAATAATTCTATTAAATATGTTCATAAAAATCAGCTTCGTTATTCAAATTTATCAGATAAACATCATCTTTTGTTAAATAATGAATTAAACAAAAAACACAACACAGTAGATTCTACACAAATAGGAAGATCTAGTAGGATTAAAAAAGAACCTGTTAGACTTCAGTATAAATAAAAATTATATATTAACAATTTGTATGTTAAGAAAATATCTAAAACACTAGTATTAATTATTTTATGAAATATATATATTAACCACAATATGTTAGTTTTATAATTTTTATATTAATTATTTTTGTTAGATTTTAATTTTGTAATGATTCGTAAACCTAGAATAAAATGGGGAAAATGTTATGTATTAGAATATAATTAGTAAGTACTTATATGTTATGCACTTTATATGAAATCCACTGTACGAATATTCATCTTTTGTAAAGCTTTAATTGTCAAATAATGAATACATATTTTATTCGACATATTGTTTTACAATCAGTCGTTTTGTAACTACAAAGAAGTAATATGTTTTATTTAAAGACATAATAGAATTAAGGAAGAAAAACATAGAAATTAAATTACTAACAAAATATGTGGATGACTTACATATTTGCTATTATTAAAAGAAAGGACGAGGAAAATATACTAAAGTTATTCAACAGTTACCACAGCAAACTTAAATTTACAATTGAGAAAGAGGAAGGGAATTCGTTACTTATCTATATAGGAAAATCAGTAGGCAAAAAAATTACATCATAACAGACTGGTACATGAAATATATATAATCAAGAGCCCCCACGCAAACCCCTAAGGGGCTGTGAGCACATACACAATCTCAACCACAATCTCACAAAGAGAACAAAACATGTAAAAATTTTAAATCAAGGGCATACAAGCTTTCAACAATGTAGGTTTGTATCACTTTGCTCAATATTTAGCAAACCAATGCATTTTCATTTTAACCACTTTTTTTGGTTATAACATATCATAACAGACTGGTACATGAATATCTTCAGGAAGAATAATTTAGACAAAAGGTAAGTACCATCTCTAACTTTATTAAAAAAGTTTAAACACTAAGCCACGAAAAATATAAAACAAAAAATATAAAAATAATTAAAGAAATATTGAAAAACAACAATTATCCGATAATAAATGACCCTAAAAAACAACATCTGGCAACACTACATATGTAAGCTTATCTTGTTTCGAGATATTAAGAAGTTTGAATTTTAAAGGATTAAAAAAATATTTTTGCATTATGGAATTAAATATTTTGACAAATAAATAGTGCCAACAAATAAGTATTTATTATGAGTGAGAAATTTATAACCATTTTTAAGAGGAAAAGTGGTTTTGAAAGGTTGAAATCACTTATACAATTTTCAAAATTAACTGCATGATATTATAAATGACTTAATCCGTCAGGAAAAAATTTTTTTGTTAGAAATTAACATTTTATTCAAACTCATTACATTGTAACTAAGTAATTTATTTTTTAGTATTTAGGGAAACAAAGTGTTTGTGGAAAATTGGTGGGATAGGGTAGTAAATCCATCATATATTTACGTTTTTCTTCTATTATTGGTCTTATGGTTGTGAATAATGAAAGCAAATCAATATTTTTGTATATTATAGGGCTTCCTCCTTTAGGTGAAAGGTCTAACACTTTGAATTCGAAATTGTCATCCAAAGAAGTTTTATAAAACATCCATTGTATTTTAGCCAAGACACAGACTCTCCATTGATGTTTATCTTTCGATTAGTCGTTGATTCTCCACGTTTATTCGTCGAAGTGGAACGAAATCTTTTTGAGCCATTTGTTCTTATTTGTTTCCATTTCTTAGGAGCATTACCTATACTTCTTCGCCGTATAATATCTACAATTAACTATAAATAGTGCATTTTTACATTAATAGGATTACCCGATCATACCTGAACCTCTATCTGAAGACATGGCAAAATTACTAACAAATATTTTGACAAACTTTTAAAACGGACTGACTTATACCACTATCAAAATATACAGTAACTATATTTTGTTTACCAAGCAAAAAATAAACTCAATTTATCAACTGAATTTTCATGTCATACTGCGAATTACTTCAGGTTAAGTTATTTTATTAGGAATTTATATTAAATAGCATATAAAAGAGATTTTTAAAATTTTTGACTTATACCACTTTCAAAATCAAGGGCTCATATATGCCAAAACTTACTGAGAATACTCTACTACGAGAAATAATAAATGAACCAGGAATTAAATTTGCACACAAGTCAAACTAAACAACAAACACACTATATACATACAAATCTAAAATCCAAAATAAAACAAAACGGACCAAAGTAATGTTGTGTATGAAATAAAATGTAATGGGAAAACAAACGCAAATTGCAATCAAGTTTACATCGGGACAACAAAAAGAAATTTAAGAGTAAGAATAGCTGAACATTACACAGATATTAAAAAAGGCCGACAACCTACTGCATTAGCACAACACTGTTTGGATCATTCGCACACAGCTGATCTAGACAATGTAAATATACTACATAAAGAACGGAAACATATGTAATAACGTGAGCCAAGATAGCGTCGATTTTGGGAATTTAAAAACCGGGAAAAATAAATACCCTGTAATAGGGAATTTTACTAATAGAGTAGATTTTTACTAATAGCGTGCGTCGACGAAATAGCGTGGATTTTGGGAATTAAAAAACCGGGGAAATATAAATACCCTGTAATCGTGCTAAAAATCCGCAGAGCCGTTCCCGAGAAAAGTGGCTTCGTCCCTAGTGGTTACAGCAGTATATATGTTCAAAAATCCCAAAGGTGGGATCTAAAAAAGAATAATGCAGTAATTTTGGAATTTTTAAATTGAAAATCGTCTAGTTTTTTACCTCAAAAATTATATAATCTTGAAATTTTACCACAATATTTTAAATTGCGATCACTAACTATGGGAAATAATTTTGGAATTTTTAAATTGAAAATCGTCTAATTTTTTACCTAAAAAATTATATAATCTTGAAATTTTTCCACAATATTTTAAATCACTAACTATGGGAAATAATTTGCTGAAAATTGTTTAAAATATTATAAAAAAAACTGAGCCTGGGTATCGAAACAACAAAAATTTTAATTTTAAAATGCTTATAACTCGTTTATTTTAAAACGTAATTTACAGAATTAACCAGAATTTAATAGGTATTAACTAGACCTTTAAGACCGAATATAATTTTTAAAAATCAATTACAAAAATTTAAGAAATGCCAAGCTCTAAAATAATTTGGAGGGGTGAAGTACCCAATTTTAAGACCACAGAGCGCAAACCCTGGCAAGTGGATGGTGCCCACCGTCAAAACTTAAGCTGAGATTATCCTCTGCTGTGCTCATGTCAAATTTTGGATCAATTGGTTTAGCCATTTACAAATGGCAACGACCCATCTATTACGCAAACTTTATTTTTAAGATTAATAACACTCGAAAATCTTATTGACTCACTCATCATAGAGGGTTAAACATTCTCTACTACTAAATCAAGAAAAAACTTTGTCTTAAATATATTTATTTCAATAATGCATGTACATAAACGATTAATGCTTCAGTTTCTGAAAAGCTTAAACTTTTTCCATTGCATTCTTTAAGCATTTGTTGCTAAACAAAACGAAAAAAATAACATAGTGCACAGTTTTCAGGATCAGATAAAATGTCATGATGTACATAAAAGCTTCTACATCGAAGGAATTGTTAAATTGAAGAAATAAGAAGGTATTCGTTGTCACTTATGTAGAAGGTTAGTATAAAAACAATTTTTTACAAAAAAGACAATAATATACACAAACACACCAAATACAAAATTATTAGTACCACGTCGGCAGTTGACAAGAATTTTAGAAATTCCGTGAAAGTGCTAAAATTAGCAGCGACCACAATAAACAAAAGGACAGTTTCTTTTTGCCATTTAGCCCACCCGGTTATGTCCATTCGATTTACAATAACAACTACAATCGCTCACACTATTATGTCCACTTAAACCAAATCGAGACTTGTCAACCATGAATCTTTCTGATTACTGACGGAATATTTTAGTTTATATTACTTTAATTTGTTGAAAACTACACCCAATTGACCTAGGAATTGCAATTACTAAATATGTATTTACCTAAATTAAATTACTCGATTATAGACATAAATGGCTTATTTCCACAATTATGTTATTTAAATGTTTTTAATTCTCGTTTGAACCTGTTTGTTTTTCATTGCCTCTCTTCACATCTTGCCTTCAAAGAAAAGTTTCAAGCAAAGTTCATGACAAATTTCATTGTGTATATTCGCTATAAGAATGGATTGGTAATAAATTGTTATGTTATGTGTTATGTTTATGGTGACCATTATTTTCATGAAAAAATAAGATTTAATAAAATAGAAAAATTCATCAATAAAACAATATTTTAGAAAGGGTATTAAAAATCATTTAAAATAATCAAACTAAACTTAAAGAACAGGACTTCATTTACTTATAAGCCCTCTTTAATCAAGTAATTCTTTTGCTGTAACAACATAAAAAATGTAGAGTTTTCAAAGATTTTCAGCAATATTACCTCTTATTAAGTTTTTTATACTAAATATTGTATAAATAATAAAAAAAAAAGTATACAATTATGAGAAAAATAATGTACAAAATAGTAGACGTTGGTCACCGTAGTTATGTTTTAAATAAAGTCTAAACTTTGTAACATATGTATGTGCATACATATCCCTACAAGAAAAGTATGATTGAAACTAACGCATGAACCAAGGCGAATTCATACCAGGTGGAGTCGATAGCCCAGCTGATTGTTTTTTGTTCTCGTTTTTTGCTAATGTCTTGTCAAAAAATATATTGTTTCATATCTGCTAATCTAATGTCAAAGTTGTTGTTTTGTTGTAGTTGTTGTCCTACTGCTTACACCTGGTATGAATTCGCCTTGGCATGAACAATGAAAACTCATACATACACAAAAATAAAAAAATGAATGTGAGTAGCAGAGTTGAATTTTTTGTAAAATACAACACTGCCACTGTAAATTGAGTCGTAATTTGTAAAATATATCCGCGTGTTTTTAAAATATTAAAATAAATATGAAAAGAAACGGTAATAAAATTACAATTAATTGTAATTTTTATTACCGTTAATTTTATAATTTTTCCACATGATGCTACACAAAGGAGTAGCGAAATATTAAAAAAATATAAATAAAATTATTTAAAGACATAAAGCTTAAAATAAAATAGTTAAATTAATTATATATTAAATAAATATGTATAAACTAATATTAAAATGTATTTTAATAAATATAAAAATATTAAATCTGTTTCTGCACAATTTTGCTTAGTCAGCTGTGAGGGGTTTATTCATCCAGTTTTAGTAATCATTGTTGATTAATTTTTACATCATAGTTGATACACGCACGGCGAATTCACAATTCACGTACACAATTTTTTTACTCACTTTTGTCATATGCCCTTAATAAAGCGAACCTAACTTTTTTATACAAAATGAGTAAAATTTTCTCATCAGTGACACTCCAATGATTGGTCAATTTACGGTCACTGTTCTTGTACGGTACTTATAAAGTTTGACATTTACAGCTCTCCTCTATTTCGTACATAAAAAAAAAAAAAATAGATAACAGTGCAATTTTCTAATTTGGTGTTTTTGCATAATTACATGTAAATAAAGTTTTGGAACTTTTGGCAAAACAAATAAATTTTGAGTACAATTTAAAAAATTATTGTTTTTTTCTAAATCGCAAAACGATTTAAAACAGGATACTTACCCCGTAGTGCTGGCAAAGTATTGAGTTGTTGTTATCGAGTACCAAGTACATGGTAAGTTTGTTGATACTCAATACTCAAAAGAAGTTACTCGATACTATTAACGTTATAGTTTTAGAAAAAAATTAAATAAAGAATTTAACGACTTTATTAAAACTCAGAATAACAGTTAGTTTTCATTATGTAAACAAAAGTATTGAGTAGTATCGAGTAACTAAAACTAGCAGAAATTGCCAGCTCTATTACATTATTATTATATATATGTATGTATACATCCCTACAAGAACAGTGCCCGTCAATTGAGCAATCATTTGAGTGTCACTGATGAGAGAATTTTTCTCATTGTGTATAAGAAATTTAGGTTCACTTTATTAAGGGCATATGACAAAAGTGAGTAAAAAAATTGTGTACGTGAATTGTGAATTCGCCGTGCGTTTATCAACTATGATGTAAAAATTAATCAATAATGATTACTCGAACTGGTTATATAAATCCCTCACAGCTGACTAAGCAAAATTGTGCAGAAACAGATTTAATATATTTATATTTATTAAAATACATTTTAAAATTAGTTTATACATATTTATTTAATATATAATTTTAGATATTTAAATATTTTTATTCGCTCAATAATGACTGCGTTCTACTGCCATTCGTAGGCTTTTTTGAAATTCAATCGCTCCCTGCTACCTAAAACATCTGAAATATGAAGAAATATATATGTAAGTTAGAAAATATTTTAAGATAGATCAAAGTATATAATCAATGTATATAATTCGAGGATGATTATCAACTCACATAAGCTTTCCGGAAGCATATTTTTCTCATCTACCTTCCCCATTATTTCTTCTTTTCTTTCAGCAGGTCTTCCGAACAGATTGCGCGGATGTCAGCAGTATTCCCCGACGTTGATTTTAGCTTATGCAAATATGTATGTAGTCTGTGAAGAATAAAATAATAAAGCAAAAATTTTAATTAGTTCAGCTCTACCTCTTCCGCAGCAACAAGGGTCTTCAAGGAAAGAATGCTGGCGAATCCATGTTAACACATTCTATATTTTTAATAACTTATTTATGCACCAAACTACTTTTTACATTTATTTTCTTTTCATATTTATTTTAATATTTTAAAAACTCGCGGATATATTTTACAATTTACGACTCAATTTACAGTGGCAGAGTTGTATTTTACAAAAAATACAACAATACAAAACTCTGCTACTCACATTCATTTTTTATTTTTGTGTATGTATGAGTTTTCATTGTTCATGCGTTAGTTTCAATCATCAATTTCTGGTAGGATAAAAACATTGTTGTTCAATATGTCATCTCATCATCAATGCGGTCGTTCACGAACTACAAGAGATCAAAGAGTAATCAGAATACGTTGAAATTTTTACAGTAGATATATATTGATGTTGTTAGTTGATTTCTTGAAAAAAGTGAAAATTTAAAAATTTTGAGTTAATACCCTCTTGTGGATCAAGTGCGATATGTATGATACAACTTCCTTTATTTTGAACATAACAGGTTTTCACGAAACCCAGGGTCAACTAAAAAAATATAACTATGTACGTATAAATCTATATATATATATACATACATACATTAAAATAGTAACACATTTCCGCCTGTCTGTCTGCTATTCATTTATGTTCGCATCACGTAAAAACTACTGGATGGATTTTAACAAAATTTTGTGAGGAGGTCCCTTAGCATCCTGATTCCAATATAGAATACTTTCTCATTTCCAAGAAAAAGTAGAGAAAAAGCAGTGAAAAATGCAATTTCCGGTTTAAAGGTACAGAAAGTTTGGGTTTAAAACTGGGATATTTTAAAAACTATTGCGCAACATTAGGCGCCAATTGAATAAAATTTGTATTTGATTTGTATTTTTACTTTGTGGAATTACAACGTTATTAAAATATTTTAAACACCTTTTACAGAGTTTTACAATAATTTCTAGATTTTTTTATAAATTTTATAATTTTATCCAGGGATGGGTACTTTTATATGCAGTGAATACATAAAGCATAACTGAAGCACTATAAAACTAAGAGTCTTACAATTGGTGTGGAATACTTTCAAAGAAAAATCGAGCAAAATATTGTCAAGACGCCCAAGACGTGGCTATTTTCAATACTTTTTCTTATTTAAAATGGGATACTACCTCTTCACAAAATTTTAATTAAAAACATCCTGTGGTTTTTAGGTGATGCGAACACAGACAGGCGGACAAACAGACAGACAAAATTTCTAAAAATTACAGCTTTGTATTCCATTTCAATTACTATTTGAACCATCAACAAAATTTTCAAAAAATATTTCGTGTACAGAAATGGCACTATTGCAGTTTTGTTATATGTCTATGTACACTGGTTCTTCGAAGAACTACTTTTAGAATTAAAATTATTTTTGTTTAAAACAAACTTGTGTTCAAGGCGAATTGATATAAGGTGGTGTTGCTAGCCCAGCTGATTTTCTTTTTTTACGTTTTTTGCCGGCTGGTTCCTTCAAAATTTGTTTATTTAATTTAAATGTGCTGCGGTGGGTCCAGATTCTTCTTTACAGCTCTAGTTTTAATTGCTTTTTATTTTTTATTTGTTTAGTTCTTTTTTTTCGTTTTTTTTCTTTTAATAAAAACATTAGGTTTGTTCTTTAATTAAAAATAGTACACACATTTTTTTTTGTTGTTTGCTGGTCTTACAGCCTGCAGCTCTAGAAGGTCGTTTTAACATCTTTTAGGGATCTTCACACATAAGATTAATAAGCACTTCTTCTTCGAAAGTAATCGAACATAGCTATTTTTTACATTTCGCTTTGATATCAATTAAGGCGAATTAATTTATTTTGACTGCGGCAGGCGACCAAACAAAAACAAAATACATATTGTTTTTTTATTGTTGTACTTGTTGTCGTCTCGCTTTCACCTGATAATGGATTCGCCTTGCTTGTGTTCATTGCTGACAATTGTGACAAAATTTCTTATGTGTACAATGTGTTCATGTTGGATTTTCGAAACTACTAAAAAAATAACAAAAAACAATAACGGAACTCAAGCTTCGTAGCAAACTGCTGTTGCAAATCTTGCAGATGCTGCAAACCTAGCATTTAAGCTATGGGTTGCAATACCACAACAACAAAATATATGAAACTGAGATTTGGTACACCCTAGCAAATATGCAACACTAGAAACTATAGCAGATTTCCAAAAGAATTCAAATTAGTAAAATTCTAAAGTTGCCAAAAATGAATTTATGATTTTGTTTTTTCTGTTTCTTTAGGCATTTTATTGAACTTTTTAATAATTTAATATGCAACCCAAAATCAGCTGTTGCAATAAATTTGCTATTTGTTTAAAAAAGGCACGCACGTTTCATAGCAGAAAATCGTTGCATATTTGCTATATTTGCAAATATGCACCTAATTTGAAATTTAATTTATTTTTTCTTAGAGAGAATAAAGCGAACTTAAGCTTGACTTTAAATTTCATCTGTATGTAAAATAAATAGTTCGACTAATAAAATTTCAAATATGTAATATTATAAATCAAGAATGTTGCAATTACGACAGGGTTGGAGAACTAAAAAGCTAGAAATGTAAAAAAAATTTAATTAAAGCCTATTACTCTGTTCGAATTTTATAAAAAAAGGTTGAGCAACATTTACTATTTCATAGGGAAAATTTGACATATAAAATGTGGTGTCTATCTCGCGATTTGGAAGATCTTTACGATTTTATTGCTTTTAAATATACCACATTGTTTTACAAAATTTTCCACAAGAAAGTTTACAAAAAAATTCCACATGAAATAATGCACATTTGCTTTATTTCACAGCTTTGATAAAATATTGCCAGAAACATTTCAATGTTTTCCACAGGAAAAACAGAGTACTACTTCTGCAACATTTTTTCATGACTTTTTCATAAAAATTTTTCATGTATGTAGTTTGACAACATTCCGCATGAAAAACTGAACAGAGTACCAGGCAAGGCGAATTCATACCAGGTGTGAGCAGTAGGACAACAACTACAACAAAACAACAACTTTGACATTAGATTAGCAGATATGAAACAATGTATTTTTTGACAAGACATTAGCAAAAAAACGAGAGCAAAAAACAATCAGCTGGACTATCGACTCCACCTGGTATGAATTCGCCTTGGTACCAGGCTTAAATAAAAAAATTATTGAATAAATTTTATATGAAATTGTACCAAAAAAGCAATAAGTGTACCACTGTACCATTGATGCTTCGATTGTACCAGATTTGTAAAATGGTACCACATATCCCAACACTGCTACGGTGGTGTTACAAAAGACTTGAAACTTGTACTGATTTGGGCATCTAATAGTACCTTTGTAAACGTAATTGTACCTAAATGGCATACACAAATAATCCACCGTTGTCACTTTTAAAGAAGTTTTCATTGATTTTAATATCAAGGAAACCATAAAATTAAATTTTTAAGCAATCAAACAACCAAAACAAAAGTACAATAATTTAAAACAAAACTATTATATTAAAATACTGGGTAGTTTTTAAAAGGGTTTATGATGCATTTAAAATTTAGATGCCAATATTTTTATATAAACACATAAATATGTATATTATTCAAAATATGTATATGAAAAACTGTACAATACCAATTTTAAAATCAGAATTGTAACAAAAAAAATATAATTGCAGATTTGTTTACTATTTAAAAACAAAAAGACCTAGTACATATAATTAAAACTTAAATTTAAAATGGAAAAACTAAATTTTATCGTTTGATACCCTCTCCAAACAAAGGAAAAACAATACTCCAAATAAATTTTATTTAGTTTTGAATTCTTTTAATTACTAAATACAGATATTTTATTCAATATTGCAAGAATTTATTTTTTCATACAATTATTTCAAGCTGATTGACTAATTCTTGCTAGTAAAAATTTTATTTTTACTACTAATTTTCATTTACTAAACAGACCTATTAAACTTTAATGTTGTTTTTTCTTTTTGTCATCTGAAGAAATTGTTCTTTACGATGGTAATCAAATTTCAGCTGTCGACTTGAAACGAAAATATAATTAATAAAAATACAAAACTTTTTTTTTATATATTACCTACAAAAGAGAGTAGAAGCCAATATAAGCGGTTTCGAAAAAGTATTTCTAACCATATCTTCAGTAAATATTTTGCGAAGTTTATTGTTGATACTGTAAACACTAAAGTTTTTTTGTCATTAATAATAATAGCAGGTAGTCGTTCCCAGAGGTTGTATCCAGAAAATATTTAAGGGCATTTCCTTTTCGAAATTCTTGGTCAAGTGGGAATGCAATATCTACTTACACATATTATGTGTTCTTGCTGATAAACGCAAAGTCTTCACATCAATGATGTGTGACTTTTTTATTTTTTTTTTTATTTTGTATACTCATTTGTACATGCAGCGTATTGTTGAGCCACAGGTTTGCTGCAGTGGCTATATGAAACAAAAAATTGTTGTTATAGAGAAATAAGTGGAATTCATGGGTGATGCCTTGTTTAAATTCTTTCATGTGCAAGGCACGTTAGGAACAAATTGATTGCGAAGTTCAAGTATTTAAGTTCAGCAGAAATAAAAGTTATTTATCAAACCTAACACAAATCTTTTACTAATAAGTAAAAATTTATTGCATCACCACTAAAATTTCTTCATTTAACATACATACGTAGTTGATAAGTTTGATCTTGTACATATTTGTCTAATGATATACATAGGCATGTATACTCGTAATTCCAAAATGCGCTTCAGTAAGCATTATAAAACGTAATTAAAAAAAGTGCAATTTTTATTTCCATATCTTTTTTTGACGAATTACGTCATAAATTGGCTAAATTTTTATAATTAAAAAAATAATTCTGTTGAATATGCCCTGTCGGAAACTGAGTTAACTAAAAATGAACTTTAAGCTAACTATTTCGCAACTAGTGCTGACTGACACTTGGATTACTTTGCAATGAAAACATCTAACTATTTTAACATTGCTGTATTACTTTGTAACTAACTTAAAGTTAGCTTTTTGTATCTAGCTGTAACCTAACTACTTTTCCGTTGGCTATAAGAAGATTTTTAAATCAACTACATACATATATGCATGTATGTAAATTAGATTTAAGTCAACTAAACTTTTATAGTTTAGACGTTAGCTTTTTGTAGATAGCTGCAACATAACTATTATTTAGTAAGTTGTCAAATTTGTTTTTCAAAAGAAAATTAAATATTTCCAATTTTTAAAATGATTCAGTGTAATTTATAAAAAAATTAATATTTATTAACTTACTATTATATACACATTTGTAAATTTATAAAATATATTATATTATTCATTTCATTAAAAAATCAATAAAAGCGTTTTCAAATTATATACATATATACGTACATATATACATACATATATACGCACATAATAGTGAATAATACTATTATATACAGTACCATTCACTATAAGGTACATATTTCTATTAATATACAAAACATATAACATTGGGGGTGAGTCTTCTGACTGTGGTTTTTTGATTGCATGTTTTATTTACTTTTTCTTAAATTTTTGTTTTTAATTTTTAAATGTTTTACAAACAAGTTGAAATCATAACAACATAACATAAACAATGTTTTTGGCGCTGAAATACGATTTGGAACTGTTTTCTCGAATTCAATCAGCTTTGCGCTCTGACCAGCTCGGCGCCCACTACGACCTGTTCGTGCTTATTTGTATAGTAGTTTTCTCGCATTGGTTCTCGCAATAAGCGTCAGTCGGCTCGGCTCGGAAACAAGCGGCCACTCTGTACGCACCCTTAAACCTCCGTCTTTATGTTCTATCAACATGTCTTAACAAAGGTCTTCTTCTGGATTGTTGCTCATACAGTTGGTGTCAAATGGTAAAAAGCTGCCGTAAACACTAGGTTATAGTTGCAGCTCTTGGTCATGTCCAGAAACGATGGTTGGATTTTAAAAAATGTTTTTCTTCTTTGTTTTTATTTAATTATATTTTATTGTTTTTCATTATATAACTAAAGAAAATCTTTAGTTTGTTAATTTTTTTTTTTTTTTGTTAATTTATTATTCTTTTAATATCTTTTTATATCTTTTTTAATATCTTTTTATAACTTATATTATATGACACTAAAGACCCCCGTGGCAGAGCATGTGGTGGTTCAGCTATTCTAATAAAGGCTCGAATTAAACATCATTTACTGTGTGATTTTTGTGAGGACTATCTTCAAGCAACAAACATCTGTATTGAAAAATATCATCAAAACTTTGTTATTTCTTCGATTTATTCACCTCCTAGATTTCAAATATCAGAGAGTCAATATAGCGACTTCTACAAATCACTAGGTCCCTGTTTCATAGCATCAGGCGACTACAACGCTAAACATACGTTTTGGGGATCTTATTACTCCAAAAGGTCGTGTTTTATTTGACACTATTTCAAAAATGCGTCTGAATGTGATATCAAGCGGACAAACCACCTATTGGCCTACTGATCGACAAAAAATACCTGATGTTATTGATTTTGGCGTGACTAAAGGTATTTCGAGAGAAATGATTAAGGTTGAAGCGTAACTCGAATTATCCTCAGATCATTCACCCACAATAGTCTATATATGGAACCAGCAAAATATTGTGTCACCAACAACTAGCACAAGCATTAATTGGTTGAAATATAGAAAGTATCTCAGTACTCACTGTTCGGAAAATATACCGCTGAGAAAACCAGAACACGTGGAACAAAGTCTTATTAATATTGATCAAATCCTCAAATCAGCTGCCCAACATGCAACAGTAACCCGACAATCAGCTAGATACAATCAAATTTACTTTGTAGATGTCGAGCGGCTCTTGGCTGAAAAAAGGAAAATTAGAAGAGAGTGGCAAGCACACAGATCTCCTCAACTCAAATCTAGACTTAAAGATTGCACGAAACGGCTAAGACAGCTGCTAGAGTCTCGAAGAGTAGCATCTCTGAAAAATTACTTGGAAGACCTCGACGCAACTGCACAATCAGATTATTCATTATGGCGTGCATGTAGAAACCTTAAAAGGCTAGTCGTACGTAAGCCCCCCTTCCGAACTTCTTGTGGAGTCTGGGCAAGAAATGATACCGAAAAAGGTAATTTATTTGTTGATCATTTGAAAAAGGTTTTCACTCCAAATATGTGTACTGATATAGTTGAGTTGCCACCAGTAGAGACTAGTGCCGAAGTACACCTAAGATTTGAATTTAGCGATATTGAAAGGGCAATAGCGGATTTAAACACCAAAAAAGCCCCTGGAGTTGATAAAACAAGTAACAAGATGTTAGTTGAGTTGCCCCATATAGGTCGCAGAATTATTCTGTTTGTTTTTAATGCCATCTTACGTCTTGCGTACTTTCCCACAGAGTGGAAAGTTTCTTTGATTACTATGATTCCTAAACCAGGAAAAGACCACACAAAAGTAGAATCATACAGACCTATAAGCCTTTTATCAAACGTGTCAAAGTTATTTGAGAGAATATTAATAACTAAGCTGAATCCAATTCTTAGCGCGAAAGGATGTATTCCGAACCATCAATTCGGCTTCAGAAAATAACACAGTGCGATCCAACAAACACACAGATTAGTAAATGTAATTAAAACGACCTTTGAAGAAAAAAAATACTGTTCTGCGCTCTTTATCGACGTTTCTCAAGCATTCGATAAAGTTTGGCACGAAGGCCTAATATTTAAGCTACAGATGAACTTGCCCGAAAACTTGTATAAGCTCTTAAAAGATTATTTAACGAATCGCAAGTTTTTACTAAAAGAAGGTGACTTTTTAAGCTCGCCACAGCTCATTGAAGCCGGAGTTCCCCAAGGTAGTATTTTGGGACCAATTTTATATTTACTGTACACATCAGATATGCCAATTAGCACCCTAGTGCATACATCAACTTTTGCAGATGACACAGCTTTTTTAAGTATTCATGAAAGTGCCCAAGAAGCATCAAAACTTTTACAAGACCACATACTCAATTTGGAAAAATGGCTAGAAAAATGGAGAATAAAAGTGAATGAGCAAAAATGTACTCACATAACTTTCACACTGCGTAGGGACTCATGCCCTCCTGTTCGCATAAATAACCAAATGATACCACAGCTTTCAGACGTTAAATATCTGGGTATACATCTTGACCGTCGCCTTACTTGGAAAAGCCACATTGATTTCAAAAACTAATTGAAACTAAAAGCAGTACAACTAAATTGGCTTATTGGCAGAAACTCTACCCTAAGCTTAGATTGTAAACTTCTGCTGTACAAGTCGATCCTCAAACCAATTTGGTGTTATGGGATTCAGTTATGGGGCACTGCCTCAGCTAGCAATGTAGAAAAAATTCAAAGGCGCCAAAATAAGATACTACGTATGATTACATCTGCTCCCTGGTATATAAAAAATTCGAACATCCACAAAGACCTAAACATGCCATCAGTTAAAGCAGAAATAGCGAAACATGCAGTCACATATCTAAAGAGGCTTGAATCTCATCCAAACCCTTTGGCGCGTAATATGCTGAATGAACCTGGTTATATTCGACTAAAAAGAAGAGATACTGCTTTTCTTGGCCGTACATTAGAGGGATGACCCGCAAATGATTGCAAAATCCGTGAAACAAACATTATTTTTGTCTAGCACTGGCTGGACTTAAAAAGTATATTTTTATTTTAGACTTAAGATATGAGTAATTATTGTTAGTTCAAAAATATTGAAGATACAATAAACAATTTATGAAAAAAAAAAAAATGAAAAAAAAAATATCTTTTTATTTTTTGGCTCATGTAAAATTTTCTTTTAGTTATAATATGTAAAATTCAGGTTATACACGATAACCAGAGTGATTACACGTGGCTGATTAATGCAAACACCAATTAACTGTACCACGGTACAGCTAACCGTGGAAGCCAATCAGAGGGGAGACGCAAAGCACTTGAAGACCGAGCAACAAGGACGGCCTGATTGATCTTAAGCGATATTGACAATGACGTGCGCACGTGTTCCTCAATCCGAAGCTACTTTACGACTCTTAACAAAAGTCAAACTTCATTAAAAAAAAAAACAGTATTAAAAATAATGTTTTTCTTTTCATATGAAGTTTGACTTTTGTTAAGGCATGTTAATGTCTAATGGAGACGGGGGGTAACAAAAGTCAAACTTTTTTATTTTATTTTATTTTTAATACTGTTTTTTATATGAAGTTTGACTTTTGTAGACATGTTGATAGCAAATAAAGAGGGGGCTTAAAAAGCCTCCTCAAATGCCTTTTAGTAACATTCCTGATGCTTCCATACAAATTCAAACACTTGTAATTAAAACTAGAGCTATCAAAGACACATATCTTTTTTTACATAAATAGCACACTTTAAACCATTTATTTTATGCCCCTATTGCGGTTAACAACTTTTTTTAAAATTTGGTCGTCTTTCATTAATCGGTATTGCCATTCACAACTTAAATGCAGTTGACTTTTTGGTTGTGTTTAATAGTATTGCGCATAGTTGGGGGTAGTGCACTAATTCTGCAATCTTCACTCACACTGAGTGATATTGCAAAATTATTGCATTCATTTTTTTGATTTCTAATGATGATTTCAAATTTTGCAGCTTCAATCAACATTAGTGATAGTGAGTTAAAAAATCTTTCCACTAAAATTAAATTATTTTGATTTCAAAAAATGCAAATAAAAATAAAATTCAATTTATTTTATATTTATTAATGATAGTAAATTAATTTATATAACATAAATATACGAGTATGAGCATCTAGGACTTCAAAAATTATTTTAATTTATTTTTAGTTTAACAAAATTTTTATATTTCAATAAACAAAATGGATATATGAAAAAAGTAAAATTCAAAAAATTATTTGCAACAAGCTTTTAAAAACTATTATCATCAAATTTTTTATCTTCTATGAGTGTCTACCATTCCATTAAAGGAAAACAAACGCTCCACTGTTGTCGAAGAAGTCAAATGCGTATTGAATTTTAAAAACATTTGCCTAATTACTGGATATTTGTTAAGACAACCTAATTCAGTCTCAAAATCCAGTAGAGAAGTATTTAATTCTATTCGTACGCTATCATTTTGTGTCTACCGAAGGTTCTAATATCAAAGATATTAGAAGATTGGTTATTTAAACAATCATTTTATTTACTTTGTCAATTGCACTGAAATCTAGGAATCTAACTTATCTTGTACTATTCGAACTGACTTTGAAATATTTTATGTAACTGTTATATAGTAATTATAATTAATTTGTTACCATTATGTACCTTGTTTCAATACTGAATGAGTAATTCATGCACAAAAACCGACTTCAAAACGGGGTATTTTTTTATAGAGGTATAGAACTTTGAGTTGCAACAAAACAACGATGGATTATTCGGTTGACATGAATTTTATTTATCCGAAAGATAATCTTGTGGCATTGCATTTTAAATATGATTTCTGACATATGACCGCCACGGCTGGCGCGAATGTAGTCCAATCTGGAAGTCAAATTTTCGATGAATTTTTCAAACATTTGTGGCCGTATATCGGCAATAACACGGCGAATGTTGTCTTCCAAATGGTCAAGCGTTTGTGGCTTATCCGCATAGACCAATTTGGCGGTCACCAAACGCGTCTTTCAATAAATCTATTGTGGCACGAGCTGTGTGACGTCTTGTCGAAACCACATCTCATGGTTATTCAATTCAGGAATGAAAAAGTTAGTAATCATGGCCCCATACCGATCACCATTGACTGTAACGTTCTGGCCACCATCGTTTTTGAAAAAGTACGGACCAATGATTCCACCAGCTCATAAAGCGCACCAAACAGTCAGTTTTTCTGGATGTTTCGACATACACTTCACTCCAAATGCTGCACTTTTGTTTGTTGACGTAGCCATTCAACCAGAAGTGCGCTTCATCGCTAAACAAAATTCGCTTATGAAAATCGGGAACAACGGTAATCTCGTTTTGGGCCCATTCGACGAATCTACGCCTTACTGTTCAGGCGTGAGTCTATTCATGATGAATTGCCAAACCAATAAGAATAAATCACTTGACAGCTGTCAATCGGTCGCCATCTTGAAAAGTAATGCCAACTTAAAGTTCTATACCTCTATAAAAAACTCCCTTTACAATGATTATATTATATTCGAGGAAGATCGTATTTTTAAATGTCGTAGCACAAAATGTCAATTCAGATATAAAAACTAATTTTGGAATTCAATAATCTAAAGCAAATATCAGTGCTTCCGGAGTATATAAGGGCACATGACCCTGGGGTTCTGGTTTTTTCAGGTTAACCCAACTATTGCGACACCCTCTAATTTCCGAATTAAAATTTTATACTTGTTATAGCGGTCGTAGCAATACAGGCTCTTTGAAAATTTCAACCGACTGCCTGTAACGATTGGCCATATACTTCATTACATAAACTATTGCGACATCCTTTAATTTACAATTTCAAACATTTATACTTATTTTAACAGAAATAGTAATGGACATTCTGTCTAATTGTTAAGTGTTTGTCAATAACTGTTCAAAAGATAGGGCCTTATATATCAAATGACGTCACGTATTGAGACACCCTTTAAATTCAAATTTTAATTTAAAACTTGTTATAGAGAACTTTTTCATACAGATTCTTTGAACTGTGTGTACACATCAAATTACATGAACTATTGGGACACCCTTTAATTTCTAATTTTAAATATTTACACTTGTTATACCAGACATAGTAGTAAACATTCTGTCTAATTTTCAAGTGTTTGTCTATAACGGTTCCACAGATGGGGAGATAATGATCAAATTACATCAATAATGGGGACACCTTTTAATTTATAGATTCAAATTTTAAAATTTTTGTAATAGCGGACTAAGCAATATAGGTTCTTTGTAAATTTCAACTGTCTATCTATAACAGTTCAAAAGTTTGGCCATATATATCAATTTACATTAACTATTGGGACACCCTTTAATTTTCAAATTCATATTTTATACTTGTTATTATTGCGGACTAAACAATACAAGTTCTTTTTAAATTTCAACTGTCTCTCTATAACGGTTCAACAGTTTGCCCTTATATATACCATATTAAACAAACCAATGGGACACCCTTTAATTTCTAATTTTAAATATTTATTTTTATTATAACAGACACAGTAACGAACATTCTGAGGAACTTTCAAGTGTTTGTCTATAACGGTTCAAGAGATAAAGGTGAAATTACGTCACCTATGGGGTCACCATTTAATTTTATTTTATTATTACTTTTTGTTATTGGGAACTATAATGATGCGCTTTTTTATTTTAAATTGGTGACCTATAAAGTTCATAATACACAAAAAAAAAACATGTATGTTATATGGGGACACCCTTTAATTTTAAAATGGAACCAATCTGTAAGCATAACCTTTCTCATAAAGAATTTTTAAAATCGGTTCAGAAATTACCGAGTTCTGAAGGCACAAACATACAAAAAAAAGCAACACACAGACGAATTGATAACCTCCTTCTTTTTTTGAAATCGGTTAAAAATTCATTTCGTTTCATCACTTTTTAAATATTTTGGTGTAAAACAAGAGAAAATTTTAAAATTAAATAAAAAAACACAAATTTATTTCAAAATTTTCATGATCAATCATTTTTGAAAGTTGATCGAGAGTATGAATAAATGCAGCTTTTTATTGATTGCAAGAAAAATTTTGCAATCAATTGAGTGCGTGAAGAATTCTTGCACTAAATCTGCGTTTAGTGGTAGTGCAAACATTTGCACTACCACTAAATTCTTTTGATTGCTAGTGAAGCTTTGCAGTTTATCAGAAAGCTGCAAAAAAAAATAGTGCAATAATTTCTTTTGCAATATGATTTCGTAATTTTAATCAAAATTTAGTGCACTACCCCCATCTATGGTATTGCGGTTCACCATTTTGTATGAGTTTGGTTGAAATACATACATATACACAACTGCTTATTAGCAGTTGAGTCAAACACAACTAAAAATCCAACACCAAAAAATAATTTGGTTAAGTCCAAGGCGAATTCATACCAGGTGGAGTCGATAGCCCAGCTGATTGTTTTTTGCTCTCGTTTTTTTGCTAATGTCTTGTCAAAAAATACATTGCTTCATATCTGCTAATCTAATGTCAAAGTTGTTGTTTTGTTGTAGTTGTTGCTCTACTGCTCACACCTCCACCTGGTATGAATTCGCCTTGGTTGAGTCAAAGTCGGGTTGGCTGACAGACGACCAAACTTAAAGTGTGTTTACATTGCGTGTACAAGTCATATGGAATGTCAGATTTTCCATATGTAAAACTATACACATAGTGTAAACTTCTTGAAACATAACATAAGTTATTTACCTATGTGCAATAACATGTGTTAGTTTTTTATTTAAAGCACGCTCTATTTGATCTGTAAAACTATATGACAACAGATGTTTTCAGTGATGTTTACTTTTAGTTTCAAAGATTCGGCTTATTTATTTTTATCATGAATTTAAGGAGTTTAAAATTAACCAATATCTTTATTCTAAATGTTGTTAGTAATATATATATATATATATATATATATATATATATATATATATATATATATATATATATGAATGAATCAATTTTAATATTTTTGTATTTATCTATTTTACCGGTACTAAGAAAGACTGAATTAAATAAAAATTTACTTTACTATAGTGCATTATTTTTATATATTTTTTAAGAAGGTAAGCAAACTGTGTAAACTGTAATATCACCTAATTAACAATTTTGGACCGCAGGATAAAAAATTGCTACAGAGGTATTGTGGGTATCGAAGGTGCAAATCACTTCATTGAGCCGTTACTTTTGAAAATGAGAGAGTTATTAATACATACATATTTTCTTTCGATTTTGATTTGTGTTTTGGTTTTCAAAATTACATATATTAATATATTAATAAGTTTTTCCTTCTGAGTGTTTACGGAGTTGCCAAGCCAAATTTAATTTAGTTAATTTTGAGTTTTTTTTTTTGTAATATTTTAGCAAATTAGACTCAAAAATGTAAAAGAAAAAATACATTCTGCACTGCTCCTTTTGACAATCTATCATACCAACAAAAAATCAAGCAAATACGTTGAGTTTAAGTCAGTTAAAATGGTTCTTAAGTTTTTTCAACTTGCCTGTTTATATATAGATTATTTTTTGTTTTGATATAATTTGTCTCTTATAATTGATTTCTGTACTGTTGTAGAAGCACCCAAATGATAACACAAAACGGTAGTTTCTTTGCATAGTTGACATCACTAGCGGGTGTCTAATAAAATGAAATGGCGGCAAAATATACAAAATTGCCTAATAACTTATACAACAAGTCCCAATAAAGCTATTATATTAGTTTTATTATATAGTCTAACAATTTAAAAAAATAATCCATCTAACCCACACTTTGAAGACCAGCTGTTTTAAATATTTAATTTTTGTTTTCAACAACAGGAGCTTATGTCATATGTACGTAACATGGGTACGTTTGAACACAAAAATTATAAACCATATGTAAAACACTGATTTTGGACATACACATGAAATTCCATATGTATAGCAATTTTGACAGTACATATGACTTGTACACTCAATGTAAACACACCTTTAGTTGTGTTGAGAACGGATAAGACACACGAAAATTGGAGTGTTGCTAGAATCACAGCTTTCGTTGGAAAGGGATAGCAAGAGTTAATGCTGTTCTTATATTATTATCTCTTTCTGGTTATAGCTGCGCTGCAATTTGACATTTTATTTGTTTACAAAATAATTTGTGAAATTGTTGGAAAATTTTAATTTTTGTGAAAAATTAATTGTTTTATAAATAGATTTCTGTTTTAAAATAATTTGTGCCAAAAATAATATTTGAAGAAAAACCATCCGCAGTCGGCCAAATAAAATAAATAAAAGGAAGCAATCAAAAGGAAATAAAACAACAGGAAAAAATGTACATAAGTATAACAAAGGTTCAAATAAATTTGTTTATAATTAAATTATTTTGGTATTTCAGGAGTCGCCGATGCGCTGCCAAGAGAAGAAAAACTTCATCAGTTTCCGAAAGACTTTCATCAGTTTAATACATATCAGCTGAAGAGTAGTAAAGGTCTACAGGTAGTTATAAAAGGTGTAGACTCATATGTTGATCCAGTCGAAATTAGAGATGGCCTCCAAAAAGCGGGATTTAAGGTAAAAAGTGTAGACAAATCGAGAACGTGTCCCTCAACCTATATTTCGCGTTTGAACTGGAACCTGGAGATATGCGATTGAAAAAGAACGAAACGCACCCTATCTATAATTTAAGATATCTGTTGCACCGCAAAATAAGCGTAGAGGAACCGGATAAGCGATCAGGACCCGTACAGTGTCTAAATTGCCAAGAATATGGTCATACTAAGGCTTACTGCAAATTGCCTCCGGTTTGCGTTGTATGTGGAGAGCTACATTGTTCCGCCCAATGCGACAAAGCAAGGGACGACTCGAAAGTTAAAAAATGTAGCAATTGCGGTGGAAACCACACTGCTAACTACAGAGGCTGTCCAGTTTTTTCCATGGTAAGGAAAACCACTCAAAAATCAAATACTCCTTCTAAGCACCCACAATATCGAGCAAATGCTTATTATCCTCAGTTAGCCCAACCAACAACACAACATATTTCATACGCAGATATGGTAAAAACAAATCATACTTCAGTACATAAAGCGACACCAACAACTAATTCTACTCCAAATTTGCACCCAGAACCTAAAGAAAAAACACCATCTGGTAACTATAATCGTCTCGAAGCAAGCATCGAGACATTAGTGCATTCGTTAAACAGTTTTATGAGCTCTATGAGCAGCATGATGCAAGAAATGGTACGCATGCAATCTATGATGTTGCAGGCGGTACTAAACAAACCATGAACTGTTTAAAAATATGTTTCTGGAACGCAAACGGCTTACGCCAACATAAAAATGAGCTTGAATACTTCCTCAAGAACCAATAAATTGATGTCATGCTGATTTCCGAGACACACTTAACAACAAATAGACTTTTTTAAATCAATGGCTATATTTTATATGACACTAAGGACCCCCGTGGAAGAGCATGTGGAGGCTCGGAAATACTTATTAAGGCCCGAATCAAACATTATTTACTGCGTGATTTTTGTGAGAATTACTTTCAAGCAACAAATATCTGTCTTGAAGAATTTCATCAAAGCTTAGTTATTTCTTCGATTTATTCACCTCCTAGATTTCAAATTTCGGAAAGTCAGTATAGCGACTTCTACAAATCACTAGGTCCCTGTTTCATAGCATCAGGCGACTACAACGCTAAACATACGTTTTGGGGATCACGCCTGATAACTCCAAAAGGTCGTATTTCGTTTGACACAATTTCAAAAATGCGTCTGAATGTGATATCGAGTGGACAACCCACCTATTGGCCTACTGATCGACAAAAAATACCTGATGTTATTGATTTTGGCCTGTTTAAGGGTATTCCGAGAGAAATGATTAAAGCTGAAGCGTGTCGCTTGAATTATCCTCAGATCATTCACCCACTATCGTCTATATATGGGACAAACAAAACATCATATCACCAACGACTAGCATAAGCATTAATTGGTCCAAATATAGAAAGTATCTTAGTACTCATTGTTCGGAAAACATACCGCTAAGAACACCTAAACACGTAGAGTGGAGTCTTATTGATTTTGACCAAAACCTCAAATCAGCTGCCCAACATTCAATAATAACCCGACAATTAGCTAGAAACAATCTAATTTATTCTGCAGATATCGAACGACTCTTGGCTGAAAAAAGAAAAATTCGTAGAGAATGGCAATTTCAGAGATCTCTTCAACTCAAAAGCAGACTTAAGGAATGCACGAACCGGCTAAGAGACATGCTGGAATCTCGAAGAGTAGCATCCCTGAAAAACTATTTGGGAGACCTAGACGCATCACCTCAATCAGATTATTCATTATGGCGTGCTTGTAGAGCTCTTAAAAGGCCAGTCTTACGTAAGCCTCCCCTGCGAACTACATCTGGAGGCTGGGCAAGGAGCGATTCCGAAAAGGGCAATTTATTTGTTGGACAATTGAAAAGGGTTTTTACCCCGAATATATCGACTGATATAGTTGAGTTGCCAATTGTCGAGGCTAGTGCTGCAATACCGATAAGATTTGAATTTGGTGATATTGAAAAGGCAATAACGGATTTAAAAACCAAAAAAGTCCCTGGCATTGATAAAACCAGTAACAAGATGTTATTTGAATTGCCCCGTATAACTCGCTCGTTCTTTTTATTTCTAATGCCATTTTACGTCTTGAGTACTTCCCCACAGAGTGAAAGGTATCCTTGGTTACCATGATTCCTAAACCAGGAAAAGACCACATAGAAATTGAATCATACAGACCTATAAGCCTTTTGTCAAACATGTCAAAGCTGCTTGAGAGGATGTTAATAACTAAGCTTAACCCTATTCTAAGCGACAAAGGATGTATTCCAAACCATCAATTCGGCTTCAGGAAAAAACATAGTACGATCGAACAAACTCATAGGTTAGTCAATGTTGTTAAGAAGACATTTGAAGAGAAAAAATACTGCTCTGCGCTTTTTATCGACGTTTCTCAAGCATTCGATAAGGTATGGCATGAAGGCCTAATATATAAGCTAAAACTGAATTTGCTCGTAAACCTATATAAGCTGCTAGATAGTTATTTAACCGAACGAAAATTTATTGTGAGCTCACCCCAGCCAATCGAAGCCGGAGTTCCCCAAGGTAGTATATTGGGGCCCTTTTTATACTTATTGCATACTCCAGACATGCCAACTAGTAACCGAGTTCACACATCGAAATGTGCTGACGACACAGCTTTTTTGAGCATTCACGAAAGACCCGAAGTAGCATCACGATATTTATAAGACCACATATCCAATTTAGAAAACTGGTTGAAGAAATGGAGAATAAAAGTGAATGAACAAAAATGTACTCACATAACTTTCACACTGCGTAGAGAATCTTGCCCCCCTATTCGGATAAATAACCAAACGATACCCCAGCTTTCAGACGTCAAATATCTCGGCATACATCTTGACCGGCGCCTTACATGGAAACGGCACATAGAAACAAAGTTAACGCAAATGAAGTTGAAAGCAGTCCAACTAAACTGGCTAATTGGCAGAAATTCTACTCTAGCTTTAGACTGCAAACATTTATTATACAAGTCAATTCTAAAACCAATATGGTGTTATGGCATTCAATTATGGGGCACTGCCTCAGCTACCAATGTAGAAAAAATTCAAAGGCGCCAAAATAAGATTCTACGTATTATTACATCTGCTCCCTGGTATATAAAAAATTCGAACATCCATAAAGATCTAAACGTGCCATTAGTTAAAGCAGAAATAGCGAAACTTGCCATAAGATATTTAAAGAAGCTTGAAACTCATCCTAATCCACTGGCCCGTAACAAACTAAATGAACCTTGTTACATTCGACTAAGAAGGAGGGACACTGCTTCTCTCATCCGTACATCAGAGGGATAACCCGCAAATTACAGTAACCGTGAAACATATATTTTTTTGTCCAGCACTGGTTGGACTTAACATGTATATTTTTATTTTTAGACTTAAGATATAAGTAATTATTGATAGTTCAATTATATTGAAGATACAATAAATAAAAAATTGCGAAAAAAAAAGTTTCCGAAAAATCCGACCAAGTAAGTATTTACATGGTTAAATTTTATAATCAATTTTTGGCCGGAAGTTTTTTTACATTGGAAAGAACTATGTTCTTACCCAATGATCAAATTCCCTTTTAATCTGGTGGTAATTCCAATTGTTTTTATAATGGACAATTGGAATTTTATATGTATTCGGTACCTCGATTTCTTTTATTTTTTTATGATGTGTTGTTATTTACATTGGTTGGATTTTATAAAGAAAATTTTTTGGTTAAAGTTGGTACTGAGCTTTGTAGATTAAAGTAACGATATAATAAATATTTATTTTATTAATATATAACAATTGCGTTTTTTTTTTTTTTAATATACTTATGTATTAAAAATTATATGAATGGTATTCAGTGTTTGATGAAAATGGTTTTGCGAAATTGCAAATGCATTATATCATAGAATATTTTTAATTTTTAAGAAAGTTAAGTAGTTCGTTGTTGGATTTCACCAAATAGCTATGATATTATGCATTTCCACTTTTGCAAGACCATTGAATTAAACTCTGAACTCCACTTATGTATTTTTTGAGAGAAAGTATTGTATGTTACAAACAGTTAATTTAAAACGTTTTTTATGCTTTTGTAACATACTATAAATTCACTTACAAATTATTGTTTTTTAATTTTAGACGTCCTGAGTGACTTAAAATATTAGACATAAAGTCATCAGTAAAAAATATATTTGCATGCAGTCGGCATTTTGCAGAAAAATACATTTTTGGTGGCAGAACATCAAAATTTGCAGTTCCAATAAAAGGACAAAATGAAAGTGCTGAACCAAATGCAAATCGCGTGAATTTTGTTAAACCTTCGGGCTCAAGTTCGATGAAATCAGCTCAAGTTCCAATAGCAAAAAGTTCGCAAGAAGTAATTTTGAATGTAGATAATGTAACTCAGTCAGAAGAAGATGCTTCAATAGGTGATGGCTTAGTCCAGGTAGATAGTGTTAGTTTGAATCTAGTTAATGAAAGTTTTAATAGTGAAGGTCAGACATGTAGTGAAAATACCAAATGAATGAATAATGAATAAATGACTAATAATAATAATATTTTAAATTCAAATATTTTAAGTCAATGTCTGACCTACTTTTGGTTCAAATACTTAATGCCAACGAACGATACATTTCAGGTATGCACATTTATTTAATACCGTCGCACAATGGCTGAAAATCGTTTTTCGTTGGCCAAAATTCTGTAACTTTTGAACCGATCAAAATATTGAAAAAAATTTTTTTTAATGGTTAGATATTTAGCTCAGCTTGATTCAGTTTTAATTACATTAAAATTGATTGAGGACTTTTTAAGGAATTCGAGGTCAAAGTTGAACATTTTAATTTTTTTAACTTTCAGAGTGAAATATGGGTTTATTCTGTGTGTAACATAGTAAAATATCCCTCTAAGATCCAAAAAAGTATATATATTCTTGATCAGTGATGAAATCTAAGACGATATAGCTATGTCCGTCTGTCCATACGTCCGTCTGTCCATCCGGCCGTCCGTCCATTCGCCTGTCTGTATGAACACGATTCAGTCTAAACGAAAAGAGCTAGACCCTTGAAATTTGGTACATATATATCTTGAACGATAGGGCAGGCTAAGTTCGTAAATGGGCCAAATCGGACCAGGGGGAAAAAAATTCCCCTAAGAAGAACTAAACCAACCCCTGAAAAACTACACATTTTTACAAGTTTTTTTGTAAATTTGTTAAGCAAATGAAATATTTTTATGTCAAAGAAGGTTCAAGGTCTTTACCCTGGAGCCAGAAAATCATAAAAATTTATTTTTGGACCCCATTTATTTGTGTTTATTCGTTGAACAGAACGGTCGCAAGTTTTTAAGCTCGCAATAATAATAAAAAAAAACAAAAACATAGTGTGTGAATTTTTAACAAACGAAATACCAAAACAATAAAAACCTGTTTGATACAGAACAACAAAGTTGTTGTATTTTTTTTCCTTCTTTTACAACGGCATTTATTACTACTAATAAGAAAAAAACAAAAAAACAGTGCGAGGGCTCATTTATGAGTCACTCAAATTTAAATATATCTGAGAAAAGTGCGAACATAAGCAGTAGAAATGCATATGTAATTCTAAATGCTGATGAAAGCAGTGATAAAAATGAAATAAATAAAAACAAACAAACTGATGTGTTTTTAAATGCTGCGCCAATATACCGCACACGCTCCTGTTCACCATTGTTGCTTAGTAGCGACAAAAAAATATATATGAATAAATCATCTTCGCCTTCTCAACACAGTGTGACCAAAACAAACATGGACAGTGCTCAAAAACCCAAAACACAAGTAGGCATAGATAGATACGTGACGGTATTAAAACGAGGACGTAGCCCTAAATCTTCGCAGTTGGCTTCAATTTCTAAAGTACCTAAAGATAGGGACTCTAATAGTATAAGTTCCCAAAACCGCTTTGCAATCTTGGATAGCGAAACAAGTGTGCCTACAACCTTACCCAAGTCGTTCAAACCACCTCCTATTTTTCTGAGAGAACAAAATTCTAATGATTTAATAAAAAGTATAATTTCAGTAATTGGAGAAAATTCATTTTATGTGATTCCTCTTAAGCGTGGTAACATAAGTGAAACAAAGATTCAAATAAGTGATGAAAGCAACTTCCGAAAATTAGTTAACGAATTTGAAACCCGCAATAAGAATTTTTACACCTACCAATTGAAAAGTGGCAAAGGTTTGCAGGTAGTCATAAAAGGTATGGACCCTTGTGTCGATCCAGCTGATATTAAAGCTTGTCTACAAAAAAATGGATTTAAGGTAAAAAACGTAGCCAATATCAGAAATCGTGAACGTGTCCCCCAACCAATATTTCGGGTTGAATTGGAACCTGGTGATATGAGATTGAAAAAAAATGAGACTCACCCTATATACAATATTAAATATTTGCTACACCGAAAAATTACCATAGAGGAACCACATAAGCGATCAGGACCTGTACAGTGTTTAAACTGTCAAGAATTTGGTCATACTAGGGCTTATTGTAAGTTGCCCCCTGTTTGCGTTGTCTGTGGCGAGCTTCATGTTACAGCCCAGTGCAATAAAACTAAAGATGACATAAATGCAAAAAAATGCAGTAATTGTGGTGGAAATCACACCGCAAACTACAGAGGTTGTCCAGTATATACTATAGTGAAGAGGTCTTCAATTCAAAAGTTACACAATCTTCCAAAGCATCCACAATACACATCAAATGCTAATTATCCTCAATTAGCCCAGCCCAACGCAAAACACGTTTCGTATGCTGATATTTTAAAAACAAATCGTACACCAGTTATTAATGTACCACCAACATCAAATAACAACAACAATTTATACACGGAAAATAAAGAACAAATCCCATCCGCTAACTTCAGTCGCCTTGAAGGTACAATTGATACATTAGTGCAGTCTTTAAACAATTTTATGAACTCCATGGGAAATATGATGCAAGAAATGTTAAAAATGCAATCCATGATATTGCAGTCAGTACTCAAAAAACCATGAACTGTTTAAAAATATGCTTCTGGAACGCAAACGGCTTACGCCAACATAAAAATGAAATTGAGTACTTCCTTAAGAATCAACAAATTGATGTCATGCTGATTTCAGAGACTCATTTAACGACAAACAGCCTGTTTAAAATCAGTGGCTATATATTTTATGATACTAAGGACCCCCGTGGTAGAGCTTGTGGTGGATCTGCAATATTGATAAAGGCCCGAATTAAACACCATTTATTGTGTGATTTTTGTGAGGACTACCTTCAAGCAACAAACATCTGTCTTGAAGAATTTCATCAAAACTTAGTCATTTCATCGATTTATTCACCTCCTAGATTTACTATATCAGAGTGCCAGTACAGCGATTTTTACAAATGTCTAGGTCCTTGTTTCTTAGCAGCTGGGGACTACAATGCCAAACATACGTTTTGGGGATCACGGCTAATTACCACAAAAGGTCGCATTTTGTTTGACGTAATCTCAAAAAAGGCTATGAATGTTGTTTCGAGTGGACAACCAACTTATTGGCCTACTGATCGACAAAAAATACCTGATGTTATTGATTTTGGTGTAATTAAGGGCATTTCAAGAGAAATGATTAAAGTTGAAGCATCACTAGATTTATCTTCAGATCATTCACCCACTATTGTTTCTATATGGAATCAACAAGAAATGATGTCACCGACAACAAGCACTCGCATAAATTGGTTAAGTTATAGAAAATATATTAGTTCTCATTGTTCGGAGAATGTACCGCTAAGAACACCAGAAGACGTAGAGCTGTGTCTTTCTCAATTTGAAAAAAACCTCAAGCTGGCCGCTCAACATGCAACAACAACCCGACAACAAACTAGATATAACCAAATTTATTCTGCGGATGTCGAAAGGCTCCTGACTGAAAAAAGAAGAATCCGAAGAGAGTGGCAGTTACACAGATCTCCCCAGCTCAAAAATAGACTAAAGGAATGCACGAAAACGCTTAAAAAGCTGCTGGAATGTCGAAGAATAGCATCCCTGGAAAATTACCTGGCGGATCTTGACACAACTTCACAATCAGATTATTCACTATGGCGTGCATGTAGAAACTTAAAACGACCAGTCATACGCAAACCTCCCTTACGAACTTCTTGTGGGGGTTGGGCAAGAAATGATACTGAAAACGGTAATATATTTGTTGGCCATTTAAAAAACGTGTTTATTCCAAATGACTTGACTGATATAGCTGAGTTGCCACCTGTCGATGTTAGTCCTGCTGACACCTTAAGGTTTGAGCTTCGTGATATTGAAAGAGCAATAACTGATTTAAACACCAAGAAAGCGCCTGGTTTTGATAAAATGAGCAATAAGATGCTAATTGAGCTGCCTAGTATTGCACCTAAATATATTTCTCTTTATATTCAATGCCATTTGTCGTTTTGAGTACTTTCCATCAGATTGGAAGATCTTTGATAACTATGATTCCTAAGCCGGGAAAAGATCAAACAAAAGTAAAATCATACAGACCCATAAGCCTTTTATCAAACATGTCAAAGCTATTCGAAAAGATTTCAATTTCTAAGTTAAACCCAATTCTAAGCGATATGGGATGTATTCCGAATCATCAATTTGGATTCAGAAAACAATACAGTACAATCGAACAAACACACAGATTAGTAAATGTAGGCAAAAAGACCTTTGAGGAAAGAAAATATTGTTCAACCCTTTTCATAGACGTGTCTCAAGCGTTCGACAAAGTATGACATAAAGGCTTAATATATAAGTTAAAGCTAAATTTGCCTAAAAACTTCTATAACTTGCTAGAAAGTTATTTAACTAATCGAAAGTTTATACTGAAAGAAGGAGACTTTTTAAGTTCACCACAGTCTATTGCCGCTGGAGTACCCCAAGGTAGTATATTGGGACCTATTTTATATTTATTGTATACTTCGGATATGCCATTTAGTGACCGAGTCCACACATCGACATTTGCTGATGATACAGCTTTTCTAAGCATCCACGACAATCCCCAAATAGCATCACGATATTTACAAGACCACATATTTAATTTAGAAAACTGGTTGAAGAAATGGAGAATAAAAGTGAACGAACAAAAATGCACTCATATAACGTTTACACTACGTAGAGACTCATGTCCCCCTATTCCTTTTTTGGGCAAACCCCAGAGAGGTGAATCCGAAATGATGGCATCAACCGGAAAATAAATTTGAGCCCGGCATTGGCTGGACTTAATTAAGTATAATTTAGTTTGCAGATGTAAACACTTATTGTTAGTTCAATTATATTTGAAGATTCAATAAATAAAATTGAAAAAAAAAACCTATTACTCATGTATACGCAGATAGGGCAGTAACCGAAAAGCAGCCATCTTGTGAGATAGTATAATAAATCTTTAATAAATAAATCTTATTAAAATTATAAAAATATAAAAGCTAGTTTATATTCGAAGTTACATCGAATATTCTTAAACTGTCCCAACCGTCTTTTCACGATTGACCACAAATTCTCAATCGGATTGAGGTCGAGACTTTGTGCTGGCCATTGCATTAATTGAAAATTTTGCTCACCAAGCCATCCTTTCAGGATCTTGGACGTGTGTTTTGGTTCACTATCCTGAAAAATTACTTCTTCTGCAGGATAGGCGCTCTTATCTACAAAATCGGGAAATAGTCTTCTTTCTCCAAGGTCCAAGGTCCCACCACTTAAAGCAATCCCATACCATGACGTTTCCTCCACCGTGCTTCAGTGAGCTTCACATGGCGCCTTTGAATTTTTTCACCAGGGCGGCGCCAGCAATATTGTTTACCGTTTGATTGGAAACGGTTGAATTTGGATTCGTCTGACCAGATCACACGTTTCCAGTCCACTGTCCAAGTTTTGTGTTCTTTGGCAAATATTAACCGTGCCTTTAAATTTTTTTCCGACACTGCAGGTTTTTGTTTTTTAACTGCTGCAATATAACCAATGTCTCGAAGGGCTCTATATGCCGTCCACCGACTAACGGGTTTTCCGATTGCTAACGAAGCATCTTTTGGTGTTAAAAACTTATCTATTTTCATTTCTCTTATAATTATTATTGTTAGGTATTTGTTTGATTTTTCTTCAAAAATTTGCAAAAATTTTTTACCACACGCGTTTAAATAATGTCGAGCTAATAAAAAGCACAAAGATTGAAAAATAACGGTACTTTTTCAATTCTTTTCTTAAAATTTTTCATATAAAGCAGAGCTGCAAAATTGAGTACATAAGAGTTATTTTGGTTTCTTACGTTTTTTTCTTGATACAATAAATAAAAAATTGCGAAAAAAAAGTGCTCAAAGTACAAACAAGTACTCATTTGTGCACCTCACTGTATATGCATATATGGTAATGTACAAGGCGAATTCAACAACTACAACAAAACAACAACTTTGACATTAGATTAGCAGATATGAAACAATGTATTTTTTGACAAGACATTAGCAAAAAAACGAGAGCAAAAAACAATCAGCTGGGCTATCAACTCCACCTGGTATGAATTCGCCTTGGTAATGTATATACATATGTACAGTTTGTCAAGTAAATGTTTTCAATAATAGAAAAGAATAAAAACTTGAAAAGAAACACGTATTTCTTTTCAGGAAATAAAAATAATGAAAGTCATAAAATTTAAATGATTGAAAAAATTTAATCATTTAAATCAATTTTCATTTCATTATTTTTATTTCCTGAAGATGCTAACCAATGGTGTAGCGAAATATTGAGAATAAAAATTAATAAAACATTTAAAAAAAGGCCTTGTGCTTATTCAAAAAATAGAATTTTTAGTAGAAAAATTTTAATCGGAACTACAAAAAAATTGTTCAGATTTTGCACTGTCAAATAAATGTTTTCAAAATTCGGGATCTTTCATATATTTGCCTGCTTAATTAAATAAAATATATTATTTTGCTGCTCATACTTTGAGAGTCCGATTTGAGCATTAATTATTGCTTGTAAACTTCTAAGATAATTCACTCTAGCTTGGATATATAATATTCCTGGAGTATTTTATCCTTTATAAATCATTATTTTTTGTACTTTAGTTTTTTACAACCGGTTCCTATAAGTGGATCCACAAATTTTTAATATGATTTAACTCTCGACTTTGTGCTTAAGTATCCATAACTACTCTGCACTTATGTTAAATCCTGTCTAAAAGGATACGATTTGTGATATGGTTGATTATAATTATAAAGCTTGTATTCAAACTACTTGACCTGTTTTTTCTCGCCAACTTAATACAGTTTTGGAGCAGTGGGACTTGATTCGAACTTGAAAATATTAATATAAATCCTGATATTTCCAACTCTTTTGTTTGGTTCAACATCCGATACTATAATACACATCTTTCTAAACGTCGCTGTGGGTATTGTATTTTTATTTTCTAGTGCTGCCAGAAGCTTGTTCCAACATTTTTTGGTACATTATGATAGTAAAGCATCAGCTTCGTCTCACTATAAAAAACTACGTCATCCTAGTTCTCCGGAGGACAAGAAATGTGTATATTCGCAGATTGATATTGCTTCTCATTGTTCTGCACTGATATCGTAGGTTTTATATCTATCATTTTTAAAGGAAATACTATATTTTTACAGCACACATAGAAGTGATCGAAACGGTCATAACTAATTGGTAGTACTACTTCTCCAGTGCTGGAATTTGGTTTATCATGAAAAGTTTTCAGTATTTTACTTTCAATTTACTATGAAACCATTTATAGTATGCTTGGATACGTCTTGATAAGTCTTTCTTCCTTTTTAGAGCAGGTAATAATGTTGGAAACACTCCTGAGGTCAAAGTAGAACATTTTACCAATTTCTTTAGAGGATTTCCCTTTATAATCATTGAAACACCTGTCATTTTTTAACATGAATTTTGGCAACCAATTTGTTCATAAAAATGAAGTATTTTATAAATATACTCTAATAAAAACCCTTTACATGCAATACCATTCATAAAAACTAACTCACATGCACCAAATACACAAAAAACTAAGGGATCTTTTTTATATTCGATTGTTACGAAAACATTTTCTTGACAATTATTTTGTTGTTTTTGTCATAATGTGTAGAAATATTTTAAGAATTTTAGGCGTCATGTTGTCGCAAAGAAGCAACCTAATGGGATTTACAAAAACAAAATGCAAGAAAATAAATTTGTTGTTGATAATAGTCATTAAAAAGAAAAATTATTTATTTTTTAATTATTATTTTTTTAATTACTTGACAAACTGTATGTAGTATACATTGGTAACTACCACTTTCTGTGTAAAAAAATTAACGTTTTTTTTTTTTCCTTTTTTTCAACAGTTTTGTTCTTTTAATTATTATTTTTCCTTTTGTTATAAATTCTTTAATCGCCCGCAATAAGCTATCGTGTGGTGAGACTTCTTTTACTGCTTCTGTGAAGTTAAATATTTAACTTAAACTCTTGTAAATAAAACTATTTTTTATAAATTAAGTTTTAAAAATATGTATATTTAAATAATTATAAAAACAACAAGAATGGAAAAAAATGTTGGAAACGTAAAGAGATTAAATGCTGCCGTTGCAATTTCACGTTGTAAGTATTATAAAAAACAAATACAATGTTAATTTTTTGACGTTACTGTATTTTTTCTATTTTAGATCCTTTAAAAAAATCTCCATGCTTTGACTGTTTTCAATTTAAAGGTGAGTTGATCAAAAAGGAACTTTTGATTTTATTCATAGTAGCATTATTTACGTTACAGAATTAATCGACAAACAAAGTCAAATGATTGCTGAAATACTGGCCGATCAAAAAGCTTTAAAAGAGCAGTTTTCAAAATTGCAGGGTAAAATCTAAGATTTACCACAAACCAATTATTTTACGTTAGTAACTCTCGTCTTAATATTTTCAGCAACTACAGAACATCAGAGCAAAGTAATAGTAGAAATGTTGGCCGACCACAAAATTCAACTGCAAACACTAAACCAGAGTCGTCAAAACATAAATACCCTAACGACGATTCTGAATCTAGAATCCAAAATAAGCGAACTAAATAAAGAAAAATATGTAAGTAATTATTAATACCCATAATTAATAGTTATAAATGATACATTAGTAATAATAACGAACTAACCAATTATTTTAATTTGTTCAGGTATCTGCTGAACAAATTAAAATAATTAAAAATTTTGAAAGAATTTTGTCTAGAGACCTTTGTATGATGTACAATACAGATGGAATATGTGGGAAGAAGAGTTTAAGAAATCACACAAAAATATACAGTGTTATTATGGGTAAGAATTTTGATTATTTGTAAGATTAAATATATTTCATTAATATATTTCATTAATATATTTCATTAATGAGATCTATTTACATACTTTAGCCGCAATATCCAATTACTCCACGAATGCTGATAAGGAACTAAGATCTGCACTTCAAGTAGTAAAGAAGCGGCACTTTCGTCTTATCAGTTCGAAGAAGAAAGAAAATATTTAATTAATATATTCAAGTTTTTTGAGTTACCTCACATGAATAAGAGCCTTTTTTTTATAGTTAACTTAATTTAGTTTTCGTTTTGAAATTATGTGCCTAATTGCCTAAACCAAGCCCTGTTGTATTGATTAAATTTGTATTTGCAAATAGAATTTCAATCAAAATCTCCTTAACATCAAATTACGTATTTATAAAAGGCTTCTTCTTGATAGTTATTGCTTAATAAAAATTTAACCAATACAACAAGGCTTGTAAATTAAGCAATTGTGTACATATGTATGTACCCAAAATAAATTTGATCTCTTATTTTGTGCAAAATTATATGTATATTTACATAATATAATAACATTATATACTATTTATATGCATATAAAATTATATGTTATATAAGTCTTATAAAGACATACATAAAATATATTTAAGAATTATAGGAAGTTTATAAAACTGTTTCAATACCAAATGTATTTTACACACCCTTTATAAAACAAAACAATTTTTATGAATAAGTACATACGTATCATAAGTATACGGTGAAGTACTTAAGTCTACATGTACCGCCATTTTGTATTATTTTGAAGAAATTGTTAATTTAAGAAAAAATTTATAGTTTTTTTAAACCATCCTTATAAGGCCCGAATTTATTTACTTTTATTGTAGTTAATGGTAGTACATGTAGACTTAAGTCCGTCCTGTATATAAATATAAGAAATTAATTATTTTAGTTTGTTTTTATTGTTTTTGTTTAATAAAGCAAAGTAAAAAGCTTCAACGTAAAGTTGTTTTTTCTGTTTCCATGGAGTAGTTTTAAAACTAACCCTCTTAGTTAATCCATGGAGTAGCAACATGGAATAGTTTTAAAACTAACTACTTATTTTTTGCTGATCAAAACAAAGCCATAAAACCCTTTCGAAGGTATTATATTTATTTTTTTTAGTTATACGTAGCCTAAACTAAAAAAAAATAAACTTTTAGGCAAAAAGTGAAGATTTAATACACCATTGTATATGAATTTTTTTCGAGTAATTTCATTAAAATGAAGAAAGTGTTCTACAGGCGGCTCGTGGCGGGTGCAAAAGTATATATAGCCTTAAAGAGGACACTTTCACCTTTCTCGTGGTTGTATACGTTTCTTGTTCCCTTTTGTTCCCTAGAAGTTCTATTCCACTAAAGTTTAAATTTGAGGAACAGTAGTTTCATAAATATTTCATAACGCCCCTAATATTAAACGCTAGAGCTGTGTCTACTTACAACAACTAAAGACAATAATCCTACCAACATTATAAAAAAAACCGCAGACCATTATCGATGATAGCTTGCGAGTAGTAACCATTTAATTTTGATAAAAAACCAAACTCAACTTTTTTTTAAATTTTCTGAAATTAAAAAAAAAGTTGAGTTTGACAGCATGCCACGCCCACAATTATCAATATTTTAACATAATTTTTTTAGCTACCTTAATTTGGATATATTAACTACAAAATGACGTAAAAATTTTAAAAATCGGTGACAAAAAAAATTTACTTTTGTCCAACGAAAAACGATTTTCAGCCACTGTGCGTCGTTGGATCGTATTACGTTATTGGCGACTAGTAATTATGTATTTGCACTTACCCTCAAATTCGTTTAGTTTTAAGTATTACCATAATTATAATTATATATTAATGTTAATAAAGAAGACTGGCAGTCATTAAACGACAGACCACCGTGTTACTTATTTAAAATTAAATGTTCGGCCATGAACGCCGAACTTAACATGGCGACCGTGTACAAAAATAAGTCGAACCGTGGAGAAATAAAAGTGCAAGTTAAAATTAAAAATTAAAGTGAAATAATAACATTAAAAAAAAATTATATATAAATTAGCTTTGTGGTGAATCAAAAGTGAATAAAAACCTATGAAAAATTTTTATCTAAGTAAATAATTCTTACGTAAACTAAATTCTTTCTAAATTTTGTAAAATCCTAAAATCAATAATCCTAAATGGAATTATAAAAAAAAAACTATAAAGCCCTAAATAACTAATGGTTAATAGTGACATATATAAAAAAAACTGAATGTTAAACAAATATTAAAACTGAATACATAAATATTAAATAAAATATGACGTGGTGGAAGAAAATTTTACAAACAAACCCGTTACTGGTTGCGGGTTATGAAGTGGGTAAATCCACGGAAGACAATAATAATAAAGAAGTAGTAGAAATACTACGTAACGATTTAAAAATGAACATTGAAGAAACTACAACCAAAAACGAAAACATGAATTACATCCAAATATTGTCGGTAATAACAGTTATCAGCTTAGCCATTATCTACGTAATAAAGATGATACTTAGAGCCGTAAATAGAAATCCAAACGCTGCCTTACCCTATCAACAGATATAAGAAGACAATAATCAAATATAAGAAGAGACAAACAAAGAGAATTTTTAAAGCTGTAAATGGAAATAGTAACGCTGCCGCACATCAATAACAGATATAAGAGGAGCCAATATTCAGAAGAGAAAATGTAAGCCTAGAATTTTTTTATATTTTTAAGTTTAAAATTTATAATGGGAAAATATTTTAGAAAATTTAGAACCTTTACAAAATAAATTCAAACAATCTTATAAATGAATAAATAAAAATAGGCCAATAAAGCCAGAAACATTAGAAAAACATATTCAAATTTTATTAGGCACTATGATAGGTACAATACACTTCACAAAGAGGAAGCCAATAAAATATTCTACACATTAAGGGATAAATTGATAAAAGTCTTTCATCAACATAATATTAATATTAAAGTCCCACTAACATTAACCTGTGAGATAGATAGGAAAATCACTGAGTCGGACGTAAGCGATAGGGAACATTTACAAACGGAAACAGACGGGGAAATAAAAACAATCATCATGCGACGAACAGAGGATGATGTCATTGATAAATCTACAAAAATTGTCCCTGCATTTGATGGTAATGTAAATGAACTACAAAGTTTCCTTGATGCATTAACATTGATCGATAGAATAAAGGAAACAAATGAAGAGGTTGCAATAGACGTAATAAAAACTAAATTGAAGGGACGTGTAAGAAATATAATAACAAATGAATATACTATTCAAGCTATTAAGGCTAAACTACAATCTTTGGTACAAGGAGAATCATCCGAAGTACTGTGCTCAAAACTAATGAACATAAAACAATAATCAAAATCGGCTACAACATATGCAGAAGAGATACAGGGAATTACAGAAAAACTAGGTGGAGCCTATATACGAGAAGGTTATCCTCAAGATATTGCTGAGAAATTAATAAAGCAAAATGCAGCCAAAGCCATTTCTCGAAACGCCACAAGTGATGAGGTAAAACTCAGGAAACTTTATGTCTCTGAATGAAGTCGTTTCTAAATTCATAGAAGATAGCACTGAGACATCCATCTCAAATTCTTCGGTATTCTACTTTAAGCGTCGTGGTTATCAGAACTACAGGAATGGTGGATTCAATAACAGTGGTCGTGGCCAAGACTGGCGTCGAAATAACAATTCTAGAAATAACAACAATTCAAGAAATTATAATGATAATAACCTTTACAATGGGCAACGCGGAGGCCAAAACAACAATTATAGAAATCAATCTAACTGTCAAAAAAGCAGAGGACGGGTAAGATTGAGACAGGAGATCTCCGAAAACGGGACTTCCCCCCAAAATGAGGGGGGTCAGCACCAAAATTAGATGAGCACAAAACAAATATTAAATCAATATTCCACTTAAATCTCAATTTAAGTAGTTTTATTAAAATTCAAATATCAACTCATAATAATTCATTCCTTGTTGACACCGGAGGAGACGTCTCACTAATTAAAATCGGTGCTATCAGCTCATTAAAATTCAACAAGAAAAACGTTATACAAATATCTGGAATCGGAGAAGGAATTATTGAATCCCTAGGAGCAATTAAAATTTATTTAAAAGTAAAAAACTTTCTGATCCCTCAAAAATTTTAGAGGTTTTTAGACTTCTTAATAACATACAATGCCACTATTCAATATGGACAAGATGAAAATTCAAATTTACTCTCGCTAAGACCTTGCAATTTAAATTATAGGTGAAATTATAGGTTAAATTATAGGTGATGGTACAAGTTTTCAGAGCTATTATAATTAACAACGACGATTCTAATTTGGTAGTTCCAAGTCAAACAATAGAAGAGGGAGTATTTGTAGCTGGTTGCATAGTATCAAAAAATTTTCCGTATGTAAGGATTGTAAACACAAATTCTGAAAATAAATTTTTAAAAAATACATCAATAAAGTATGAAAAACTGTCCGACTACGAAATTCTTAATACGTCCAATGTTGATAACAAAAGAACCCAAACAATTTTGGAAAAATTAACGAACAAGTTTCCCGAAATTATTAAATATGAAATGATTGAATTATGTTCAAAATATATTGATATTTTCGCTTTAGAAAGTGATAAGATAAGTACGAACAACTTTTATACACAAAATTTAAGAGTTTCTGATCACAATCCTGTGTACATTAATTAAAAATTATCGTACGCCACACTCACAAAAGGATGAAATAATAAGGCAAGTTGAAAAACTACGGCAGGACGGAATAGTTGAACCATCGGCGTCCAATTATAATAGTCCTATTATACTCGTACCAAAGAAATCATTGCCAAATAACCCTGACAAACGATGGCGTTTAGTTGTTGATTACAGGCAAATAAATAAGAAGTTAATAGCAGACAAATTTCCATTGCCTAAAATTGAGGAGATTTTGGACCAATTGGGGAGGGCAAAATTTTTTTGCTGTTTGGACTTAACCTCTGGATTTCATCAAGTAGGATTAAATGAAAAATCGAGAGACATTACTTCCTTCTCAACAGAAAATGGTTCATATCGTTTCACCCGTTTACCATATGGCTTAAAAGTAGCCCCAAATTCCTTTCAGAGCATGATGAATTTAGCATTTTCAGGTTTAGCTCCTTCAATTTTAAATTGTAGTTTAAAATTACATCCAGACAAATGTACTCTTTTCAGATCAGAGGTTACATATTTGGGTCATAGATGTACTGATAAAGCTATTTTACCAGACAATAGCAAATACGATTCAATTAAAAAATACCCCACACCGACAAATGGTGTTCGGCGTTCATGGCCGAACATTTAATTTTAAATAAGTAACACGGTGGTCTGTCGTTTAATGACTGCTCAGTTTTCTTTATTAATACTTAAAACTAAGCGAATTTGAGGGTAAGTGAAAATACATAATGACTAGTAACCAATAATGTAATGCGATCCAACGACGGTATTAAATAAATGTGCATACCTGAAATGTATCGTTCGTTGGCATTAAGTATTTGAACCAAAAGTAGGTCAGACATTGACTTAAAATATTTGAATTTAAAATATTATTATTATTAGTCATTTATTCATTATTCATTCATTTTGGTATTTTCACTACACCTCCCCTTTTAAATAGAAAGGTCTTATGGAGATCATTGATCAAGTGATGTCGATAAGAACTTTCTTTGTAAATGTTGTAATATTCGTATATTTATAATATTTTCACTAAAGATAATTAGTAATAATAATTTTGTTGTAACATAAATTTTATTTTTTGTTATTTTTTTACATAGATTTAGTTAAAATTAGCATTGTATGAATTTCTAAAGGATATTGCTAAACATAAAAAAATCATTAAAATTATTTATTAATAATCTTTATATTTTGTTTATTAATTTTTGGATTTTTTCCCT